>QRFJ01000855.1:0-91164 GCA_006176705.1 Cocos nucifera | reverse complement strand
GATACCAATACTCCCATACCTAGAAGATCGTCGGTAATAATTGTTTATAGATAATGAAGTGAGTAACAAAATTCCTTAGGGACATTCAAATGGGCCACACACATCTGTATTACTAGGGCAAGGAGATTCTGTGGCCTCTCCCCATGTCCAACAAAGGGAGTTTAAGTCATTTTGCCTTGAAGACAAGATCTCACAAGTTGGATATGACTCAAAAGTCAATGACTCAATAGCCCATTTTCTTCCAATTTGTTAATCCTATCTTCTGCTATATGACCAATCTCAGAGTGCCATATAGATCTGTCGATTTTGACATCCCTAGGTCGTTTGGCATTCACGTTTTGCTCGATAGTTAAATAGGTACATCAATATGCAACTGATAAAATCCATTAAAAGGAAACCATTTCAATTTTATTTCTTTCATAAAGAATGTTACATGGTCTTCAAAGAGTGATCAACATAAACCTTCTATGTCGCTAAAGCATGAAACAGAAATCGAAAATTCCTGCTGCGTAGGCACAATAATAATAGTCTTCTTTTAAAACTAAGTCTAAACCAGATGGTAATCGAAGAGGGTATGTTCCCACGGCTACTGCAGCAACTCTTGCTCCATTACCGATGCGTAGGATCATGTCTCCATCCCTCAGCCTCCTGCTATCCTCAAGACCCTGCATAGAAGTGCACAGATGAGCACTAGAACCAGAGTCAAGCACCCAACTGGATGCAGAAGAAACCGTAAGGTTAGACTCAATAACGAGCATACCTCCAGAAGGACCTTCCTTCTTGTTCTTTCAGGGTGGCCAGGTAAGTAGGGCAGTTCCGCTTCCAATGGCCGTCGCTGTTGCAATGGAAACACTTTCCTTTGCCATCGACCTTCTTCTTCGGTTCTGCCTTCTTCTTCTTTGATCCTTCCTACCTTTTGCTTTTTCACAGACTTCTTTTTCTTTCCATAAGACTTTCTTTTGGAAGAAGTCCGTTCCATAGCAAGAACTGAGCCTTTAGAACCTTTCATAGAAAGCTCAGCGGTAACCAGCATATTCATCAACTCGGCCAAGGAATTTTGAAGTTTATGCATGTGGTAATTCATGATGAATTGCCCATATGCATCAGTCAAGGATTGCAGAATAATATCGTTCTGCAAGTCCAAGTCCAACTTCACACCGAGCTTCTCAAGCTCTTCCATGTCCTTGATCATTGTCAGACAGTGATCTTGGACTGACTGCCCATCACGCATCTTAGCCTTAAAAAGTCATTTTCGTGACTTGATATTTGGCTGCGCGACTCTGTTCACCAAACATCTCCTGCAGGTGAGCCAACATTTGGCGAGCAGTCCCGATATCTTCATGTTGGCGCTGGAGCTCATCAGACATCGAGCCCAACATGTAGTATCTGGCCTTATTGTCTTCGTCAATCCATTTTTCCAGAGACGCTCTCTGTTCAGTGGATGGACGAGCTGGTAAGGTGGGAGGGTCCTGGTCCAAAACATGTGTTAACTTCTCTGAACCCAAAATAATTTTGTAGTTCCTGAGCCAATCTTTATAATTGGGTCCAGTCAGTCTATGTGTGTCTAGGATACGTGCCAAGTGGGTTGGACGCAGACATTTTCCTGTAGAGAGTCAAAGATTCTAGTTAGATACTGTAATTTTGACTTGACCAATTTGTTTAGGGATTTTATTTTTAAACAAATTAGCTCCCACTATTTTCTCGGATCCCTACACTCCCTCTGTAGAGATGCGAAAATCTCCGCGATTGATGATTTCTAGTGGGTGGTGCGGTCTCACCAACTGACTCATCACCTCACCTAACAGTTATTGGTGATGGGTTAGCCAATGAGTGAACAACTCTTGTTCAATGATTCTCTAATCATGGTGCACCCAAACTTGGTCTCTAATTCATGAATCTCACCGTATCCGGAATATTGATCCACTCCTTAGTTAAGTCAGACCCACCATTTGCATGGACTGGGTTCCTAATTGGGTCTCTCACCGTATCCGAAATATTGAGCCCAACTCATCCTCCAGCCCATAGCATCCAATGCCTAATAGACATGGTTGCATCTTCCCGGTGCAACTGAGCCACTGTATCCAGCCGAGAACAATCAACCCCGGGAAGGGCCCGCACATCTACAATGGTGGAAGACCTCAGACTTAATCTTTTCTTAGGGAGAATTGATTCAGGTCTCATTAAACTAGACTTGGCTTAGTCATAACAATTATGACTAACCTAGTGGCATGGGTTAGCTCGGATTATTGACCACCTCAGATCAGAACTGTGTCAACAGATATGGCCAGGTAAGTGAGACCGGTGGAAGGAATATGCCATTAACTCGCACAAGAACGCATTCAGGTCGAGTAGCTTCCAATTAAAAACCAGTCGGTCGTCTGTGCCAAACTTACCTTAGACACCAAATTGTTGAGTCAGAACCAATTGGGTTAGCCTACAATCCAGACTCTAACCTCTGAGCCTAATTAGGTCTTGCTTGATCGTGACTCGATCTTGACCCAGACTTAATCCTATTAGGCTGGTCAATTTAAGCATTGTTGATCCCATCTAACCAACTCTTGATTCGGTTTGATCAACCGCTTAGACCTAATTGAGCTACCCAAGCCCGAACCCAGTATTATGAATATGTCTTAGATCTGAAATTCTCAATTTTAGACCTAATTAATATTCCATAAACTTAATTCTTAATTAAGTTAGGGTTCATAAACAAAATATGCACAATAAATCCTAGGGTTTCAGGATCTAGGGTTTTGCAGAAAGTAAGTTTTGGGTTTCTGATTAAGGACGAACACGCAGCACCCCTACACGTCATAAGAACACCCCATCGAATGGGAAGAGAGGGCCTTTAAACCCTTCTTCGTTCTTATGACCGGACGGCCAAGAGGAACGCCTTAATCAGGAACATGTAAATACTACAAAACAGTTATAGATCTATATCATATATCTCATATACAAATTTAGATCTAATCAATGGCATATTTTGCATACATCTCATGTATCAAATCATGCATGTTTTCAGATCTAAATTATCTCATAATAATCTAAAAAATTAGATTTAAATTGATCTAATCAAAATAAATTCTAATCTAGACAATTATGTAGAACTATTCTACAACTAGTCTAGTCATGCATCTATCATATCTCATATGATATTTAAAATTAAATAATTTTTATTTGCTGTTTATCAGATGTTATTATAACACTTATAATATCAAGAAAATAGTAAATAAGAAGATCTAAAATATGATTTAATCAGATTAAATCAAAGACATGCAAAACTATTCTATAGAACTATTCTATTCTAGAACTAGTCATGCATATCTTCATGTTCTTAGATCCAAATCATTTAATTTTAATTTTTCTGATTTCAGATCTGATCACATCTCATGTGACATCTGAAATCACTTTATTTTCTAATTAAAATAAAATTAAAATCAGATCTAAACAATTTTAGAACCATGGCTCTGATACCAGTTGAAGGGAAATCCTGATTTCCCGGTCCAGGTTCGTCCAGATCTGATTAGATCAAGAGATATATTTCAAAAATTTTCTCTTGATCTCAATCAGATCTTGATATGTTTCAGATCTGATTCTTATTATTTTAATAAATAAAATAAAATAAGATAAATTAAATCAAATTTAATTTACCTGATTTGGGTAATCCTATTACCCTGTAGATGATCCTGATTGCAGCGGAAGGTTCTGGATCTTAGCCACGCAAGCGCCTGGCCTCTACCGGTATCCACTCGGGTTGGATCTGGAGATCCTCTTCTTCTCTATCACACCTCCAAAAATCAGATCTGGATCTGATCTGGAGGATCTTCAAAACTCTTTTGAAGATCTGCAGTCGTCCTTTTGCAGCAGCGCAGCCTTCTTGCTTTTGATCGCCTTTCCTTGATCTGAATCGCACCAAACTAAGTCCAAAACACCTTTTGGACGTGGAGAGCAAGAGGAGAAGAGACTATGGCATGGAGAAGGAGGGGAGAGGCAGCCTTGGGGCGTATCTCTAATTGAATTCACTTTCACTTAGGAATTAGGGTTGGGCGCAGGGTCTTATTTATAGACCTCTTGTGATCCAACTCCTCTTCCTCTCAACCAATCACAACCCTTTGTGAAATCAGATCTAAATCTGATTGGTTGGAATAGAGACCCCTGGATTCCTCCTTAGAGGGCGCCTAAGACCAGTCAAACTGGATTCTTAGTAGAACTCTGATTGGAATCCAAAAGGGAGGTGGAGTCCTTGTCCAACAAGGACTCCTAGGCGCCTCCTACTTGGGCTCACGCCACCCTTGGCGTGCGCCCTTCTCCTTGCCAGGTTCTGGCAGGGGGACAGGCCCCCACCAGCTCTCCAATAGGTGCATGACATGTGGTCAAAAGTCAAAGGGTCAATGGTCAACGTTTGACCAGTCAAAGGTAGACTTTTGACCAAAGTCAAAGAACAAGAAATGGCAGGTGACCAAAAATGGCAGGTAATGTCTTACAAATAAGACAACCTATTCTGACTTGGACAACCTCCAGTCAGACCATATGAAGGCCTCTGATTGAGCACAAACTCCTTTGGCTCAGTCAGGACAACTTATTTATGATAGTAAAAGAAGAACGTTAGGTTCAATCGAGTGCTAGCACGATTTCCTTGAACCTAATTGAATCTCATTCAGATCAATTGAACTAGATCAGTTCAATTGATGATCACCAGATTCAAACCCTTGTTTGTGTGACCCAGTTAGGTTCAGTTCTGTATGGTAATGGGATATGTCATGATCTCTATCATCGACATCATCGAAACTCCTTTCGATGGATCAGAACTCTTCTGATTCGAACAGCTAGAATGATCGATCATCTAAATCATTCTAATTGCTCCCAAAATCCACCAGTGACACCTAGCAGTATATGGTGGCAACCCATCAGAGCTGAATGCGAACCTCTTGGTGCAGCTACCTGTGTGATTAAGTTCTTCTATCTTGAGCCCCGATCAGATTAGGGTTAAGGTGAACTCGTCAAACCCTAGTCTCTGTCATATGATGTAATCATTCGATTCGAGTCCAATGTGAAAATCTAAATAGAAACTCTTTCTATTATTTCACTCTGCCATGGCCATGGGCTTCTGGACTTGATTCTCATGATCATCATAGGGCTACTCCTCTACCACCGAGGTAGATAGATTCCCATCTTGATGCAATCCAGTTCCTACAATGAACATGCTATAGCCAACATACACCTCAGGGTTCCATATGGCTAGGAGACCGAGTAATGGTGTAGTCAAACTATAACACCCTCAAGGTGAACTGCCGATGCATCTCAGGTCAAAGAACCAGACACACTACTGCAGCATCGAGTCAGTCATTGACGAGAAGGTAGACTTCCTAATGACTACTCGAGGTGGTCACGCTCAGTGCCCTCGTTCTCTAACGAGTACCTGTACTCTCGCTCCGGTGTCTCCACACCGTAGACTCAAGACTCATCTACTAAAGAGAAGCGATTCGTACACCAACCTTCCGGATCAATCACCATCCTCGTGATGATCCTATGGTCGGGAGCTGTTTATGAGTTAATAATGATTATTCATGTCTTAAATTTTCAACTCTTGAAAATATGAATTATCATTACCATTAACTCAAAGGATGTATCACAGACACTAAATACACATATGTGATAGAAAATAACCCATTTTATTAATTATAGTCAAAATTATAATTTTGCCCCTAGAAGTGTATTACAAGTGTCAGCCAATTCTGGCTTCTAGGGCACATATATCTAACACTAAGTCCTCAGGACTATTTAGACCAAAAAAGTCATTTTCCAAATATTGCAAATTCGTTGTTATCCAAGATAAAATAGAGAGGTTTGTATGCCATAAGTATTGTTTGTCCTTAACTAAGAGTATGGAGATACTATTATGGCATGCAGGTGAAGTATAGGGGTATATTTCACTAAACGTGATACAATTGTGGAGCTCTCTACTGTCAAGAGTTGCTCACGAAGGATATGGATATAAGTATCCCTTAGACCTGAGATCACCACGGTGACCTGTAAGCAACTCACTGCACTTAGGTATCGGACTACCTAAATTTTTAATTCAATGATGGAAGGCTACTGGATGCAGTCAAGTACTTGGCTTATCGGTATGTGAGTCAAGGTGGGATTGATCCCTCCAAGTGTTGGAGCAAGTGCATCACTGTATTTTAATTTAGCAAATCCTCAGTCGGGGTAGTCCATATGATGGACGCTAAATTTTGAAATACACTGTGGATAAATTTTAGGATTGACAGTAAATCCTAAATCATCCTTTAACCATCGAGGTCAAGGAGATGAATTATACGATAACCATATGCTATAGGTTTGTCAATATTGCATTGTAATTATTCAACCTATCTGGACGTTGGATACCATTACTAGATGGTCACATCGATTGGTATAGAAAATTAGTTTCTATGCTATCGGCTTAGAATTCAAACCTATGGGGTCACACACAATAGGAGTTTCTATTTGATCTGATGGCTGATATTGAGTCTCGATGATCTAAGACTCTAGGATCAAGAGTTTCACTAAACTAAAATTCTATGATCAAGAGTTCTACTGGACTGAGACTCTAAGTCCTTCATGTTCAAGACTCTCTGATTGAGAGTCCTGATGACCTGAGACTCTATGGTCAAGAGTCCCACTGGACTGGGATACTATGACCAAGAGTCCTAATGGATTGGAACTCTGATTCCTACTCATTTAAGACTCTCAAATCAAGCATCCCAGTGGTCTGGGACTCTATGATCATGAGTTCGATTCATTTGGGATACTAGGTTCAAGAGTCCCACTAGTTTGGGACTCTTCAGGAGTTTCATGTTGATGGGACTCTATTGCTCAATAATCCATCCGATTTAGACTCAGATATTTTTTGAAGGATTAATTAAAAATTTAATTACTGATTAACGTAATTTGATTGAGCGATGAGGATTCGATCAAGTCTGATTGAATTTAATTCGATTGGGTTTGACCCGATCAGGTCATGAGATGACCTAATCGCTATGGGAGTTTTGACCCTAAGTTGATCAGGACCTGGACCTAATTAATTTTTAATTTGATTAAGATTTTATTGGACTAGGCTAAGCCTAATTTGATTAGATTTAACCTGATCTAATTGGATCTAGATTAATTGGTTTGGTTGAAATCAATTAGGACCAAGTTAAATGAAGTTTGAATTCAAACTGTCCCATACGCCCACCATTTTTGACTTTTCCACTCTTGTTCCACACCAAAAACTTTGTACATAACTTTTCTATCACCTAGAAGGTTTCTATGCCTCCTCTCTTATCTGCTTTTGATCTGGTCCAAGGGTTAGATCGGTTCAAAGTTGAGTTTTGAATTCAACTCAGTTTGTTGGAGGTTGGAACCAATCCAAACTATCTGCTTCTCATGCCCTCTCTTTTGTTTGTCAAATATTTTTTGGAGAAAGAAAAATGTGCACACATAGAAGGAGAGTCCTTCTGCATGTTAAACACATGGGAGGGGGCGTTGGATAAGGATAAAAGGCTCACTTGATTTTTGAAATCAAGTGAGTGGTTAAAACCTCCCAACCACTCGATCCTTATCACTTTTCATATATTTTTCTCATGGTATTCATGTCAATAAATTATGAGAATTTTTGTGCATGCATTAGAAGGGGTTAGCATTATGTAGTAAAAATTTTAGAGTGATTGGATATTAGTTTTGGGCGAAAAAAACCTTGGAGTGAAGGTAAGCAGGGTCTTGCAGCACTTTACTTTTCCCTCATGCCTCTCTTCTTCTGATTTTCACCTATATGGATATCCAATTTTTAGATATGATCTAAATAGAATTTATAGATCTGAAAGTCATCTTTCCATGAAAACTTATTTCATAGAAAAACTCCACACAAAGAGGGCATGATAGGATTTTCAATGTGTCAGGTTTTTAGGCTGAGTGAAATCCTAGATTTGGGAATCTTGGTTCGGGTAGAGAGATCGAGTGCTGTGAGCATCGGATCGCCACCAAATTTGACAAACCTCTTCATCATCCTTCAGTATTTGTATTTTGATTTTTTGGAGTATCCAAAAAATTAGAAAGTATATGATTGATTGGATCGATCATAATCAGCCATTAAAGATTCCAGCGAGGAATTAGCACTCCAGTGGGACTGATCGAGAATAGAAGCTCCATATGGACCAACCATAAAGGTCGGACATATGTATGGCTATGGTGTGATATCAAAGCATTATCCAATGAATTCAAATTATGGTGATCAGCTATCCACGAAAAGATATTATATTCTGAATAGATAGATGTAGTAAAGAGTTTGCTGCATAGTTTTATTTTTAGATCTATATGAATGCATGCATATTGTGTTTAGATCCTTAGTATAGGACTTAATATTTTGATATAATAAAAAATTAATTAATTAAATTAATTAATTTTTTACTGTATTTTAGCTATTTTTGAAAAAAATTTTGAAAGTAGCACCGCAAACCCTACACTGCATCCTCCTTGAGGCACCAATGATGAGGTCGGAGCAGGTTGATCTGGGTTGGATCTAGCAGTGGAGGTGGTGGATCGCTGGGTTGAAGCTTTCTTGAGCATCATCTTGCTGGAATAAGAGATCAAAAGAAAATAGGATAAAAGTGAGGATGAGGATGAACTCGATTGGATACTCCTTTAAGAATAATGGCTCAATGGAAACCTTCCTCTAGTGTCAGAGTTCGCTGAAGCTGGAGAAGATGAGGCTGCCGATGAGACCTATAAGATAAAGTTCAAATTGGAGGTGGATGGCTCCAGCAGGATCCTTTAATGGTCAAGTTAGTTTTTCGGCCAACAAGAATAGAGTACTCAAAAGAATGTAAGTAAAAATAAGAGCTTAGAAAGAAAAAATATATCTAAAAGATCCTTTATATAGGTGAAGCCTATAACAGAATGAAAATGACAACCATAATAGATTGTTAGTGGGCCGCTAGGACCATGTGGAGTTCATTACGGAGGATGGATTGTCATTTATCGCGACTTGTAGATGATTGATTTAATGAAGTTCAGATGGAAAGCTAGAATCATTCATGCTTGGTGACATGTTATTTATATTGTGATGAAGAATTCGAGGTTGGACTGGCCAAACTTGAAGGTTGGCTCCTAACCAGCGGAAGGTGGGCTTGCAGTCGGTTGGATTCTGCCAGTGTTGTCTTTGATGGCTTTGAGGAGCTCGACCGCCTATAAGGTCAACCGAGAGTGGATATGAACATTCAGACTGGAGGTCAGAAAGAGAGAGGGTAGCGGATTTTTCGTTAAGGACCACAGCTAGGGTCTCTTGGAGGAGTTCGACTGGAGAAGAATTCAACTGAATGGGGTTTGACCAGAAAGGATTTTGACTGACTGGAGTCCTTGATATTAGATTGGCAGAATATACTGTCATCCATAGTAAGAAAATTTGGCTACCTTCGAGGTCGGCCGGTAAACAAAGTCGGGCTTGTACTGAGATTTGATGCTTGATGGAGTTCTGCCAACATCAGGACCAGAGTCAGTTAATTAATAATTTTTTTTACTAATCAAGTTCGTCCGGACGAAATTCATCATGCCTTTATCTGATTTTGTGGTTATCAGAAGAGGGCTAACGATTATAGTTGAGGAAGTTGTTCATCATACATGAATTAGAGGTCCATCTTTCTAAATCGGAATGGAACCAAAGAGAGGCTTGGATGAAGTTCGAACATGGTGGTCATGACTCCGAACGGAGCCACACTAAGATCGAACATTCCACGGAACTTCGGTAGGAGCTATTTTATCTTCAATAAATATTTTATTTATTTATAATTCATATATAAATACAAAAATAATTCAACCATCAACAGGCTAATGATTGACTTTGGGATACTATTTTCAATAGATCTACCCATGCAAAGATGAAGATTCGATCTTCAAACTAGTTTTATTTTTCTTTGATCTTAAAAGTATGATTGTTCCTAGTGATATGAGATTCGATCTCATACACATGTATACTAGATCGAATCACCTCCACTACTAGATCAAATCACCTCCACTGCAAAATTTTTTATCTAGATCCAACATGCACAGAAAAGTTCCTTCACTTTTCCCTCTCTTGAAATTTTACCACATTGAAGTCATTGAACATAGGTTAGGAGGGCTTTGAATGACTTTGAATAGTTTTGGTCGATTCACTTAGTTGAGCTTTTAGATGAAAGAGGTAAGTACTCCATACACTCCTACTAGTTTTTGAATTGTAAATAGCTCTGACACTCCTTACCTGTTCTCAAACTAGCAATTATTTTCAATGCTTATGCTATCTAAAAATAGAAATGATATTTGATAGATGATTTTGTATTTTGCTTAAAATTAATGATCGAGCATATGATATTATGAAAATCATATTTTATGATAAAAAGAGTGGTCCTATAAATGCTTTAATGTTAATGACCAATTTATTAACCATGAACTCTAAATAATGAAAATTTATATTTTTTGTTATGAAAAGAATGATTTGATGACCATTTTACTTGTTAATGACTCTTTTATAAACTATTTGTAATATCATTTAGTGCTTAGTCTATGTATTGCTTAAAAAATTATGATTGTATTATGAAAAGTGATTTAAGAAAATAGCTTTTCATGAAAATATGGCTAAAGACTCAGCTATGTATGATCTCGCAATCAAAAATAAAATTAACATAAAAATTATAACTATAAATTACAACTATGAATTATAGCCCCGTAGGTTGACATATGAAGTATGGTTCATGGTTATGGTCTTGTCATGGGTATAAAATAACCTTAACATTTAGTCTGATAGTAGTATTTTGAATTATGACATGGTTAAATTGCAAATATTTTAGAACTACAATTATGTTTTATACATGGAATTTGAAATTTATGCATACATGGAAGCATGATTGGTTTTATGACTTGTATTATAATGCTACTGTTATAAAATATTATATTTTTCAATGAAAGTTATTATCTTTAAATGATTCACTTTTGCTTAATATAGTGAGGTAGTAGAAGGTTTACTTACTAAACTATGTAGCTCACTTATATTTTTATTCTTTTTTAGATGAATAGGGTCACTGATAATGGATAATGATCCAAACTCGGTATCCATACCAAGATGTTTTTGTGGTAGAATTTTAGTTTATTAGTATTATAAACTTAGCTGATGATTTTGTTGATTTATGAGTTTATGGATTTTGAGCAGCCGAATTTTAGAGTTAGAAGCTCTATACCCCGCTTTATTTCTTTTTAATTGATGGAAGACATTGGATCCCTTTTTTATTATATCATGTATGAGTTAATTTTTTATTTAAATTGCTATCATTGGCTTCGTGTTATCCCCATGATATCACAGCTATGTCATGTTCTATTTTTGTGGTGTGACAGAACTAACAATCATCTTCTTGATATGCAGGCACCACATATACATGCTGCAGAGCCCAAGTGGTTAAACGTGTGATCTTCACACTGCATGTCGACAGTTTTTGCCTACAAGCATAGGTATAAAGGAAAATACTTTGTGCACCAGTGGTGCGTTTTGAAAACCTTGAATTAGCCAGCCAGCCAGTATGAAGAATTATTTGCCGCAATATATTAAATTAACACAATGAGCTGGGTCGGACTAGGTGGATTTGATGGTTTCATTTATAGGTTGCCATAGCTTCTTCATTTTAGTGGGTTGGTTTCAGTAACAAGTTTCTAAAGCTTCTTAATTTAACTTCATTTAATTTTGAATGAATATATGGCGCTTAGATTATTAAGTACTTAACCTATCTGAATAAAATTCTTAGTATCGTCCCAAAAGTACGACAGTTGACTCTAAGGCGACCTAAGAATCTTTTCACCCCCATAAAATTGAATACCCTGCATAGAATAGGCCTGGCTGGGGCCCTGGGCTAAACCCTTTTATTGGAATGCAGAGGTCTAGATATCATCATTAGCGACACTCTAGGTCTCTATTTGGAATGTCAAGAGCTTGGTATCTTCCATGATGACGGGCATTTCGGCCTGGAGATTAAAAAAAAAAAAAAAAAAAAAAAAAAGGCTGTACCAACGCACAAAACAAAGAAAAGGGGGTCCCAACTCTGCTACAAATAAAAACCCAGTAGCCGTTTTTGTAAAAAACAAGAAAAACGGGATCATACTTGCATGATCATGATATTAACATTATCATCGAGTGACTATTGCCCCCCTTCATAGCAGGAATTCTGACATGTACAACTCACAACAAATGCAGAGCCAAAACCAACAAATTTTATCCAAATGAACTATCAATACGATGCAGCATACACATATACCCATAAAATAATAATTCTGGTATAGTGCGGAGAAAAAAGTTTATCTCCAATCTAACAAATGATAAGGCAACCATGAGCGAAGAAAATAATTCCTGTAAGCCTGCGAGTTGTCAGTGCTGAAGTACATCTGAGTTGCACCACAGGGAGTCAGGCAGCCAAAGAGATTGGTCAATTTAACTGGAAAGCTAGATTATTCATAATGATAGCCTCGCAGCAGTTTCTTGCTATTGCTGAACTTGATGCTTTGTAAAATGCACAATCTATTTTGAGGAAATTAAAATAACAGTAAACGACATGCAAGCACCGTCAGACAAGGGAGGAAAAAACAAAGCTGACCTATTTGCCTATCCATTTCTTTTGAAACTATAATGTAATGAGAGAACATATAAAAAGAGCAAAAGAAGACCGGTTTCTCATTGTCATGAGCAAACAAAGGACCCCAATGGCACGCGCAAGTAATATGTCAAGACCAAACCTCATCCCAGCAACGCCTGGAACTGCAGCAACACCTGGAACGCCTCGGAATATCAAGCATCTGTCCGGCACTACAGAAAACAGCAAGAAAAAGAAAACACCTAAGCATTTCAAACGCATTACCATTTCAAGAATAAAAACCTCAACCTCTTCACAAGCATTGTCATTGATTAAACCCAAATTAATTTGAAAATGACCCTCCTAATTTGCAAGTCCAAATAACCAAGAAATCATAACCATATCTTGGTGACAAGTACCTGGCTACTACCAGCACCTGTTCCTGGATAAATACCAGGTAACAAGTGGCCGCTCAGCATCAAGCAACATGAGCCCATATTAACCTATGCTAGTTTAATAGAGGTTGGTACCAGCGATACTGTGACAAAAGGTCTCTTAGGCCCTTTCATATTTTCTGTACTCTCATTTGGTTCTGGCATAGCAATGCCCATGGGATGCCAGTCGCTAGCTAACATGTCCATTGGATGCAAGTCCTTGACCATAATTAACATATTTATTCCATTTGCCAAAAGAGGTTGAACTACAAAATGCATTATAATTATTAAAAGCAATAGATTTTCAGATAACCCCGAGCATGGATAGCTTTATATCTCACAGTCAAAGATGGCAACAGAAGGCAGACCACCTGAGAATTTCCCCTTCAGTTGCCAAACATCATCAAGAAGAATTCATGTCCCCAAGCCTGCAGTATTTGCACAATATTTTGTTAACCATAGCACCTAGAAGAAAACATTGTGGCAAAATGTATGAAATATTTTTTTTAAAAAAAAATTCTAATATTAACCAGAAACATCTAAAATAGAAGACAATAAAGGCACAAAACAACAGTAATTCATACTAAGCTATTTTTTTAGCCCAATTTAACTAGGAAAAATCAACATAGAAGTACTAAAACCAACAGATGTGCATATAGGGACAATTCACTGATGAGTAATTGAGAGCAGATAACCAACCAAAAACAAGAAAAAAGCATCAGCATTGTACGCTTAAAACAGGCCAAATGATCTTATAAGGTCATACCACCTAGTCCAATGCAGCCTCCATGTCATCAGCTGAGCTTTACAACATACACTTAGCATGCACAATGGGAACATGTCCAGCAGACTCATCCATGATTCCCATATTACCTTGCGTCTTTGGTAAATTTAAATAGACTGTTCCTTTATACATCCATGATTCCCTTTCAGCAGAATAAACGTCTTCAAATGGTTCTCCACATAGTGCACATATGCACTGGCTTTCATCTGCAGGAACTGCTGGCTCATACTGCTCGTCCATTAGGACAATCTCCTCCAAAGAAATGGCCGACTCCACTGGCCCGTATTGTGGTCCCACACATCCAGAAACCCAACTAGTCGAACTCACATACCATTTTTGAGAAACTCTGTTGAAACTGCTTGGTTCAGACTTCTTCAAGCCATGCCAATCCAAGTGATTATTGAGCTGTGCTTGAAGTCTGAATCTTAGGCCACATATGTTGCATTGATGCTCTAGGTCATCAAGGAGGCTACCGATCACCTCAGGATGAAATTTGCGTATGATTTCTGGCTTGAAGTCAATGCCCAAAAGGTCCTTCAATGTTACAGTGGATGGTAACAAAGCAGCACTTGTTGGAGCAATTTCTTCAGTGCCAGAAGGCTCTTTTGCTGCTAGGGGATGAATGGTTGAGGTATCCAAGGTGCTACTAACAAAGCCACTACTCTGATTCCCTAGTTTGGTAGGCAGCTGAACTGAAGCTGCAGCTGGCAATTCTGTTCCTGGTGAAGATATCAAACCTTTTGTGACTAATGAGCTCAAAAGACTTGAAAGTGGATTTGTAGTGGGAACAGCTAAATTGAAGGTCTCTCTGTTGGTATGCACCAAGGATAAGGGAGGCGGTGGGCCAGGTGGTAGGGGAGGAAGCACAGCCCTCATAAAGGGCGGCATCAGAGCTGATATATTGTCATGGGCCAACAGAGGTGATATTGATGCAGGAGTGACAGAAGGAACAGATGATGTCACAACTTGAATAGGAGGTGGCCCAGTAGGTAGGGGAGGCTGCATGTTCAGGTTCTGGAAATTATTCATTGTGTGGTTTGGTAAGAGTCCACTCCTCATAATTGCAGCCAATAAATTACTTGTGCTAGGTTGCTCCGAGATTTCAACAGCAGCATTATTTGAGTTCTTCTTTCCAGGAAGTCCTATATGATGAGATCCACAACTCAGGGAAAGAGGTGGTGACTTCTTGATCTGATGGGAAGTTTGAGACTGCATTTCTGTCTCTTGCACTGATAGATGAGGCTGTGGTTGCTGCAAGAAGGGAAGATGATGCCTAGGCTGAGCAAAAGGTGCCGAAGAACCAGAAGTAGATGAGTTTTGCAGGTGTTGAGAAGAATATGATGGAGGTGGCTTTGAGATTAATGGAGAATGAGAATGATGAGCATGACTTTGAGCTGAAATAGGAAAAGATTCCTGAGTTATTGGTGCATCTGGTGCTTGTCTCAAATGTTCTAGAAGATGACTAGGTTTTTGACCTATGGGAAAGAAGGAATTAGATTGAAGAAGATCACGGTCCGTTGAATTGTTTGATTGCTGATGTTGAACGGGTGCAGAAGATGGAGGTGAATGTGCAGATGGTGATGGAGGCTGCAACTGTTGCTGTCTTAACTGCCCAGACATTCCAGTTGATCCTGGAACTAAAGATGGACTCATGCTTGTAGATAAACCACCACTAAAAGAAAATGGTTGTCCTTCAGACTGACTAGAAATTCTTGAGCTTCTATGGTTCAATCTAATCCTTGAGTGTGGCATGTCAGATGGGGCACAAATGGAGGATGTAGGATGCTCCAAAGGATCTCGCCCCATGTATAGTGAATCTGCTTTAGTTTCCATCCTTATTCTTGAGTCAGCATCGTGATTGGCATGGTGCTGCTGAAGGTGATCTTCAAGTTCCTGCATGAAGAGTGTGGATAAGCCTCCACAGTTTAGCAGCATAATGTAACACCAGCAAACTAGTTGAGAAGTGGAGTTCCCTTTATGATACCTATCACCATTATTAATGAGCAAAAAAAGGTTTAGGCACATTTTCTTCATTCACAATTTGTACCACAGTACAGACAGATGCAGAAACAACTCTTAACTCTAAATTTTTCTGTTCTAATTTACACTAGTTTACATGAATGATGCATAATTTAATCTTCAATATAAACTGCATGGTTGTACTAAGATAAAATATAAATGAATACACACTGAGAATAAATGGCATGCATATTTTTGCCTGTAGATCAAATAGAGGCCACTGTACCACATACAAATTGTAGAGACTAGAGGCTTGCTCTCCACCCACTTACACACAAGAAGAAATGATAAATTCCAGTTCTCTTGCTACACATAGATGAACACGCAAGTATGTAGTATTAAGTTCAACTACCAAGAATAAATGATCGAAGATGTTATATAAATACCTCAAGCAATGGAACTCTGCCTTCCAGTCCAGCAGTCTTCATCATTTGAGATAAGGTGTCAATTTTATTTAGATGAGAGCATAGATGCTTGCTCTCTGGAGGCATCCACTTGCCTTTTTGCAAATTTACAGATTTATCTTCATCATTAGTACTCCACCTGCCTTTTATTAGGCTATTATTGCTTGCATCATCTATTGCTCTAGAATTCATATCACCCCACACATATTCTTCTTCCTCAGAATTCTTCCAGTTATTAGATGTTAGTTGGATGCTTCTATCCTGAACTGAAGGCAGCTGATTATCTAAGTCTGCAGATCCAGAAGCACAGTATATTCTACAAGCATGATTAACATCGAAAACACTACTGCTGACATGCATTTCAGAAGCATTTATGCCAGCACCATGATATGGTTTGTCAAGTCCATCTTGCTCTTTAAATCTATCACTTAACCTTTCCACCCCAGGATCCAACCGCACTGGAATGTCCGAAGAAAGTTCAGCATCTCTGAATTCTTTTTTCTCATGAATGGGATTGTTTATCAGTACCCTTTGAGGCCGCGGATTCTGCAAATCCAACTAAGACTCAGATTAACAGATCAAACTGGAAATATTGGATACTTTACAAAATGAGTTTTATTCAAGCAACAGTTTCAGTAATGATATTTGAAAAGAACCAAACCAGGGAAGGAACTCCATACAGGCATTTTGCTAGGCAGATTTCTACATTGTCTTGTGCTTCCAATAATTACTGCTTTATCAGAACTCTCTGCATCATCAATAGAACTGACCGCACGACTGATTTCATCATTGATGATTTCCTTTGCCTTCATTAGAAACCAATAGAACATTAACAAAACAAAATTATATGAAGGTGCAAAGAAAACGAAAAGTGGTGATCTCACCAATCAAATGAGAATTTGTTCCAACATAGTTTGGTCTGTATTGTAGAAAATATTACTCTATTGAACTTATGGCTCATGCATTCAGTTTCATAAAATGTTGTGCCATGAAATTCAGAAACATGAGTGAACCTATTTTTGCAGTTTTCCCCTTCCCTAAAACCTTAACCATAACCCATGGAGCACCATCCTAGTAACATCATCAGCTTGCATTGATACAAATGCAGCATTTAATAGGACCAAAAAGCAAAGAAAGAACTAAGCAAGCAATTCCAAACAGATTGGTCAAAGTTTGCTGTTCCTCCTTCATTGAGCACATGTATCATTCAGAGGAACCAGTATTTTGCAAAAGAACTGATTTCATTAAGCAACAGAAATGACTAGCCCGTAGCAAGATTTTTGTTATCTTTTTTTGCATGCAAGTTATCTGAATGCACTTCCATGAAATGAGGTGTGTAATAAATGTAATATTTTATTTATACAAATGTGACACAGTAGCATATTTCTCTATTAACCATAACTATACTAATAAGACTTGGCCAATAAATCAACTTGCATATACTAAGCGTAGGGTTCGATGAACAAAACAGAAGCATGAATTTCAAAATTTTGCATAATGAAATTCAAATATCAAACCCTAATCTAGGACCTCCTTGTAGATTACAATCATAAATAATATATACATAGCATAATAAAAGGAATAGTGGAATACCGGTATTGCTTAACCCTAATTCCGGCAGAGTATAGACAGGACTTCCATAGGTGCCCAAGTGTTCACCCTCCAACGTTGATCCACACAAAATCTTGATCAAGCCACTGACTCCTTAAGAACAGGTTCCCTTCACTGAATTCTTATTCCAAGAATTCTTTCGGGCAGCACAACCCTAGGCCTTCCTTCCTCCTAGCCTTCCTTTTCTCTACCTTTCTTTTCTCCTTATCTTCCTTAAATTTCTTCCTAAGCCCTTGTCCTAGACTTATTGTCCTTATTAGGACCTTGTCTTAACAAGGAAAGGAAGAAACTAATTGGACAATATGGAGAGAATGTAAGAAAGAAGAGATAGGAATGATGAATCTGATAGCCGGTGCACCATCCTATTTATAGTGTGCATAGGGTTGCCATCAGATCATCTCACGCCCATTCCCTATCCATTTCTCACGCCTATCCATATATCTAATGCCTCATTTAATTTCTCAAGACACATGGAAGTAGAAGAAATGATCCAAGAGTCGCTTCGTGCAGAAGGGCTCTTCGGAATTAATTCTCCACTGCATTACGAAGTGTTGCGAGGTTTTATTATTGGCACCAACTTAAACCAATGGTTAAGATTTCATCTAATGGCCTTTATATGTGGCGCCAATTCAGATGCAGGCATGGGAAAGGAAAAGACCAAAACCACTTGGACTCTTAGTCCAAGTGGCACCAAAGATAGGGTGGTAAGAGTCCAAGTGGCACCAAAGATAGGGTGGGCGGCTAGGTTACCAATTTTATCCAAACTTCAGATAACCCACGAAATATTTAAGCGACAGGACTTCTCTGCACCTCATACTATCTGAAGTCCACGCCCCATAAAATGTTACGTGCAGAAATATTTGGATAAACATGAGGGGCGCCAACAATATTCATGCGCTGCTTGTCCATGCGCATGCAAGTATCACACACCAAGAGAGAGACTCTCTGGTGCATGGGATATCAGATTAAATGTGCCATTCCCTTGGCTCAACCGACCAAGGGTCAACCTAATTCAATCCCAATTCAAACATGAGTTTAATTAGATTTTTAATTAGCCTAATTAGAAACCAATTTCGAATCGAATTCGAACATAGGAGTTAGGGTTTGCAACACGTGCTAGCATGTTCATCTTGCAAATATGATCTAATTCAATTAGACTCTTGATCAATTTTCTTTGTGTGTGACCAATTGAATTCCACATCTAGCCAACAGTAGGTCAGGATGCAAGTTGACTTTATTTGATTAGAATCCAATCTAACCGATTTAGGTCAAATCAAGCTAACCCGATTTCAACAATTAGAATCCTTTCTAATTGACGATCGAATTAAACTCTTTAATTCGATCAAACCCATAAGATAAGATTGACGTCTAGCAATGTATCATGTCTACCCAGAAAATATGAATTTTTTTGTAAAAATACCAAAAATACCCTTCAGTAGTAAGTTACCATGCAATTCAATCTGCAATCATCCTACATCTCGAATATGACTCTGAATATGGAATCATGTCAAATTCAATATCATATTCATATCTCTCTCAATCTTATAATGATGACTCGATTAATAAAACATTAGAAACCATTTCTAATTTTTATTATGCTTTGATCAAAGACTTCCGAAATCATCATACGATTGAAGCAAGTAGGATACGATCTCCTCTTACTAGGACTGATCAATTCCATGTTGATCTACTCACAATCTTCATACACAATCTACCATATCTAAAACACCTTGTACATGACTCAGTCATGAATGAGTACGAACCAAAATATAGATTCATGTATACAAGATTCTATGGTAGTCTCAGGTCAGAGGATTACAAGCACAACTTCCACTAAGAAAAATATTTTTTGACAAGACTCCATAAGATGTTCTCAAGTCGGATCAATTTAGTGAGCTCATTCTCTAATGAGCACCCATATTCTTGTATTAATGTCTCACACAAGTGATTGTGAGATCAATCACCCTCTCCATCGAGTATACATAGAATGTGCCAATATTTTCGGAAACATTGATCCCCAACTCAATGTTCCAACGACTAAAAATATTCTAAATTAGGGTTTTAGGGTTTTAGAATTTTAGGTCTCACTGGTATGATCTCATCAAAACTCTAAAACCATAGCCCTAATCCATGGGATTCATCATAATCCCAAACAAACATAAGATGCAGCATATGATAAAATATAAATGCCTTTTATTTATAAAATCATTACATGAGTCAAGAAGATTAAAAAAACAATCCATCAAAATACAAATTTCGATTGGCTTGTAGGGTATATTTATTTCACTAAGTTCCACATTTTGTTTTCTTCTTGTGACGGAGGTTAAGAATTCTCAAAAGTTATGACCTCAAATGCTTCAAATTTAGCTTATAATTGTTTTGTCCTACAACTAACAAGAGAATTTAGCTGTTTTCAATACTCATAAATGAGGCCATCATAAATGACAGCAAGTTACCAGAACACGTCCTACAGCCTTCTTAATGGACTAAACAAGTTCAATAAGTAAAAGATATAGAATGGGCATAATTTCTTCACAGTTGATTGTACATAAACTAAGTGCAAGCAGACCTCAGTTTAAAACTCAAAGTTTAAACCAGTTTTACAGATTAAAGAGTGAAACAAAAGGTACAGCATGTTTGAGCTAGTGAAAGAGAACAAAATGCACAAACACTTGATGGTCAAGTCTTATGCAGCCTCCTATATCTCAGAAAATGTTCCTCAAGGAAATAAGTTTTGTGGACCTCAACATACGTGAATATGTTCTGCTAGGATAATGGATCCATGCGAGGAGGAAATTCTAATAATTCTGATTCTCAGAGCCAGCATAAGGCAAATCTTCAGTATAGACCATGAACACTTGCATGTAAAGAAACAAACACACCTATAAAATTAAAGCAGACCTAGAATGCAAAATGAAGAGAGCATATTTTAACTGCAGACTAGTTTCTAGGGTGATGCAACCTACAATGATGGGCTACAAAATGTATCAATCAGGATTCACTTTGAAGTCCAGAATGTTGAGAATAATGTCTCAAAGCCAATCGACAGCCTATTGATGGTTGTACTGATTTTTGTAATTATACATGAATTATTAATAAATAAAAATTATTTTAATATTTTTCATCATAAATTCTTTCATCTTTTAATGAACTCCTGCGTTGTGGTGAAATCCTTAGGACTATTTAGAATCGACAAAAGAGAATTTGTCGTTTAGTTCTTAAACCTATTCGCGACCAAATGATACGTTGTTATCAAGGACGACAACGTTTATCGAGTGTAGATCGTTGTGTGCCATATGGGTTGGTTGTCCTCTTAACCAAAGAGTGTGGAGATACTAGTATGGCATATAGGTGAGATGTAGGAGTACATCTGCACTGAACGTGACCAACTTCGGAGCTTTTCTGCTGTCAAGATTTGCTCCGATGGAATATGAGTATAACTGTCCCTCCCACTTAAGATCACCACATGACTTTCAAGCAACTCACTATGCTTTGGTGCCGGACTATCTGAATTTCTAATTCAATGATGGATGATTTTTTAGCACAGTTAAGTACTTGAGAAGTTGGTGTGTGAGTCAAGATGGGATTTGACCACTCCGGCTCAAGAGCTGTGCTCAGTTATATTTCAATTTAGCAAATCCTTGGTTAGGATAGTCCTTATGAGGAATCATAGGACTGATTACATTGAGACACAATTTGGATGTACCTTTCAGAGTTGACAATTTAACTCAGAGTCATCCTATACACAGAGATCAAAGGGATGAATTATACGGTAACCATATTCATATAGGTTCTGAGTATTGCGATTGCGATTATTCGACCTATCCAGACGTCCGATACCATTACTAGATGGTTACTTTGATTAGTAAAAAAATTGATTCCTGTGCTAGCTGCTTAGATTGGAACCTGCGAGGTCACATACATTAGAGGTTCCTACCTAATCTGATGGCTAATGGAGTATGGTCAAGAGTCCCACTGGACTGAAACTTTTCGACCGAGAGTCCTACTGGGCTACGACTTTGAGTCCTACTTGTCTGGGACTGTGATCAGGAGTCCCACTGGACTAGAACTCTTCGACCAAGAGTTTTACTGTACTGGGACTCTGAGTCCTACTTGTCCGGGACTGTGATCGAGAGTTCCACTGGTCTGGGACTCTGTGTCTATTCATTTGAATCACTGGGGTCAAGAGTCCCGCTAGTTTGGGACTCTTCGATTAAGAGTTTCATTTTGATGGGACTCTATTGCCCAGACACCCATTGGATTTGAACTCTATATTTATGAGAGATTTAATTAATAATTTGATTACTAATTAACTCAATTTGATGGAGTAATTATTTTTGGATCAAGTCCAATTGAATTGAATTTAGTTGGGTTTGAACTGATTAGATTATGAGATGACCTAATCGTCGAGAAGGTTTGATCCCTGATTTGATTAGGGGTTGGGCTTAATCAATTCTTGATTTAATTAGGATTTAATTGAGCCTAAATTAGTTAGGTTTAATCTACTCTAATTGGGCCTAACCAATTTGGATTGGGTGGCTTCAATTGGATAAAGTTTCATTAAGACTAGTTTGACTAGTTTACCCGCCAACTCGCCTTATCCTTACACCATTCAAACTCTCTACGAGAAAGTGTTTCTCGTGGATTTTTCCCATGCAAAAGAGAGCACACGCACACCTTTCTCACATCCTAGATGGATAGGTTCAAGTGATTTTTGGTTTGAATTCAAATCAAGTTTGAATTCAAGTTAACAACCATCTTGACCTTATCTTATCTATATTCCCCTCCACGTCGTCTCCATTTGCTTTTGCGCTAAAATAAATCTGGAATTTTTTGGGACATGCAACAATCTGATGAGAAGCCCTCTTCCGTGCGTGAGCCCTCCCCCTTTGTGTGAGAAAATATCAAAAACAAAATAGAGAGAAGAGAAAACAAAGAGTGGCGCAAGTTTTTTAAAGGTGCTGCCCTAGTCTTTGATCTAGGGTTTGGCGTCTATTTTTGTGAATTCTGATTGTCAAAATTTTGCAAAAATTTCTGGAGACCATCCTCAACCTCTCTTCTACCTCTGCTGCTGATCCAGAGCGTCCAAAGAATCGATGGAGGAAGATCGAAGGAGTTCGATCAGCATCAGTCGTCAAAAGGATCTATCGTCAAGCTAGCACTCGGAAGGAGCTGATCAGGACCAAGGCCTCGTGTGGACCATCCATGGAGGCCAGACACGCTGTGTGGCTGCGTTGCGATGATCAAATATCTCTGGTGGTGATTTAATTGCAAAGATCAACTACCCGCACAAAGGTAACGTGTTTTAAACACGTAGATCAGTAAAACAGTTTTACTACTACTAGTTTATTTTTGTTTTCAGATTTGATTGCATGAATGTCATATTAGATCTTGTTTTTTATAGGGTTTATAGATCTGATCTATAGCTCTTAGAAATTAATTAGATTAATTTTTAATTCCACTGTATTTATTTTTGAAAAATTTTGAAAGTAAAGCTAGAAACCCTGCATGCAAACCAGCAATCCAAGTTATTTAATATGATGGATATGCATGCTTAGATTATTTTTTAGATTAGATCTAAATAATAATCTGATTTTTAAATCTAAAAATAAAATCATGATCGCACGAACTAAAGGTTGTCCTGCTGTAAGGTTTACCTCTTATAGTGAAAAGGTTATCCCGGTACGTTACTGATCTAAATCATTGATCATAAAACTTTAAATTTGATCTAATACTTTTTATGATTTGATTAAATTGGCTTTAATCTGATTTTATGAATATGTATTTAGATTAGATCTAAAATGATTCATGATTTTTATATAGTGTACATAGATTCGGATTAAACCCTACAACCAGTACAGTTTGTGAAATGAGTCGACCTAATTTTTGAAATAAGTCGATCCATTTGGTGAACAATGCTAGGTTGTAAAAAATTTTTCAAAATTTTGAAAAATATTTTCGAAATGCCGAACTCCAACCCTCAGCCCAAAAACTTAATTAAGAATTAAGTATGATGAATTAAGATCTAGAATTATGAATTAAAGATCCTAAGTCATTGATCACAACCTGTGGGTTATCGGGATAAATGAATTAGGTCCAATAATTGGGTTAAACCTAAAGTTAGTTAAAGAATGGACTAAATTAGAGTAATTGATCAAATCTAATTAAATTTTGATTTAGATTAAGTCAAGAACTCTAGACTCAATTACAATAGTTGTAGTTGGTCAAGTTCATGCCTTCAACAAGGACCAAATGGACTTGATTCATGGCTATACGGTCGAATCCAAAATTGCTAGGTTGGTCAAATTGAAACTAATGAATCGAATGGTGTCTAAGGTAAGTTTGGCAGTTCAGACCAATGGTTTTTAATTGAGAGCTACTCGCACTGATTCCGATCTTTGATAAATTAATGGCATATCCCTTCTATTGATCTCACTTACCTAGCCATCCTGGTGAATTAGGTTTTGATTAGATCACTTGGCGATTTGGGCTCACCCATGTCAATTAGATAAATCAGTGTAACTAATTTAGGTGCTCTTAATGCCGGCTTAAATTAGGTCCTTTATAATTTGACTGGTGAAGTTAGTGGAAGGATCCAAATTGACTGGTGAATACTTCTCTCCTCTTCTTAAAATGAGTTAATCAAATCCTCTAAAATTATTAGGTCCTTAAAAATGATAAAGTTATGGTGATAACTAAGTCATAGCCTCCCATTAAGTTGAGTGATAATGGGTCCATTAGTTTAATAATTATTGAAGGCCCAAAGGCTTAGTGCTTATTGACCAATGGAATTATCATTCATAATATGATGATTTGGTCATATCTTTCTAATGATGGTTAGGTTGGCCGACCAAAGTCGAGCCAGATCATTTGTTAGTCAAATGCACCAAATATGGTCATGTTAATGATTGGACCTAACCGGATCTCTTCAGCGGAGGTCAAAGCCTACTAATTAGGTTTCCGGGGCAAAATTAAAATTATTAAAAGTTATTTAGAGAAACAATTGGTTATGAACCTACCCATAAATGCACATGGATTGACCAACCAAAATTGGACTCGTATGTAGTCCGTGTGAATTCTAGAACGCACTAAGAAATTAAAGTAATTCCTCGAATTGGAGGTAGAGACTACCAGTTCGTATAAAATAGTGGGAGAACCTTTAAACTAAAGTCCAAGTCTTTAGGATAATTAATTCATGTACTAATTAGATTTGATTTTTCTTAATGCAGATATGGCCACTATCCTATCGCTCTGATCATTATTGGACAATGACAAACTCATAGGATCCAACTTCGATAGCTGGTATCAAAAGTTGAAAATTATCCTAGAGCATAAACAAATCTTATATATTTTGAATGATCCGACACCTGAGGAGCCAACCTCGAACGTTAGAGGGACGGTCAGAGACACTTACCAGAAGTGGCTGAACGACCGCACCACCATTTGTTGCATAATGCTGGTGGTGATGAATGACGAGTTCAGTCATAGGTTCGAGAATGCCCAGCCACAGGAGATGCTTCAAATGTTGAATGACTTCTTTGGCATGCCTGACGACGATGTTGAGAGGCACAAGACTAATATCATTTTCAACGCTCAAATAAGGGATAGGGCATCAATCACCGATCATGTATTGTACATGATCAAGATGATTGAGCACCTAAGCTGGGCTTCCCCCTGCACGAGCAGCTCGGCAAGGATGCGATCCTGAATTCTTTGCCCAAGTCCTTCCTCCCCTTACTCATTTTCGAATGACAAAGCCTGCAGTGAACTACCACGGCTTGCTAGGGTTGCTGCAGAACTTTGAGAAGGATCACCAGCTCCATAAGAAGATAGTGAATGTAGTGGGAGGGTCTTCTCTGGTTGTCGATCCTTTAAGAAAGGAAAGAAGAATAAAAAAAAGAATAAGAAGGCGCAGCCGCATGCTGGGACGTATGCACAAGGTCAGACCAAGAAGTGCAAGTCCGACCAGAGCCAGATGGAGTGCTTCTTTTGCAAGAAGTAGGGGCATTGGACGAGAAATTATCCTCAGTACATTGCCTTCCTGGACCCGAACAAGCCGAGGAAGAAGCAAGTTATTGATGGGCAAGATAATTATATGATAACACCTTACAACTTTTCTATATGTGATACTACTACCTGGGTATTATATATCGAAAGCCCTTACCATATTTATAATTCGATGCAGAATTTGCAGGCCAATAGGAGATTTAATGAAGGCAAAAGGTTCCTGAATGTTGGAGATGGAAGACAAGTTCCAGTTCTAGCTTTAGAAATCATGAACCTTGTAATCAGTTCTCATAGAGTTATTCTTAGTGATTGTCACTTCTGTCCAAATTTTTTATTGAATGTTATTTCTGTAGGCCTTTTGGCCAAGAATAGTTATCAATTTTCAATAAAAGAAAACTTTTGTAATAACATTTTGAATGGTATTATAGTTTGTGTTGGACAATTGAATAACGGTATTTACTTACTATCACAACCTATTAACGTGGTCCAATCCTCCAATAAATGCCCTAGATTAGATGATGTGACAGAAGTCTATCTTTGGCACTGTAGACTAGGTCATATTAATAAGAATAGAATAAACAGGTTGGCTCAAGAAGGAATTCTTGAAGTTGGTGATTGTGAATCACTTCCGATCTGTGAGTCCTATCTTCTTGGTAAGATAACCAAGTCACCTTTTACTGAAAAGGGTGAGCCAGAAAACTCTTAGATTTAGTACATACTGATGTATGTGGACCCATGAGCTCAAGTGCTAGAGGTGGATATTTATACTTCATAACCTTCATGATCGACCTATTGAGGTATGGGTATGTCTATTTAATGAAGCATAAGTCGGAGCCGTTTGAAATGTTCAAACTATATTCTATAATGAGATAGAAAAGCAAACTAAAAAGAGTATTAAAACTCTTCGATCTGACCGACGGGGTGAATACCTTTCCAGTAAGTTTCTGACATATCTACGAGAATGGGATTCTCTTCCAATGGACCCCTCCTGGAACACCATAGCATAATGATGTGTCTGAAAAGAGGAATCGAACCCTATTAGACATGGTTCGATCCATGATGAGGTTTGCTGGTCTGTCAATCTTCTTATGGGGAAATGTGCTCGAGTCAACTTGTTATATTCTGAATAGTATGTCGAGTAAGTCTATTTCCAAAACACCATATGAGATGTGGACAAGATGTAAGCCAGTACTCTCGCACCTTAGGATTTCGGGATATCCGGCTTATGTCAAACATTTAGTAACGAACAAGCTTGGACCTAGGTCTGATAAGTGTAATTTTATAGAATACCCAAAAGGGACCAAAGGATATTGCTTTTATCTTACTGATGAGCAAAAAGTGTTTGTCAGCCATAAGACAATCTTTTTGGAAAAGAAATTTCTTGATGAAGGAACTAATGCCTCTAAAATCGAACACGAAAAAGTTCGGCAAGTAGAAAAACCGACATAAATAACTGAACCAAAATCGGATTTGATTAGATCAAACCCAAAGCCTAGTGAATCTGCACCCTTAAAGTGGTCTGGTAAAGTACCACGTCAGCCGAACAGATACTATGGTTTCTTGGTCCGGAACGGTGATCCTATCGAACTCGATGAGAATGACGAGGATTCGATCACTTATATGGATGCAATGCAGAGACCCGACTCTGAGAAAAGCCCAAGAAATCCAAAATGAAATCCATGAAGGTCAACGATGTATGGACATTGGTTGACCCACCCAAAGGGGTAAAATCCATTGAGTGTAAGTAGATCTTCAAAAGAAAAAGAGATGTAGACAGAAAGGTGGAGACCTATAAAGCCCGTCTAATTGTCAGGGATATCGTCAATAGTATGGTATAGACTATAACGAGACGTTTTCTCCTATGATAATGCTCAAGTCCATTCGGATCATGCTTATGATAGCTGCCCATCTGGACTATGAAATCTGACAGATGGATGTGAAGACAGCTTTCCTGAATGAAGAGCTAGATGAATAGGTGTATATGAACAACCTGAAGAGTTCACATACACAAATGAGTCTAAAATGTGTAGGCTTCAAAGATCCATTTATGGACTGAAGCAGAAATCTCGAAGTTGGAACATACGTTTTGATAAGACAATCAAGACGTATGGCTTCGTTAAGAATGGAGAAGAGCCCTGCATATACAAGTAGACTAATGGTCCAGCAGTTATATTTCTAGTATTGTATATGGATGATATTTTCTTAATCGAAAATGATATCCCTGCATTACAAGAAATAAAGATCTGACTATCATTACAGTTCTCTATGAAGAATCTGGGAGAAGCTTCCTACATCCCAGGGATGAAGATCTATAGAGATAGATCTAAAAGGTTGCTCGGATTGTCCCAGTCCACGTACATTGATACCATGCTAAATAGGTTCAGCATGGAGAATTCTAAAATAGGCTATTTATCGATAGGCCATGAAATTTCTCTCAAAGAGGAATTGTCCGACAACACCTCAAGAAAGAGTATGAGTAGAATTCCATATGCTTCGACAGTGAATTCTATCATATACGCTATGACATGTACGAGACCAGATGTGATATACTCATTAAGGATATCCAGAAGAAAACCACTGGAAGATTGTTAAAACCATCCTAAAGTATTTGAGAAATACCAAGGACCAGTGGCTTGTTTATGGTGAATCGGACTTGAGACTTATAAAATTTACAAACTCCATTTTTCAGTCCGATCATGATAACAGCAAGAGTATGTCGGGGTATGTATTTATCCTAAATGGTGGAGCTATCTACTAGAAAAGTTCCAAGCAGCACACCATGGCCGACTCAATTTGAGGCGGAGTATGTTAGTGGATCAGATGCTGCCAAAAAAGCGGTGTGGCTAAGAAAGTTCATCACCGAACTCAAAATAGCATCCTCCCTTAATGGTCCAATTCTGCTCTACTACAACAGCTCTAGAGCCATTACTTAGGTGAAGGAATCAAAGGCACACTAGCGAACGAAGTATATTCTGCACCGCTACCACCTTATCCGAAAGATCGTGGATAGAGATAATGTCGACCTTTAGAAGATTGATGGGAAGAACCTGGTTGACCCATTCACTAAAGTCGTTGCGGTGGAGTTCGATACTGCACCAATTGGCTTTAGTCCAAGTGGAAGATTGTTGGAAATAGTATCCCAAAGCCAATCGTCAGCCTGTTGACGGTTGTATTGATTTTTATAATTATATATGAATTATTAATAAATAAAAATTATTTTGATATTTTTCATTATAAATTCTTTCTTCTAATGAACTCCTGTATTGTGGTGAATTCCTAAGGACTATTTAGAATCAACAAAGAAGAATTTGTCGTTTAGTTCTTAAATAAGTTTTCAACCAAATGATACGTTACCAAGGACGATAACGTTTATCGAGTGTAGGTCGTTGTATGCCATATGGGTTGATTATTCTCTTAACTAAGAAGTGTGGAGACACTGGTATGACATATAAGTGAGATGTAGAGGTACATCTATACTGAATCTAATCAACTCCAGAGCTTTTCTGCTGTCAAAATTTGCTCCGATGGAATATGAATATAACTGTCCCTCCGATCTAAAATCACCACGATGACTTTCAAGCAATTCATCGTGCTTTGATGCCGAACTATCTGAATTTCTAATTCAATGACGGATCTCTGAGCACCGTCAAGTACTTGAGTCGATGTGTGAGTCAAGATGGCATTGACCACTCCGGCTCAGGAGTTGTGTTTAGTTGTGTTTCAATTTAGCAAATCCTTGGCCAAGATAGTCCTTATGAGGAGTCACAGGACTGATTGCGTTGAGATACAATTTTGATGTACCTTTCAGGATTGACAGTTTAACTTTGAGTCATTCTATACACAGAGATCAAAGGGATGAATTATGTAGTAATCATATTCACGTAGGTTCTGAGTGTTGCGATTGCAACTATTCGATCTATCCGAACGTTGGGTACCATTGCTAGATGATCACTTCGATTAGTATAGGAATTGGTTCTTGTGCTACCGACTTAGATTCGAACCTATGGGGTCACGCACATTAGAAGTTCCTACCTGATCTGATGGCTGATGAAGAGTTCCACTAGACTAGGACCATGATCAAGAGTCCCACTGGACTGGGACTCTTCGACCGAGAGTCCTACTGGGCTAGGACTCTGAGTCCTGCTTGTCTGGGACTCTATGATCAAGAGTCACACTGGACTGGCACACTCTTTGATCAAGAGTCCTACTGTACTGGGACTCTGAGTCCTACTTGTCTGGGACTCTGTGATCAAGAATTCCACTGATCTGGGACTCTGTGATCGAGAGTTTTATTCATTTAGGACACTGAGGTCAAGAGTCCAACTGGTTTGGGACTCTTCGATCAAGAGTTTCATTTTGATGAGACTGTTGCCCAAACACCCACTGGATTTGGACTCTATATTAAGAGGTTTAATTAGTAATTTGATTACTAATTAACTCAGTTTGATTAAGTAATTATTTTTGGATCAAGTCCAATTGAATTGGATTCAGTTGGGTTTGATCCGATTAGGTTATGAGATGACCTAATCGTTGAGAAGGTTTGATCTCTGATTTAATTAGGGATTGAGCTTAATCAATTCCTGATTTGATTAGAATTTAATTGAGCCTAATTGAGCCTAAATTAGTTAGATTTAATCTACTTTAATTAAGCCAAACCAATTTGGATTGGGTGGGTTCAATTGGATAAGGTTTCATTAAGATTAGTTTGACTAGTCTACCCGCCAACTCACCTCATCCTTACACCATTCAAACTCTCTACGAGAAAGTGTTTCTCGTGGATTTTTCCCACGCAAAAGAGAGCACACGCACACCTTTCTCACATCCTAGATGGATAAGTTCAAGTGGTTTTTGGTTTGAATTCAAATCAAGTTTGAATTCAAGTTAACAACCATCTTGACCTTATCTTATCTATTCCCTCCCACATCGTCTCCATTTGCTTTTGCGCTAAAATAAATCTAGAATTTTTTGGGACATGCAACAATCTGATGAGAAGCCCTCTTCCGTGCGTGAGCCCTCCCCCTTTGTGTAAGAAAATATCAAAAACAAAATAAAGAGAAGAGAACAAAGAGTGGCGCAAGTTTTTTAAAGATGCTGCCCTAGTCTTTGATCTAGGGTTTGGCATCTATTTTTGTGAATTCTGATTGTCAGAATTTTGCAAAAATTTCTGGAGACCATCCTCAACCTCTCTTCTACCTCTGCTGATGATCCAGAGCGTCCGAAGAATTGAAGGAAGATCGAAGGAGTTCAATCAGCATCAACCGTCAAAAGAATCCATGATAGAGCTAGCACTCGGGAGGAGCTGATCAAGACCAAGGCCTCATGTGGACCATCCATGGAGGCCAGACATGCTGTGTGAATGCATCGCGATGATCAGATATCTCTGGTGGTGATTTAGTTGCAGAGATCGACTATCTGCACTAAGATAACGTATTCTGAACACGTAGATCAGTAAAATAGTTTTACTGCTACTAGTTTATTTTTGTTTTCAGATTTGATTCCATGTATGTCACATTAGATCCCATTTTTTATAGGATTTATAGATCTAATCTATAGCTCTTAGAAATTACTTAGATTAATTTTCAATTCCACTGCATTTATTTTTGAAAAAATTTTAAAAGTAAAGCTAGAAACCCTGCATGCAAACCAGCACAGAAAACACTAACAAGAAATGCATTTGTCTCATCCACTAATATATAATGGAAAAGAAGCCAAAAGCCTCATTGGGACCCATGCAAAAAAAAAAAAAAAAACAAGAGTAAATTACAAAAACTCCCCTTGAGGTTTATGTTTATAACACTTACACTCAATAATTCATAAAACCTACACTTAGAACCAGTCAGATTAACAATGTTAGTGAAATAGTTTATCTCACCTGAAAAGTTCAAATTACCCTTGGATGGGGGCGGAGGATGCATAGGTTTTCTTATGTCCTTGGGTGCTTGTTGCCGCATAAGAATATTTTGGTCATTTTTGAAATTGTTTCTAATAAATGATATTTAGGCTCTATTTAAGGTTAATGTTTTGACTAACATTCTTGTTGGTGATAAATCCGCTCCTATCGAAGTTCGACAAGATACCCAACCTCGGGATGATCCCATTTGACGGTGGCGACCACGACCAAACTTCAACTAGTATGAATTTTGATTCCAATTCACTCTGGGACGGTCGACTTCCAACCCATGCATGTCGGATGATCTTCTCAGCTTTGATTATCAGATCTTTTAGATAACTGCAAAACCCGAAGGACATCTCGGACCTCATCTAGACAAGCTGGAACAGTGAAGGCAGTCGCCTAAGCAATTAGCTAAGTATTCGGCTAAGTGTTCGATCTCTGTGTAGTCCAGCTCGACTAACCTCGAAGCTGGGCGAGCTCCTTTCAACCGAATCTCCGTCGAGCCAAATCTCATCATTACGATTGGGTCTGACGTCAGGAGTCCTGGACCGGCAGAGCTTCTCCTCAGACGAACTTCTATACCTTGCTGTAAGTGGCAGATCTTGGCATTCCTACGTCCAGAACCTTGGGTATGTAGGCCAGAGTAAATCCAAACTTCGACCCTACAAAGCCTGGCCGCAGTCCTAAATCGATGAATCCACCGCTCTTTCAACCCTCCACCCGGAACAATTATCCGCTCACAGACGACTTTGAAGACGGATGAACTTCAAAGGAGCAGTTAAGGCTCACCAGAACGTTTTGAGTGTGTCCACCTATCCTGGCTATCAGCCAACCCCTGATTGCTATTGATCCAGACGAGCTCCCTCCGGCCACCAAACAGACTTTTTCCAATCATCGAGTGGACTCCTCCCAGTCAAACTCCTTTCAGTCGAAGCGCCCCTTTTTGATGGCTGAGCTAACTACCTTATATTCTGAGCATCGATTGAGCAGACTTAAACAATAGAACGACCTTGTCGTCTACACAAGTTCAACTCCCGACTCAGCGAATATCCACCGACCTGCAAACAACCTCGGGAATGGCCAAACCTCTCTAGAACTGCTAGGACGCAAAGCTCTAAACAGTTTGCTCACAAGCATAACAGTCTTGACCGAACTACGACTATTAATCTCCAACGAACTGGCGAGTCGCGACAACGAACACCACCATTTGTAACAAACTTCACGTGGCCCCGAACGGCCCACTAACAAGCAATTACAGCCGTCACCATCAGTTTGTTACGAACTCCGCCTATATAAAGGACCCTCAGATATGTTTTCTAAGCTCTCATCTCCATCTTAATTCTCTTAAGCACTCTATTCTTGTTGGCCAGAGAACTTGAGCATCGGAGGATCCTATCGGAGCCACCCACCTCCAGTTTGGACTTCTTCCTGCAGGTCCTATTGACGACCTCGTCTCCATCCACTCCAGCGACTCGAGCATCGACAACGTTTTATATACCAACAAGATTGGCACTAGAGGAAGGTCTTCTGAGCCCTTCTAAAAGGAGTGCTAAATCAATCTTGCTCTTCTACTTTCAACCCCTCCTATTCCTCTTCTTCTGATTGTTGTTTGCTTCTAAAAGATGCCATCGAGGAAGGCTTCTACCTGGCGATCTGTTGCCTCCACCACCAGATTTGAACTAGATCCAGTCGCTCCAATCCCATCGCCGGCACCTCAACCTCCTCCACCAGCAGCTATAGTGAATCTAGAGCAGTTTAACCTGCTGATTCAGCAGGTTAAATGCCTCACTAAAGCAGTGTAGGCCATGCAGCAACCTCTGACGCCGATCCAGCCAGAGGAAACTTCACCGGAATACAGGGACCTGGTGCAAGGCACACTTGGAGAAGCCGACCAATAACCTATGGGAAGGGGAAACAGAAAGCGGCAAGCCCTTGTTCTGACCACGACTCCACCCTCGGAAGATCACTGCCACCATTCAGCTAGAGGACCCTCGAGATTCGTGATCAAGAAGATCTCGATCAAAAACATCAGGAGATGAATCAAGGATCGAGGAACTCCGTCATGCTGCCCCTGCCCACATCGACATCTGCACCAACCCTCCATTCTCTCTTCAAATCATGCAGGAGCTCGTCCTGCCGAACTTCAAACTCCCTCAATTTAAGAGTTACAACGGGACCTCGAATTTGATCAACCATCTTGAGGCCTTTCGGACTATGATGCTGCTCCACGGTACACCAAACGTCATTCTGTGCTGAGCTTTTCCCTCAACTCTGAAGAGAGCAACAAGGAATTGATACTCGAGCCTTAAATCAGGTATGATCTACTCCTTTGATCAAATGAGTCGTCAGTTTACGGCTCATTTCATAAGTAGCCGACGTCCAAAGCGAGGTTCAGACTCCATCAATATCAAGCAGAAGGAAGAAGAGTCCATCCAAGCTTACGTCAGTCACTTCAATGCTGCTGCACTAGAAGTCCGAAACTTGGACCAATCTATAGCCATGACTGTATTGAAGGGCGATCTTCAGAAGAATATTCTGTTCTCCCAGGAGAGAAAGTACCTTAGCGACTTTGCTGAGATGCTGGCTCAGGCTGATGGTTATGCTCGGACGGAAGAAGCCTTCAAAATAAAGGATGATGAGGCTGCAAGAGAGCAACAAGCGGGCGAATCAAGCAAGCCCGTAATTGCGGAAAGGCCGAGTGAAGCTCGGCCGCCCTCCAGAACCCCTCCTGAGCACAGACAAGCCCGAACTCCTCGAACTGGTCGACCAAGAAGCCCTGATCGAAGGGCACGACGGAACTCCCCTCGAAGATTCCACAACTATGCTTCTTTGAATGCCCCAAAAACTCAGGTGCTGATGGAGATTAAGAAGTAATTATCCAGACCGAAGAAGATGCGGACTCACCCCGGCAAGCACAACCCCAACAAGTATTACCTTTATCATCGTGACCACAGTCACGATACCGAAGAATGTATCCAGCTCCAAAACGAGATCAAGGAGCTCATTAAACGAGGACGACTGGGCCGTTTTCTGAGACGTCGGCCGAAAAGGAGGGAGGATCGGCCAAGAGCCCTGCTGCAGTCTGAACCACCTCGGAGGAACGAGCCGCAAAGAGATCGGCCCCCACTTGGAATTATCAACACTATCGCTGGAGGACATCGGTAGAAGAAAACCAGTGGGACGACAGAGCCAGCGAAGAGGCAGAGGACTGAGGAACCGATTGCCTTCACTGAAGAAGATGCTCAGAAAGTCCAATTTCCGCATAATGACGCAGTTGTAGTTACTTTAAACATTGCTAACTATGATGTATGCCGCGTTTTGATTGATAATGGAAGCTCTGCTGATGTTTTGTTTTACGATGCATTCTCTAAAATGGCTACACCTGATAATAGAACGGGCCCGATAAGCTCCCCACTAGTGGGATTCACCGGCAATACAGTATCAATCGAAGGAATAATAACTTTATCTGTTGTGGCAGGTCGGTACCCAAGACAATCAAAGGTCCAAGTGGATTTTTTGGTAGTGAAGGCTCCTTTAGCTTACAACGTAATTCTTGGCCGACCTGGTTTGAATGCACTTCGGACAGTAGTCTCAACCTATTACTGAAAGATGAAGTTTCCAATAAGTTATGGGGTTGGAGAAGTCGGAGGAGATCAGACTCTTACTCGGCACTGCTACACTATTGCTTTACAAAGGGGAAGGCAAGTGGAATCTTATCCGATAGATAGGCTTGACGCTCTTGATGATTTGAGGGAAGAACAAGGAGAACCAATTGAGGACCGGGTTAAGGTTCCATTAAACAATGGACATGAAGATCAGACTGTACAAATTAGCTCCAACCTGGAGAAAGAGGTCAGGAGGTAGCTTGTTGCATTTTTGTGAAAAAACGCTGACGTCTTCGCCTGGGTGCCCACGGATATGCCCGAGATTAATGCAGAGATGATGAAACATCGTCTAGCTGTTGATCTTGAACGTCGACCGATAAAACAAAAGAAATGCAGCTTTGCGCCAAAGCTGCAAAAAGCCATTGTGGATGAGGTTGACAAACTCAAAGCCAAATTTATCAAGTATCCTACCCAGACTAGATCGCCAACGTCATCCTCGTCAAAAAAGCAAACAGCAAGTAGAGGATGTGCATAGACTTCACAAATCTGAACAAAGCCTGCCCAAAGAATAGCTATCCCTTGCCAAGAATAATCAATTGGTGGATGCGACCTCGGATCATGAGCTCCTCACTTTCATGAACGCCTTCTCCAGTTACAATCAAATCCGGATGGCACCAAAAGATGAGGAAAAAACTACCTTCATTACTGATCGTGGTCTTTATTGTTACAGGATTATGCCATTTGGATTAAAGAACGCAGGTGTCACTTATTAATGTCTGGTGAATAAGATCTTCAAGGAACAGATCGACCGCAATATGAAGGTCTATATAGATGACGTGATTGTTAAAAGCCGATCCTCATTAAATCACATTGCTGATCTTGAAGAAACCTTCAGCACCTCCGGAGGTATAAGATGAAGCTAAATCCAACCAAATGTATTTTCGGAGTAACTTCAGAAAAGTTTTTGGAATTTATGGTGTCGAGATGTGGCATCAAAGCGAACCCAGAGAAGATCAAAGCCATTCAAGAGATGACTGCCCCAAAAATAATAAAGGAAGTCCAACGCCTTACAGGCAAAGTTGCAGCTCTAAATCATTTTGTTTTGAGGTCGGCGGAGCACTGCATGCCCTTTTTCTAAGTACTCAAGCAGCCTAAAAACTTCTACTAGACTCTTAAGTGTCAGCAAGCTTTTGAAGAATTGAAGAACTACCTCAGCTCACCTCCTCTCCTTGCCAAGCCCAAACTCGGGGAAGAATTATTTTTGTATTTGATGGTGTCACCTGTAGCTATTAGAGCAGTCCTGATCAAAAAAGATGCTAAGATTCAGAAGCCGATCTACTATATAAGTCGAGTTCTGAGGGATGCGAAAACAAGATATACAAAATTAGAAAAACTAATTTATGCCTTGTTGATTGCAGCCAAGAAGCTTCAGCCTTTTTTTTAGGGGCATATAGTCATGCTTCTCACTGATCAACCTATTAAAGCAATCCTTCATCAACCTGATACCTCTGAAAGGATAGCGAAATGGGCCATTGAGCTAACTGAGTTCGACATTAATTTCTAACCTCGGCCCTCTATTAAAGCTCAAATATTGACGGACTTCATTGTGGAATGCATAATTCCAGATCCGACCGAGCTAGAGCAACAAGCAGGTAATACCTTCAGTCCGCCACCGAACCTCACCGAAGAAAATGTCGACCTTCCCCAAGATTCCTGGGCTCTGTATGTTGATGGTTCATCTAATGCCTCTGGGGTAGGTGTGGGCTTGATTCTGATCAGTCCAGAGAGAATTATTGCTAAGTATGCACTGCATTTTGAGTTTCCTACGACAAACAATAGAGCAGAATATGAAGCTCTGATTGCTGAGTTAAGAATAGCTAAAGAAGTGGGGGTAGACCATGTGAAGGTTTATAGTGATTTCCAATTAGTAGTGGGGCAGGTCAATGGCACCTATGAAGCCCGGGAGGAAAACATGATAAAGTACTCGAAAAAGGTGAAGAACTTGATCTCGGCCTTTAGTGGCTTCAACATCTAGCAAATCCCCAGGGCGGAGAATACTAAGGCCGATCTTCTTTCAAAATTGGCCACCTTGACTCTCGGAGAACTACTGAAAAAAGTTTACTATAAAGTTCTGCAACAACCAAATTCGGAGGAATCCCATGTAGTAATGCAAGTTGACCATGAACCCAGTTGGATTGATCCTCTCATTACTTATCTTAAAGACAATATTCTTCCTAAAGACCCCAAGGAGGCTCGGAAGTTGAGAAACCAAGCTTCGCGGTATGTTCTGTATGAAGGTAAACTATACAAGAGGTCATATTCTTTGCCACTCCTTTAATGTCTCTGACTTTCAGAAGCCGAATATGCCTTGAAAGAAATTCATGAGGGCATATGTGGAAATCATCTTGGGGCCAGATCATTGCCTTACAAATTGGTTCGCCAAGAGTACTACTGGCCAACTATGTAGCAAGATGCGACTGACTATGTAAAAAAGTGTGATCGATGTCAAAGAAATGCCAACATTCAAAGATAGCCAGCTTCACAACTTGCACCCTTGAGTGCTTCTTGGCCATTTGCACGATGGAAAATGGACATACTTGGGCCCTTTCCCATGGCCTCCGAACAGTGGAAATTCCTTCTGATAGCTGTGGATTATTTGACCAAATGGATAGAAGCCGAGCTCCTGGCAAAGATCACTGAAGCTAAAGTGCAGGACTTCGTCTGGAAGTCAATAGTTTGCAAATTCGGCCTACCTCGAATTCTCATCATAGATAACAGGCGCCAGTTCACAGGAGCAAAATTTGCCAAGTTTTGTGAAGATCTAAACATCTCCCAACATTTTACATCGGTAGCTCATCCACAAGCAAATGGTGAAGCCAAGGTAACAAATAGGACTCTACTGTAAGGGATCAAAACAAGGCTTGAGAGAGCAAAAGGAACATGGGTGGACGAACTCTATCATGTTCTCTGAGCTTACAGGACCACCCAGAGGTTGCTAACTGGAGAAATTCCTTTTGCCCTGGCTTTTGGAAAAGAAGCAGTAATACCAATCGAGCTCAAACTTCCTTCTACCCGAGTTGAGGGTTTCAATGAGCAAAATAACTCACAAGACCTCCGGGCAAACTTCGACTTAGTGGAGGAAAAGTGGGAGAAGGCCCAAATTCGAATGGCAGTATACAAGCAAAAAGTGGTCCACTACTACAATGCCAAAGTCAATAACAAAATTTTCAAAGTGGGAGATCTAGTACTTTGACGAGCAAACATCTCACAGCCGCAAAATCAAGAAAAGCTCACCTCTAACTGAAAAGATCCCTATGAAGTTGTGAAAATTGCTCAACCTAAGTCTTATTATCTAAAGAAGCTCGGAAGAGCTGTACTTCCATGGCCATAAAATTTAGAAAACTTGCGAATGTATTATCAATGATCTCATCCCAATAAAATTTTCTTACTTTAACATCCTTGGTTTGGGTGCAAAATTATGATAACAGGAAATAATCCAACTAAACTTTATCCTTAAATGAAGTAGAAGGCCTCCGGTTATTTAAGATAGGAGGTTAATCTCATCGTAGTGAGGATGAAGGCCTTCGGTTATCTAAGACATGAGGTTAACCTCGTCGTAACAAGGATGAAGGCCTCTGGTTATCTAAGATAAGAGGTTAACCTCATCGTAGCGAGGATGAAGGCCTCCAGTTCTTAAACAGAAGGTTAACCTCGTCTTAATGAGGGTGAAGGCCTCTAGTTCTTAAACCGATGACGTTGGGGAGAGGCCCTCTCAGCAGACTTTCTGTGCCCTGACAACCTTGTTAAGAAAAGGACCTTATCTTAACAAGAAAAATAGCCAATCACATCAAGAACAGATGGACCTTGTCCTAATGTGGATGAAGACCCTATGAGGAAGTGAAGATCTCTGGATCTTAAACCGGAGGTTAACCTCATCTTAACGAGGGTGAAGACCTCCATTTCTTAAACCAGTGACGTTGGGGAGAGCCCCTCAATGGCCCTTTTGTGCCCCGGCAACCTTGAAAAGAGCAGGAGGTGAACCTCGTCCCAATAAGTAAATTAGTTGACCACGTCAGGAACAGGAGGCGGACCTCATCCTAACGTAGATAAAGACCCTACAGGGGATTGATGGTCTCCATTTCTTAAATAGGGGGACAAATACCCGAGATACAAAATAAGAGCTGTAATTTTTGGACGACGTCAAGATCAGACACAATGAGAAAATAAAGTAAACTGGCAAGCGGCGAGCTAAGGTGAAACACAGACAGACAAATGAAAAAAACTCCATATTAAAAATTAAGGTTGTTACATGAATCAGCAGGACCGATTACATAGAAGAAAAAATGAGGTCCTACTCAGAATTGGACTTTGAGCTGCCAACCCCAGTCATTGTGAGGGAGAGTTCCAAGCCCTCTATTCTCTCCTCAAGTTTCTGTCACGCCGCCAGGCTCTCCCTCAGCATCCTCTCCCACCTGCACGACTCTTCCTCCGTCTCTCTCAGCCTCTTCCTAAGAATCGCCGACTCGGCTTTGGCATCTTTCACCAAGCCTTCCTAATAGACCATTTGAATTTTTAAATCACGAAGTTCCTTCTCCGCACCCTCAAACTTTACAGTGAAATTTCCAAGAGCATCCTTCAAAGTGGTGATTTCATCTAGATATGCACTTGGGCCGGTCTAAGCATTATCCGCCAATTGTTTTTGAAGCCATATAACTTCGAAGTTCGCCCTATTAAGTTCTCTTATAACCCTCAATCTCCTCACACCAACCGATCCGATGGAAATTGTACAATTGCTCAGCTGTACCTGGAGGTTGGAAAACTTCTTCGACCAATCCTAGTCGAGCTCCGCCCGATTTTGGCTCCAGGCTGAGCCACTCTCCAACTGCCTGATTCTCTCTTTTGAATTTCGAAGTTCTGCCTTGAGGGAACCGACTTTGGTAGTCAAAGTCCAAACCTTCTTACTACTAGACTTCTTCACTCGTTCCAATTCTTCGGTTAGAAGATGCTTGTTTTTTATGTAGTCCATAGAGTCCTTATGGACTTGTCGAAGGCGGGTGACTTCAGTCGTGGCTTCCGAACAATGCTTCTTTGATTTTTGAAATTCGTCCCTTGCCATCTTCAACTTCTCTTTAGTCTGGTGAACCTCCTTCTACAGGTCTCTAACGATAGATTTCAAAGGGAGGCCTTAGGGCAATGGTGCGGCCTCAGCAGGTGGTAGCGAGTCATGACTACCTTTGCTAGGAGGATTCTAAATGATAGACATGTCCCAACATCAAATATAAAACAAAACTTGTCTTCATTGTCCAAAATATTTTGAGTACATAAAAGAAAAAGAAGAAAAAGTACAACTATCAAAGGTTTTCAACCTCAGGAGGCGAGGCAGCAGGCGAGGTCGGTGCATCCTCCTCGAAGACTCCTAGTTTAGGGACGGGCTCTAAAATCGCGGTGGCAAGATCAGAGGTTTCGGCGTCAGGTCTGATAACTGGAGAAGCAGCGCCAGCATGGGAAGGTTCTGCTCCTCAATCAAAAAGTCGAGATCCATATCCAGGAACCTCTTTGCGACCCTCTTCATGCAGACCTCGAATCCTTTGAGAAAGGCCTCTTGAGCAAAGGCAATTTTGATATCCTCCATTGCTTTGGAGGACTTGAAGACTTCGACAGCTCACTTCTATGTCAACCTCCTCGGCCTTTTTCCGTTTATCCTCCTCCAGTGCCAAGGCGGTCTTCAGCCCCGCCAACGCTTGCTCCTCCCTCCGCAATGCTTCTTGAAGGTGCTCAACCTCGGTGGAATGAGACCTTGAAACTTCTTTCAAACTTTCAACCTCGACCTGGACCTTCTTGATCTCTACTTGGGCTTCTTCAATGGCCCTTGAAGCCTCAGCCTTGCGGAGATTCGCCACCCCCGAGTGAGCATATAAATAATGTCCCAACTGCAAACAACAAAATGAGAGTTACGGCTCCGGAGTACACCGACACTCAACCAAGACTCAGAAGAGATCGATTACCTCGACGAAGGTCGCAAAGGATTCTATGAATCATTCTTTGTCATCCTTCTAGATCATTTTCTCCTCAATATGAGGAAGGACGCTCCCATCCATCAAGGTATGGACGACTTCCCAGTCATCGAGGGAATCCTGCTCCTGGCTGGAGCTATCACTGTCAGACCTTCCAGCATTCCTCTTAACCTTCCTGGCGATGACCTTCTTTCTTTTCTTAGGTGCTCTCCCCTAGTCGGGAAGTACAAGAGTGTTGGTTTCAACGGGCAAGGTCAGGCTCGGCGCAGTCGTGACGGTTTCTCGAGCAGGCATAGTTGGGGTCGGCATGGTCGAGCTTGTTTTTTCCAACCTTGGCCCTTTTCGATGGCTTCTCTCACGGCCGCCCTTCTTTTTGAGGGTCTTGATCCCTTGAGTTAGGCGGTTCCGCTCTTCCGAAATTTCTGCAATGATAAAAATTAAGGTCAAAAGAGAGTATAAGGTGAAGTCAATGAAATATGAAAATCTACTTATCGGATCAAGGGGACTAAGCCTGAGATTAAACAAGGTCTAGTCGTCCAGCAGACTGGATATAAGAGGAGCTCGGTAGTCTCTGAGCTTACTAACCGAATCTCGATCCTTCCTTTCTAGCCTAGGGGCTCGGCGGACCGAATCTCTCAAATTCTCCCAAGAGGGCAACCCTAGTTCCAGGAGGGGCCACAAGACGAAGAAGAATCTCTCCTTCTAGTTATGAATTGAGGGGGCACCCTTAAGCAACGCCTACTTACCGAACTGGGAAGATACATACCACCAATCTTTGGCGGTGGGGTGGCGTTTGAAAGTAAAATAATTACGAAATAAAGAAATCATAGGTCAGACCTCGGCCATGATGCACAGAGATAGAAATCCTATGATGAACCTGAATGAGTTAGGCACCATGGAGGCGAAAGAGATATTTAAGAACCTAAAGAGGGCGACAACAAAAGGTAGGATCGGAAGTCAGAGTCCGGCATAGAGAGCCTTAGTGTACAAACAAAAATGACTCGGGGGAGGAGAGCAAGCTCGATTGCTTGGCCCGAAAAGTTTTAGTTCATACTCCGAGGGTATCCCATATTGAATCCTTATCAAAGAAAGGTCCTCGAGACAAAGCAAGGAATGGTGCTAGGGACAAAAGGAGGACAAGGTGCTTCTACGGGATCGGCTGACTCCTTAAGACTTAAGTCCATCAAGTCTAAGCAGGCCGGGCTCCCGGAACCAGTCGACCAGGACCCTGCAAAAGACATACGGATCAAACTAAACTTAGAAAAAGACTTCAAAAATCAAAAAAAAAGGAATAAAACCTCTCAGAAAATCGAAGCATCAGAGATTGAAAAGCATCAAAGTAATCAAGAGGAAGTTTGGGCACTAACCTAGAGCGGTTCGAAATGGCAAGAAGGCAACCGACGGGACGCAAAATAAATGGGAAGCATTTATGGCCGGAAGGAATTTGCAGAAGGCGAAGCTCTTGAATGGGAAGAAGGTGGAGACCAGGAAGACAAGACTCGAGAATAGAATGAGGTGTCGGAAGAGGAGAGAGTTTCAATACCCGAGGGAGGCCCGAGGCAGTTACGATTGCAGGTTCTCCCTGCCTGATCCCCATCAGACGCGTCCCACTTATCGTGGCAAAATCGAGCGACTGGTAGGGCCTTAATGACACCATACCTCGAGCACCTCTTTGGTGGAAATTTCAAAATCTTGTCTTTTCGAATCATTTCGTATTGAAAAAGCATCGGTGCCAACGCAGATAATGCCAAAATTTCCCGCCTCATGGGAGTGGGAAGATTGAAAAGAACTTTGGCACTTGCATTTGTACTCCCTTCTTTCGAACTTCGAACTTAGGAGTGGGAAGGCTTGTGTTGGTGATAAATCCGCTCCTGCCAAAGTTCAGCAAGATGCCCAACCTCAGGGTGATCCCATCTGACGGTGGCGACTATGATCGAAGTTCAACCAATATGAATTCTGACTCCAATTCACTCTGGAACGGCCAACCTCCAATCCGTGCATGTCGGATGATCTTCTCAGCTTTGATTATCAGATCTTTCAGATAACTGCAAAACCTAAAGGACATCTCGGACCTCATCCGAACGAACTTGAACAGTGAAGACAGTCGCCTAAGCAGCTAGCTAAGTATTCAGCTAAGTATTCAAACCCTGCGTAGTCTAGCCCGACCAACCTCAAAGCTGGCCGAGCTCCTTTTCAACCGGATCTCCATCGACCCAAATCTCACCGTTACAATTGGGTCTGACATTAGGAGTCCTAGACTGGCAGAGCTTCTCCTCAGACAAACTTCTATACCTTGCTGTAAGTGGTAGATCATGCCAAGAACTTTGGGTATGCAGGCCAAAGTAAATTCGAACTTCAACCCTACAGAGTCTAGCCGCAATCCTAAATCGGTGAATCCACTGCTCTTTCAACCCTCCACCCGAAACAATTATCTGCTCGCAGACGACCTTGAAGATGGCTGAATTTCGGAGCAGTTAAGGCTCACCAGAGCATTCTGAGTGTGTCCGCCTATCCCGACTATCAGCCAATCCCTGATTGCTATTGATCCAGACGAACTCCCTTCGGCCACCAAATAGACCTTCCAGTCACCGAACGGACTCCTCCCAGTCGAACTCCTTTCAGTCGAAGCCCCCTTTTGGTGGCTAAGCTAACTACCTTACATTCTAAGCATCGATTGAGCAGACTTAAACAGTAGGACCTCGTCGTTTACACAAGTTTAACTTCCGACTCAGCGAATATCCGTCGACCTATGGACAACCTCGGGAATGGCTAAACCTCTCCAGAAGTGCTGGGGCACAGAGTTCTAAATAGTTTGCTCACAAGCATAACATCTTGACCGAACTACAGCTATTAATCTCCAACGGACCGGCGAATCACGACAATGAACAACACCTTTTATAACAAACTTCATGTGGCCCCAAATGGCCCACCAACATGTAGTTACGGCTCTCACCATCAGTTTGTTACGAGCTTTGCCTATATAAGAAACCCTCCAGATGTGTTTTCTCTCTAAGCTCTCATCTCCATCTTAATTCTCCTAAGCACTCCATTCTTGTTAGCTAGAGAACTGACTTGAGCATCGGAGGATCCTGCCGGAGCCATTTACCTCTGGTTTGGACTTCTTCCTGCAGGTCCCATCGACAGCCTCGTCTCCATCCACTCCAGCGACTCCGACGTCAGCACCGTTTACCCCTAATGAGGAAAGCATAGGTTTTTCAAACTATTGAGCATAAGTATCATTTACCCCTAATCTCCCGACGGGGGGTGTTTGTAATTTACAAAAAGAAAGAAAGAAAATACAACACTATGAATAGAGTGCATATCTTGCATAGTAGGAAGAGAGAGAGAGAGAGAGTACTCTCATGTTTTGGAATCTTTGGGATAATTAAAATGAGAGACTCTTACCAAACTTGGAAACTTACAGTTGGAAAAGAAAAAGAAAAAAAGAGGGAGGGCTCAACTATCTAGATTTACACATCTTACCAAAGATAATATACACACTTGCAGTTTATTCTATAATTATATTTTGCAAATAGGATGATATGATGATAACCTAGTAAACATTGTCATTCCTTCTTATAGAAAACTCAAAGTTCCCAATAAATGATTAAATTCTCTACCTGATAAGATAAGATGCTCCCTGCAAAGAAAAATTTTAATAATTTGCTCTTCAGCCAGTCATGGTTAAATTCCTTGGTTAATTCTACAAAACACCCTCTGGAAATTTTTGTTTTGATCATATCTAATAACAATGAAGGTCATCATTCTTATATAAAGCCTACTTGTTCTGATCCCTAATAGCTTTCTTTTTCGGGCTGTAGATGTGACGGATTAACTCTTGACTCCACTAGATTACACCTTGCTTGACTTGTTTGGAACCACCAGTCAGCCTGCAAATAAGTGACCTTCCGAAAAATTGGGTCAAGTACCAATCGTGTGTTTTTGTCATGCCCCTGATCCAAGATCGCGAATCTAGGAATCACAGTAACCGCCGCATACTCATAAGGAGCTCTTTCTATAATCATGTAAGATCTCATTATGATATTATATACCGACAATAGAATAAAATTAAATAATTGATGTTCAAACCTTAATTCAAACTAGTCGAAGACCCGTGTATTGCATGGGATGGATAATTATAGCCTATAATTATTAATTTTTTTAATAATAAATATTCATAATAAATATCCTTTAGCTCTTTCTTTTTTTAATATTTTATTATATTTTATTTATATATTATATATATTATACTTTTTTATTATCTTATAAAATAATATTTTATTATTTTTGTTCTTTCCTGTTCTCATACCTTTTATGTGCCCACCGATGCAGCCGCACCCTCCCCTTCTCTCTCAACAAACGTCGATCCCAATCTCACCCTCCGGTGCCCCTATCGGTACCACTGCCTTCGGTGCCACCACTGAAGGAAGAGAGACAAACTCTCTTTTTCTTTTCTTTTATTTTCTTCCTTTTTCTTTCTTTTTTCTTTTTACAAAATAATATTTTCTTTTTCTTCTTCCTTCCTGTTCTCATACCTTCTCTCCGCCCGCCAGTGCCGCCCCAACCCCCTGCCACCCCACCACAGCTCCCCTTCTCTCTTAGCAAACACCGATCCCAATCGTACCCCCACCCCTCACTTCTTCCCATACCTTCTCCGTACCCACCGGTGCCGCCCCACCACCGCTTCCCTTCTCTCCAGCAAATGCCAATCCCGATCGCACCCCCCCAGCGCCCCTATTGGTACCGCCGCCTCCGGCACCATCACTAAAGGAAGAGAGAGAAACTCTCTTCTTTTTCTTTCTTTTTTCTTTTCTTCCTCTTATTGTTCTTTTTTCTCGTAATTATTATTTCTTCCTCAATTTTCAGTCAACACTCCTTTCCTCGATTCCTTGCCTGCCAAATACTTAGAACACCACCATTCTCAATTCTTTGTATCATCCAAAAAACAAACTGAACACCAAAAAAATAATCAAAAAAAGTTAAAAAAAATGTTTAGAAAAGACACTATCAAACTCACCATTTTTTCGGAGAACGAAAGGGCTCAATTCCTCCACCCACCCTCTTGCTCGCCCATGGTGCCCCCGCCACCATGACCCCAACCGAGGAAGATAAAAATTCGAAGGGGCAGGGGGAATGAAAAGTGACATACTTCATCATTAGTAGCTTGTAAACTTTCGGAGGCTATTAAATGCAGAGATTTGGCTTTCAAATCGATATAGTACCATGCTATTTGCGGATAATTTATTAGGTTTGATCTGATCTAATCCGATAGATCGATTCAAATCTCGAAATATATTATTTTTAAAAAAATAATAAAAATATTATTTTTAAAAAAATAATAAAAATATTATTTTTAAAAAAATAATAAAAATATTATTTTTAAAAAATAAATTAGTATGTTATTATTTTTAAAATTAGAAAATGATATGTTATCTTTTTAAAATAATAATAAATTAATATTTTTAAAAAATATTATTATTATTTTTATAATATTTTATTTTTAAAAATAATATTTTTAAAAAATGCCATTTTCATCTCTTATCGCTCCCCTATTTTTATTTTAAAATATTATTTTTCTAATTTTTGAAAATACTACTTTATTATTATTTAAAAATAATATTTTAAATTATTATTAATAATAAAATAATAATATTTTTTCTTTTCTTCTTTTCTTTTTTTCTTTTTTTTCATTCCCCCTCCCCCTTCCTCCAACTGCCTCCCCCCAACCCGTGCCGCATAAGGCCCAGGTCATGGCCATCCACGCCCCATCGCCATCTGCACCACATCCACCGTCTGCACGACCAACGAACCCCCTCCCACGGCTCCGGCACCACCAACCCCCCTCCTATCCCCTCCCCCGGCTCCGACGCCACCAACCCTCGCCTCCCCAGCCTCCGGCGCCTCCCCCACCCTGCGCGACCACCCCCACACCCTCTACAGCCCCGCCCTCGTAAGGAGGCCTCTACCCCCCCACCCCCACTACGTGAGGCCCAGGTCACGGCCGTCCACACTACCCCCACCCCGACGCTGCCCCACCGCTATCCATGCTGCACCCGCCGTCCGCGCCACACCAGGCTCCACACGACCACCAACCCCCCTCCCCTCCCCCATCTCCGGCACCACCAACCCCCCTCCCTCCCCTTCCTTCCTTTTCCCATCATTTTTCTGGGAAGGAAAGAGAATTAAGGGAAGGCCGAGAGCTCCAGAGAGCGGTGGAAGTGCCGAAAGAAGAAGCCGCCCAAAATGGTATTGCGAAAGATGGGAGGCTTAGTGTGATCGAAATAGTCGGTTCCACATGGCACAACTAAAATCATCTGAAATGCTAAGATGGCAACACCACAATAATCCTCCACAGAGTATTGTTATATATATATATATATATATATATATATATATATATATATATATATATATATATATATATATATATATATATATATATATATATATATATATATCTGACAACCAAATCAAAAATTCAACATCAATGAAACCAAAACAAATGTTTGAAAAAGTTAATATTAGACAAGATCTTCCATCAACTCTAATAAACCCTAAATCAAATAAGTAGGCTAGTTCCGTCTCTAATCACACTCCTAATTGAAAACCCCACATCAAGCTAATTTTCTGAATCTATAAAAAAATTAAAAAAAAAAATAGAAACTCATCATAAATAGCCCAATAGGCAATGTATACCTTTAACTAAATAAATCAGACAATAATATTATATATATTAGCTTACTAAAATAACATAATAAATGTGTCAATTCATAATTCAAATCTTGATGAATCATATTATCGAATATTTATACATAGAATTTCAATTCATTACAGGATAACTTATGTTCATAATTTCAATTTCATCAATTCTCGAGTTCTTCTTAACAACCTTAAGCTATGACCACATTTTCCTGTAACAGGGTCATGACACCGCATATCCTCTTACGATGGGCCACGTATCATCTTGCGATAGGCTGCATCTCATCTTATGGCCGGCTACGTGTCATCTTGTAGCCTACTACGCATCATCTTACAGTGTGATGTGTATCATCTTACAGCATAATCCATAGGAATTGCGAATTTGCTAGTGGTTTGTCACGAAGTCACATATCCGCTTGCAACATAGTTCTTTACATAGCTAGGTTGACAGTTTATATTATCATCTAATTTCATACCTTGTTCGATATTTACATCATCATTTAGTTTCATATCTTGTTCAACAATAATATAAGTATAAAAACAATAAAATATCAAATCAATCCATCAGATCATTCATTATGATCACACATCACCATTATTTCAAAAGATAATATTTTCAATGTGTTTCATCATATTCACATCATGAATTAATACAATTCAAAATTCATCAATTTATTTATCGATAAATGGCCAGATAAATTTAATAATATATATATAAAAAATAATACTCTGTGGAGTATTGTGGTGTTGCCACCTCAACATCTCATATGACTTTAGTTGTACTACGTGAAACTAAAATATTATTTTTTAATAATAATAAAATAGTATTTTAAAAAATTTAAAAAAAATAATATTTTAAAAATAAAAATAGGAGGCATAGAGACCAAAAATATTTTTTTTTAAAAAAATATTATTTTTTAAAAAAATACTTTATGGAGTATTGTGGTGTTGCTACCTCAGCGTCTCAGATGACTTTAGTTATGCCATATGAAACCAAAATATTATTTTTAAATAATATTTAAAAAAATTAAAAATAATAATATTTTAAAAATAAAAGTAGGAAAGGGATAAGAGATGAAAAATATTTTTTTAAAAATAATTATTTTTTAAAAAAATAAATATTAAAATAATAATATTATTTTTAAAAATATTAATTTATTATTATTTTAAAAAGATAACATATTATTTTCTAATTTTAAAATAATAACATACTAATTTATTTTTTAAAAAAATATTTTTATTATTTTTTAAAAATAATATGTTTCTAGATCTAAATCGATCCATTGGATCAAATAGATTAAATCTAATAAATTATCCATAAATAGAGCACGATACTTCATCGATTTGAAAGCTAAATCTATGCATTTAATAGCCTCCGAAAGTTTGAAGAAGGTATCAGTAGAAGTGAGGGGTGCGATTGAAATCAGCATTTGCTGAGAGAGAAGAGGAGCCATCGTGGGGCGGCTAGGGGTAGGGCGGCACCAGTGGGCACGAAGAAGATATGAGAATAAGAAGGAAGAAAAAATCAAATAAAATATTATTTTATAAAAAGGAAGAAAAAGAAAGCGAAGAGAGAAAAAAAGAAGAAAAGAAAAGAAAAGGAGAGAGTTTCTCTTCCTTCAATGGTAGCACTAGTGGCGGCGATACCAATAGGAGTGCTGGGGGGTGCGATCGGGATCAGCATTTGCCGACAGAGAAGGTGAGCGGTGGTGGGGCAGCACCGACGGGCGCAGAGAAGATATAAAAAGAGGGGATAAGGGTGCGATCGGAATCGGCATTTATCGAGAAAGAAAGGAAGCCCTGCTGGGGCAATAGGAGGGGCTGTAGCGGCACTAGCGAACGCATAGAAGTTATGAAAATAGAAGAAAAAATAAAATATTATTTTATAAAATAATAAAATATATATAATATATATCATAAATAAATAAAATAAAATATTAAAAAGTTAAAAAATATTTATTATTAAAATTTTAATAATTATAGGCCATAATTATTTGTTCTGTATAATGCGTGGGTCTTCGACTAGTTTAATAAAGATAAAATACTACTTACATCAAAAGTAAAACCAAAGGATCCAATTAATCTTGAAAATCCTTCTCTAGGCCTGATATATGAAAACCATACTTCGATCAAAATTCTATCATAATTATTTTAAAAATAAAACTCCTAAAATCTAGTGTCCCCACAAGGATTGGCTAGGTGATAGCATCCGAGATTTCCGATTGAACTAGCGTACATATGGCTCAATGAAAATTATGGAAAAATAAGCCTAGTAAAATCCAATCTAGCCAGAAAGGGTACCGGCACACTGCTTGATGATTATGGATTAGAATCTTTTCATTAGAATTGTTTAAATATTATCAATCTTCTCAACGATTTAGAAAATCCTAGAAGAGAGACAATCTAGAGAGAGAAAGTAGAGAGAAATTAGAGAGATAGGAAAGAGAGAGGAGACGAAAAGAGAGAAAACCTACTGTTCTTTCTTTTCTTTTCTTTTTTCCTTTTTTCTTTTTCTTCTTTTTCCTTTTTTTTCTTTTCCTCCCTTCTTCGTTCTTCCTAACAAAATAGAGGACCTTGGGGTCCCCGGTTTGTTTCCCTAAGTTGGAGGCCACGATCGGTGGGGCAAGGGTTGGGAGCAGCCAACGTGATGGTGGGACAGGCAGGAGACCACAAATCGATGGTCAGCGACAACAACGACCGCCGAAAATCAAAAAAAAAGGTAGAAATAAGGTAGAAACAGAGCATTCTTGAATCCCCCCTCTTCTCCCCCGATTCAAAGGGGTTCTTGCCCAAGGAAGGTGATCGGAGGTCTAGCCAACAGCAGCACAGCCAGGGCTCACCAATCCGATGCTCGACAGCGATAGACAGCGTCAGAAATCAAAGGAAAATGGATGGCCAAAAAATAGGGTATTTCAAGATCAATTTTTTTTCCAAGAAAATCAGCATTTAAACTACCAAAATTTCAGCTATAAATCAAGGGAACCAGGAGGGTTCCTTAAGAGGTTTACCTCACCTTCGGCAACAAATTTGCTACAATTCCAGCAGGTATGATGGGTTCATCTGAAATCAACAAAAGGAAAGAACGACAAAAGGGAGAGGAGCTCTCGCGATGGGCAAAAGCCAGAGCCGGTGGGGTTCAAAGGGAGGCTTGGCCTCTCTTTAAAGAGGGCCGGGGAGGAGTCCAAGTCCTCCCCAACTTTCGATTCCGTCAGGAGATCACGAGGAAGAAGACTCCGCCGAGAGTCCAATTCCTCCCACCAGCACATGCAATGCACCTGCTGACCATCTCTTTTTTTCTTTTTTGTTTTTGTGGTGCTTCAATAACTCCACAAAAGTTTTGTTGGGCCCTTTTTCCATAGGACTGGGTCTCTATGGGCTGGAGTATTATAGTTTTCCTACCTGCCCAAACCCACCCGATCTATGCACTAAATGCATCTAACTCAGTTCAAATGCTAGATGACCCAAACCAGCCCAATTCAACTCAACACAAAATCTCATGACTTTAAAATCCCTAAACATGTAACCATGCTTAAAGTTTGTAGGTTGGGTAATAAGGTTATTTCATAGGTCTATGGTTCAACCAAGTTTGAATCTTTTCTTCCTGACAACATTAATGGCATCAATCCACATTAATACCCAATCTTTTTTTTTTTTCTCACTTGCTATCTATGTCATTATTAAATTTCCATCTAAATACATAATTAGTGTGGCCTTTTATCATGCATTGGACCCGAATCTAGAACTGACCCAACCTAGACCCTAATGCATTGGGTTGGGCTTGGGTTGTGCTAGACACAGTCTGGCCCAAATGACCCAATGGAGCTAATACCCAGTCCAACCTAGTTAGGCAAAAGATCATGTCAAAGTCATGCTTGCCCCCTCCAAACCCAGCACAGTTGCAACTTGCAAGACTAGTTTTATCCAACCTTTTTCCAACTTTAATTCCTGCACAAAAGTCCAATTAAATACTCATTCACTCATTCCTTCATCCTTTTTATGGGCACCCTATTTCTCCCTCAACCAAGAAACCCAAACCGTTCAGACTATAAAACCCCATGTGGAAACCTTAACTGTAATGCCGCTGTGAAAGTATTTACTCAGTGCAAACACTTTATGCTAGTTCAAAAGACCATGTGGAGACCTTGTGCAGTCAACAAGAGTCTAGCATCAGAAATAAGCAGAATGTTTTCATGAAATCAAAATTCTAACTACAAAGTAAAACTGATCACTGTATCTAAGAATGTATACTCCGCTTACCCTAGTTGACCGTTGAAGGCGCTGTCTTGCTTCTAAATATTTCGGATTCACATGGATACTGTGGGGTGGATGCTCTGTTGGACAATCAGGCCTTGATGTTGCAGCACCAGATGAACCGTTGACAATAGGTGAGAAGCCAAGTTCTTTCTCAATTATCTGAAGCGGAGCAGAGGGGAAAACTCCTTTCCATGTTCCAAAAAGATGCCGCATACTAGGATGTACAGAAGAATCAACCTGTTTGTAGGCCCTGCAAAACACCTATTTAAATGACAACAATTATTAAGACTAATTCTCCACAAAAATGAAGTAGCTACATCATTTCAGAAGCTCACAGCTACAAAATTTGAGAAAAACTGGTCACCGGAAGGAGGAACAAACACACAATAAAGAAGTTTAAAAACCTTTCAAGTTTAAACAACTGATTTAAATTTTGGCTTACAAATATAGAAATCACATTCCAATACCATGGAAGGAAACCACCTAGAATAGACGGTTTCCAATATATTAGAACTACTAGCAAATAATATAACAGATTTTACTGATATCATAACTCAATGAAATAATCTACCTCAGGCAGTCTTGCAGAAAAATATTTAATGTAATCTCTTCCAATATTCTTCACTATACTATCAAGGAGATACAGGGATGGCAACTTCTGTTCACTGGGAACCTGCAAATCAACAGTAACATCAAATAATAGTCATCATAACTAGATTATTCAAGAAAAATACAGAAAGCTATAGTTTTAGGCAAATTCCTGGCAGAATGATAAACAGCAAATGTAGCTCAACAAAAAGCTCCACAGGAAACTTGAATTACCGAACAGGACATCCCAAATAAAAGCTATTAAAAAACTTTTAGAGAGTAAAACGAAGGCATGTTAAAGACTGGAGATTGGCAAGCTCGTTAAACCAACATTTTTTTCTACTTATAGTACTAAGGTTTTTACCACTTTAATAAGGTGCAGAAGAGCAATGCATCATTTACCAGCAATGTAGAAACAATTGTAGTAGTCAAAAGGAAAAACTAGATCCATTCTTAGCAGAGCTAAACATAAAAACTAAGTACACGGACCCAGTATATGGAAAATGAAGATAGCAGTCAACATTCAATTTAGCCACTTTTCGACGAATAGCAATCCATTACGAAATAAATTATCTTACAATCTTCCCCCTTCCCTCTTCACTCCAATGCTACTAAGCCTCTACATTTAAACAAGAAATCGTCCATTAACATAGACCCTCATTTCAGAGAAACTTAAATTCATAAATATGATTGTTCGACAATCTGGATAAACCTCATCCCACAGAAACTGAAATTGATAAATATGATTGTTCCAAACAATCTAGTTAATGGACGGAAAATCCTTTGGGGCATGAAGTAGAACCACACCATTTATAAATAACCAGATATCAGCATGTATGATGCATTTTTTTCACTCGAGGAGTACTAGATGGACAGTTGCTGTCTATGAAGATTAAGTGCTATAGATTTGTAAGCTTACTCCCCTGTTTGGTTCATGTGTTTTTTTATAATCATTTATTAGGAGTAACTGTTGCCTGGTAATGGGCGGCACTTTCTAAATGAAAATTGTAGTTATAATGGGACTGCACGCAGTTCTTTTAAATACGGACTCAACTTCATGGGTAGAGGTGCAAAGAGCTTTGTGCTATAGTAATAGAGATGGGTACAATATGTCACCGACTTTGAAATTTTTGCATGATATGTGTGGCTTATTCAAGAAGGAGAATATAAATGATCACTGAGATATAATCAATATGATTATTTTACTAAATTTGAAAAATACAACCCCAATTTAGTTACGACTTATTTCACTTCCTAAGTATTAATTAAGAAGAAAAGTGGAGAAGCATCTTTGCTACATTAAGAGATTGTCTGAATAAGTTAGATGCATGAAAAAAGTTATTCCAGACTCTTTTTCTTGTCCCATGCCTAAGCCATTGATAACGGGAGTTCAGAGTTTGTGAGATAAATTAAGACATTGTGGAACCCACCTCACACATAGGAGTTTGTGGGATGCTTTAGTGCATATTTGGATGTCCAGACTCTACATTTTTGCATTGTTGACCCAATGGCTTGATTTCGATGAGCATAAAATGCTTGAGTATGATATTAATGATTGTATGAACTTGTAGTTAATTTGTTTTATATAGAGCCCAATGAGTTTGAAAGGTTAGATAAGTATGGAGAAGCTTAGAAGAATAAATCCCAAAGTTGGAAAAGTATTTGAAATATTTTGTGAGCTGTTGTAGTGGAAAAGTCAACCTCGGATGAAGAAGAGTCAACCCTAGAACCTTACAAGTTGAGCCTAAAAAGCCACAAGCCAAAAATAGAAGACAACCATTTTTAGACATATTAGGAGTCAACCCTAGGACTTCATGAGTCAACTCTGGAATTTCAAAAGTTAGCTTCTCTGCATCTGACAACCCCAATGGCTAGTATTTTTGCAAGCATAGAATGTACGAAACAACTTCCAATGGCTATTTTCTCCTTTCCAACACTCCAACATCTTTCCAAGCTATAAATGCTTCCAAATTTAATTGGAGGGGATTAAGGAGATTGAGTAGATGAAAGAAAAGGAAAAGGAATACAAGTCAACCACCACTTCTAGAGCTTCAACTTGAGTATTAATCTAAAAGGCAACCATTCAAAGCCTCCACCTATTTTAAAGAGAGCTTCCAAATAGCTCTAGAGAGAGCTTCAACATCTATTTATTGAGTTCCACCACAAGATCAAGAGCAAGCAAGAAAGGACAATGGGAAAGGTCTGATTCTATTCACTTCAAGATCCCAACATTCAGAGCAATCAAACTCAAGCTACAATGGCATATATCCAATCTCCATCAGATGTTATATTATATGAGATTCGGGAAAAATCAGTTGCCTTGTAAAATTTGGCTATATCTGAAAAACAGCTAGGTTGTGATTGATTATCTTAGAAAATCAACTAGATTTCGCTGAATTTGGAAGTTGGCAGAGAGTTCCTAGGTGTTGGAACTTTGGGCTAGTCTAGCTATACCAGCAAAACAGCTAGAATTTTGATCAATTGCCAGGAAAAATCAATTGGATTTGGATGTGAGGCTAGAAAACAATAAAGCTATAATATTATTGATAGATTATAGTAGACTTTCCAAGGAGAGAGCCTTGAAGAGTAGATGTAGGAGCTGAGTTTGGCTCCGAACCACTATAAATCTTTGTCTTTAAGTTGCTTATACTTGTTCTCATCTTATACATTTATTTATCACTCATTTTATTGTGCACACTTATTTTACATCACTCTCACATTGCCCAATAAAGTTTAAATTAGTTTTACTTAAGCATTGTTTAAGTTTGTAAAAAATTTTTGGAAAACCCTATTCATCTACCTTATTGGGTTGTCATCTTGCGCAACATGAATTATATATAAAAAGATGACAATAAAACACAAATGGGGCAGTATGATCTATCCACAATGCATGCGACTAATGAATCATACTATCCAAATGAGGCAATATGATCATGAGCTACGAAAAGATGAATGTATCAGATAATTTGCCAATCATGCCTCTAGGTTGATTGTGATAAAGCAATCCTCAAAACCCAAATAGAGTTAAAGGGGATATAATAACAAGCTTAATGGGGCTTTGCTAGATGAAATTTGACACATTTTTGGTTAAGTTTTTCGAGACGTCTTGGTGATTCAATTTTAGTAGTAAAACAAAGAGAGTTAAGCATCGATACCTTATGCTTGTAAATTATAATCTGGTCAGGTTTCTTTACTTGGTTGTTCTTTTAGTTGTTGATTTATTCTTCTTGTACAATGACTATCATAGATTCAACCTTGAATAGAATTCTTCCTTTTTCAAATCTTCTTTCACTTCACCTTTTTTGAATAATCAAATATTCATCTTGACTTGTTACTAAATTCAATCCAATGGTACTTCTAACTAATCTGATTGCACAAGGGAAAATGAAGAGTAACTGGTTTGTAACTTTTAATGATTCATAGATATTTTATTTCTAAGCAAAAAATTTTCATAGGAGTTAGAAATTTTTTTTTTTTTAGTTTGCAATTATCCTTCAGGTCAACATAATCATTTTAGTAGCAAAGGAGCAATTATGTTATAAATCATTCTCACAGAAAATTAGCCATGAAATGATATATTTTGCTCATACATCTAAACTTCACTGCTATCAATTAAAATTTTAATTTTGCCCAATGTAAATGTATTATATTAATTTTTGTTCCCTCTACGTTAATCATAGCACATGCCACATGCCAAAATTGTTCTAGATGTCAAGGCATTTCATAATTGCACTCTGTTCATATCTGTTGCACTTAAACTTGCTTTCTCTCTGCACAGCTTATTTTACAGATATAGGAGCTTACAATGCATGCAATGGCTGTAAAAGGAGAGTGCATTTATTATTCTTTAGGTGTAGAAATTGAAAATTATCTAACTACCCATTATCCATGGCTTGATGGGCTAGTATTTGGAAAGTCAAGCTTAAGTGTTTCCATTATAATTCGAATAGTTTTATCGCCTCTTAATAATTTGAGATTTCACCACCAGCTTCAGATAATTAGCAACTATACCATGTTTTTCTTGCATCTATGATATGCAATGTACTAAAATGGGATCCAGAGAGCTGCAAATGTGCCCACATATGCAGTAGCAGCCTGGCAATCATGGCACATGCAAATATGCCAAACTATTTTGTTGCCTGGTGCAGAGTGAGACACCAAGCACCTGCATAGGCTCATGAAAGACACATGAAGCTCAGGCACTCACTGATTCTGATAATGATGGATTGTTGTTTGATAAGTCACTTTTTCCCGAAGAAAGATGGACTTTCAAGTGTCTAGTACATGTAAGGCAGGTACTTTAAACTTAGTTATATGCCATGCATCCTTTTAGCATGCACTTTGATTGTTCTTCATACAATAATTGCATGATTGTTCGTGCATTGGCATACTTGAAAATTTAAACACAGTCCATAGAAGACATTGTTATTGTTGCTCCAAGAATTGATTTTGATGATTATAAAGCATTTGAGGGGATTACTAATGAATTTGACTTGAAAAAATATTTTTTGTATTTCAAAAGCAAAATCGTAATTTTATCAAGTTTTTATCTGAGAGTTTCAAAAGCAAGTATAGAAAATTTCTGATCCTTTGGAGGCAGTCCCATGATTTTTGGACGCATATTTTGGGAGAATCAAGTTTGAAGTAAAAGGGTCGACCCTTAGGTCATCCCCTGTTGAAACGGGCTATTTGGCATGCTGTCTCTGTGCTAGGGGTCGATCTCTGCTGTTCCAAAGGCCAAAAATATAGAACAGTCGATTTTCTAGATTCTGTCTCAGAGGTCGACCTATGAGTCGATCCCTATGATGGAAATCTTCTACAACGGCTAGTTTTATCCTATTTTGGCAGCTTTTAATGCTTTCTTTAAAGTCTCCAACGGCTACAAATCTTGTCCAGGATTCTCAACTCCACCCATTGAAGATTTAAAAGGCTATAAAAAAAAGAAAAAAACATAAGAGATTTAATTATTCAATTCAGCCCTAAGCAAAAAAATCCTTTTCAAGAAAAGAAGCTTTCGTTTTCAAATTCACCAATCTCTCAAGAGCTCATTCAAGTCTCCAACAACCGAGGGAAATCAGAAAAACTTCCTCTATTATTGTGAAAAGCATTCTTAAGGTTTTATTTGCTCATTAAGGGAGCTAAACTTGTATTTGATTGTCATTAACTCTTATACTCTGCTTTATTATTTTGATTCAAGTTTTGGAGGATTCTAAAACTTGGAAGGATTTATCCGAACCTTAAATCGGAGTGTGTAGGGTTGGCTTGTACCCGAGAAACAAGTATGCTAGCTTGGAATAGCTAGGGTCGGAGGTACCGACGTTGTATTCTGATTGAATACATTTAGTGATTTTGAATTCCCAAGTAGGAGCTTGGGGAGTGGATGTAGGTGCAAGGGAAGCACCAAACTACCATAAATCTTTATTGTTTGTGGTGTGCTTGCTGTCTTTCTTTTCTTAGTTTATTAAATTCTTGCTTTCTAATCTTTTATATATTTATCTAACCTAAATTGCTTCACACACACTTCTTGCATATCATCATTCAATCTTGACAACTTTAATTTAGCATTAAAATTTTAAAAACCCAATTTACCCCCCTCTTGGGTTACATAGTTGGACAACAAGTGGTATCAAAGCTCGGTACTCTAGCCCTACTTTGATTTAACCATCAAAGAGCCAAAGATCTATGGTAACCCTAGTATTTTTCTAGTTGAGGGACAGTCCACAAACCGACCTCCACTTTTCAATGGATCAAACTATACCTATTGAAAAGCTCGGATGATAATATTCATACAAACACTTGACTATGATATGTGGAGTATCATAGTTAATGGACCACACACACCCATTAAGATAATTGATGGTGTGGAATCAACCAAACCCAAAAAGGAATGGGATGAGGCTGATAAGAAATGGCTCAACTCAATGCAAAAGCCATGAATGTTTTATATTGTGCTTTAGATGTTAATGAATTTAATCGCATTTCAGCATGTATGTCGACTAAGAAAATATGGAATAGGTTAGAAGTAACTCATGAAGGCACTAATCAGGTTAAGGAGTCAAAAATTAACATACTTGTGCACAAATATGAACTTTTCAAAATGAAACATGATGAGTCAATAACTGAAATGTTTACTAGATTTACGGAAATTATAAATGATCTTAAAAGTCTTGGCAAGTTTTATCCTAACAGTGACCTTGTGAGGAAGATTCTTAGGTCTTTGCCAAGGACATGGAAGGCCAAAGTGACTGCAATCCAAAAAGCCAAAGATCTGAATGTTTTACCCTTGAAGGAGCTTCTAGGATCACTAATGACGCACGAGTTAAGCATGAAACAACATCAAGAAAATGTCAAGAAAAAGAAAACCATAGCCCTTAAATCCATCACTCAACAAGATGAGGAATCCGATGAAACAGAAGATGAAGAACAAGATAAAAAAATAGCCCTCATCACAAGGAAGTTCAAGAGATTTTTGAAGAGAAAACAAAAGATGAGGAAGAGGCTACCTACCAAAGGGGAGCATAGCAAAGAAAAGGATAGGAAGCAGCCCCTTATTTGCTATGAATGTAAGAAGCCGGGGCACTTTAGGTCTGAATGTCCTCAACTTAAAAAGATTCCCAAAAAATACAAGAAAAAGACTATGATGGCAACATGGATTGACAGTGATGACTCAAGTTCCGAAAAGGAAGAAGCTCATGAACAAGCCAACCTGTGCCTTATGGCATATGAAAATGAGATAAATGCTGAAATCTCAAATGAATTTACATTCGAAGAACTTCAAAAAGCCTTCTATGATTTGGTAGATGATTTAAAGAAATTAGGAACTAAAAGCAAAGATCTAAAATTTAAGAATCAAGTCTTGCTAAAAGAAAATAAAATTATCCTAAATAAAAAACTAGTCTTAACTCAAGAGAACCTAAATTTGAAAAATGAAATCGACAAGCTAAAACCGATAGTTGAAAAATTTACTTTAAGTTCAAATAAACTTCATATGATTCTTGAAAATCAAAAGACCGTTTATGATAAGACCGGTTTAGGCTATAATCCTCTAAGAAAACAAAAATTTTTGAAAAATATTTTTGTAGATTCACAAAGCAACAAATTTTCAAATGTTGCTTGCTTTAAATGTGGTAAACTAGGATACAAATTTTATACATGTTTTTCTAACAATTTAAATGTAAAGAAAATATGGGTTCCAAAAGAAATCATTGTGACTAACCTTAAAGGACCCAAGAAAACTTGGGTACCTAGAGTAAGAACTTGATTTTGCATGTAGGTGTGTCTTGCATCCAAATGAGAAAATCGAAGATGGTATCTTGATAGCGGATACCTTTGGAAACAATAGCAAAGAAAAGATTATCGGTATAGATAACATTAGTATCACTTCCTCCAAGTATATCGAAAATGTTTTATTAATAGATGGTTTGAAACACAATCTCTTAAGCATTAGTCAACTTTGTGACAAGAGTTACAAAGTTATTTTTGAATCTTCATTATACATTGTAACTAGTCCCAATGATGATGGCATTAAGTTTGTTGGACATAGATATGGTAATGTTTATATGGTAGATTTGAATGATCTTTTATGATAAACATGCAATGTCTAGTAGCTATGAATGCCAAAATTAATGAAACTAGTTGGCTTTGGCACCGTAAGCTTGCACACATTAATATGCATTCACTTTCAAAGCTTATCAAAAAGGAATTAGTTACCGATTTACCAAAATTGAACTTTGAAAAAGATAAAATTTATGATGCATGCCAACTAGGTAAACAAACTAGAGTTTCATTCAAATCTAAGAACATTGTTTCAACTTCTAACCCATTAGAACTATTACATATGGATTTATTTGGTCCTACAAGAACAACAAGCTTAGGTGGAAAACGTTATGGTTTTGTAATTATCAATGACTACTCACGTTTTACATGGATTTTCTTTTTGGCACACAGATGAAACTTTTTATATTTTCTCAAAGTTTTACCGAAAAGTTACAAATGAAAAAGAATTTTCAATTCAAAGCATTCGAAGTGAACATGGAACCAAATTTGAAAACCAAGACTTTGAAAAATTTTATGATGAAAAAGGAATAAGCCATAATTTTTCAGCACCTAAGACACCCCAACAAAATAGGATGGTAGAAAGAAAAAATAGGACTCTAGAAGAAATGGCCCGTACCATGCTATGTGAAAGCAACCTTCGATATTTTTGGGCGGAAGCAATTAATACGACATGTTACATCTTAAACTGTGCCCTAATCAGACCAATTTTAAAGAAAATATCTTATGAGCTTCAGAAAGGTAGAAAACCTAATATTGCATATTTTCATGTTTTTAGTTATCGATGTTTTATTTGGAACAATGGTAAAGAAAAACTAGATAAATTTGATGCAAAATCCGATGAAGCTATTTTTCTTGATTATTCCTCCTCTAGTAAAGCTTTTAGAGTTTTTAACAAAAAAACTTTAGTCATAAAGAAGTCAATACATGTTGTCTTTGATGAGACTAATGATCTTCCATCAAGGAAGAGTGAGGGTATTGATGATGCAAATCCCCTTATAGAAGGGATGAAGGAGATCACCCTAAAGGATTCAACAATTCAAAATGAAGAGGATCATGAAGACAAGCAAGAAAATGGAAGTGAAGGACAATGAGAACAACCTCAAGGTACAAATGATCTTCCAAAAGAATTGAGGTATGTTCACAATCATCCAAAAAAACTAATTATTAGTGATCCTACACATGGGGTAAGAACTCGCTCTTCACTTAGAAATACATATAATCATTTTGTTTTTGTTTCTCATTTTGAACCTAAAACCATAGATGAAGCCGAAAAAGATTATAATTGGATAAATTCAATGCAAGAGGAACTTAATCAATTCGAAAAAAATAATGTATGGACGTTAGTATCAAGACCTAAAAATCATCCAATAATTGGCACAAAATGGGTATATAAAAATAAATCGGATGAAAATGGAAATGTAATTAGGAATAAAGCAAGATTAGTTGCAAAGGGTTATAATCAAGAAGAGGAAATTGATTTTGATGACACCTTTGCACCTGTTGCTAGACTAGAAGCAATTAGACTTTTACTCGCTTATGCATGCTTTATGAATTTCAAGTTATTTCAAATGGATATTAAAAGTACTTTTCTAAATGGATATATTGCCGAAGAAGTTTATGTAGAACAATCTTCCGATTTTGAAAATCATGCTTTTCCAAATCATGTTTTCAAATTAAACAAAGCATTATATGATTTAAAACAAGCACCTAGGGCTTGGTACAAAAGATTAAGTAAATTCTTGCTTAATAATAAATTTTCAAGAGAAAATGTAGATACAACTCTTTTCATAAAAGAGATCATGATGACATTTTAGTAATACGAATATATGTTGATGACATTATATTTGGGTCCACTAATGAAACTTTATGTCAAGATTTTGCTAAGCTCATGCAGGAGGAGTTCGAAATGAGCATGATGGATGAACTAACGTTCTTCCTCGAACCTCAAATTAAACAAACAAATGAAGGGATCTCCATCATCCAAAGCAAGTATACAAGAGAGCTACTTAAAAGATTTGGGATGGAGAGCTCCAAAGCCATTGGTACCCCCATAAGTCCATCATGTAAGCTTGATAAGGATGAAGGAGGTAAAAGTATTGATACAAAGGTTTATAGAGGCATGATAGGTTCATTATTGTATTTAACTGCTAGTAGACCAGATATCATGTTTAGTGTTTGTTTATGTGCACGATTTCAATCTAATCCAAAAGAATCACATTTAAATGCTGTAAAAAAAATATTTAAATACCTAAAAGGAACTCAATTCATAGATTTATGATACTCTAAGAATTCATCAATTCATTTAATTGGATATTCAGATGCAGACATTGCTAGATATAGATTAGACAAAAAAAGCACTAGTGGAACTTGCCAATTTCTAGAAGTTAACTTAATCTCTTGGTTTAGCAAAAAACAAAATTTGGTAGCATTGTCTATGGCCGAGGCCGAATACATTGCAGCCGGAAGTTGCTGTGCACAAATCTTGTAGATTAAGCAACAACTTGAGGACTTTGACATCAAACTAAACAAAACTTCCATAAGATGTGATAATACTAGTACCATAAATCTATCTAAGAATCCAATCCAACACTCTAGGTCAAAACACATTAAAATAAGACATCATTTCATAAGAGAGCATGTTCAAAATAATGACATAATTCTTGATTATGTTTGTACTGAAAAACAATTGGCTGATATTTTTACTAAGACCTTAAGTAAAGATAAATTCTATGAAATTAGGAGAGAATTAGGAATTTTAGATCCTTTTGCTTAAATATCCTTCTTTTGATCCCAACTTATCCTCTACTAATATTTTTGGATCAATCCTTGAGACTTAATTTCATTGCTTTAAGTTAAAAATTATCCATCCTTCTTGTCTTTTTCTTAACTATAAGAAGAAAAATTATTTTTTAACTTAATAAGAAAAATCATGGATAAATAATTGTACTTGTCTCATGGATTTATTTAAGCATTCTAATGATTTTGATCATTTGATTCATTTTAAGCAACTATTTGTATTTTACACATTTTGATCATATTATTATTCTTTTTGAAAATTAATTAGTATCAAAAATCATTTTTTATCTTAAAAGAGGATTATTGACGAATATTCATGTCTTGTTCAGATTGATTAATTTTGAAAAATGAATTTAAGAAAAATACTCTTTTTAAATCTTTTGATGTTGATGTCAAGCAAAATATTTCAAAGAAGCTATTAAAACCAAATATTCAAAAAGGACTTTAGTTTTTAATCAATTGATATCAGATAACTTAACATTTATCTTGTATTTTATTGATCTTAAAATATATATATATAATAATAAAAGAAAAGAAGAGATGATCCCTGAAAAACTGAATATATCTTATAATTTGCCTTGAATGATCTATTTAAAATCTTTAATCTTTGAAATGTTCCATCTTTCTTGAATCTTTGAAGTTCAAAATAATTTTATTTAATGCATTTACTTTATTCAAAAAGGGGAAGATGTGTTTTTAATCCATATTGTTCATAAATAGAATTTTAAAAAAAAGAGGGGGGGGATATTCATTCTCAATTTGTTGTATTCTTTCAAAATAGGAAAGAAAAGCTAAAAGGTAAATTTATCTAACAATAATTATGAAAAATAGGGGAAAAAAATATTATGTGATGAATTTTCTGGAATTTACTCTTAAAAAATAAGGAGAAAGATGTTTGTTTGTTAAATATTATCTAGTTAACCTTGACTGAACATTCTAATTAATTTGATTTAAGGACAATGAACTTTGATTGTTTTATAATCCTTTTTAACTTAAGCCTTCATGTGATTATTCAGTTTAAATTCAATTGATTTGATTGCCAAATCATTTTTGATAACTAATTGAAGTTAAAACTAATTTGAAATATATTCTCACTCCAAACAAATTAATTTTGATACATACTTCTAATTTTGAAACTCATTTAAAAATATGAATATAATACAGAATTTTTAAATGCCTTTAGAAATCTTTGTAAAATCATTTTTGCTCTGATACTATCTTTGTTTTGCTCGATACATTTCTGATATATATCCTTTTTTAGCTTAATTGACTGAAATTTATTTAAGAAAAGGAAAGAATGAATAATGAATTAAATGTTGTGCTTGATTCCACTATTCAAATCTTTGAAAAGCTCTAATCCTCTTAAAGCTTAAAAGTACATACTTGAAAATCTGTTCAGAGAATCATATTCATTCAAAAAGAGGGAGAGCCTTTGATATTTGAATTTAAGCTATTTTTTTTTAAAGAAAGAAATTTCGAATAATAAGCTTTTAAAGGGCAGCTGATTCATTTGATTTAATTTAATTTTCTAAATTTTTTATTCAATTTTCTGAATTTAATACATCTGTCATTTGACACACCCCATCACATCTCTGATTCCTCATCTGATTTAGATGCTTCCAACCATGATCTCTACTAGATCTAGTTTAGTCATCTTTGTATTAAGTTATGATATAGTATCTCTTAGTTGTTTCTATAAGTTGTTGATCAAGTCATGGTTGGTTATATATTTTTTTTTTGGATCTAACTTATGGCATTGGTACTATTGGCTGCTTGGGTCATAGATAGTCGTATCCATGAATTTTGTATGTTTTGATGGCCTAAATCTCATGAATGCTTTTGATACCTTTAGCACTTATATATTTTGATGACTTGATGTTATGATTTATTGTGTGTGGAATGATATTATTTGGATGTAAATATGTGAATCTAAATATGATGATGTCATTTGAATGATGTGAAATGTAACCTTTATAAATTAACTAAAATTCTATTATGATATGCCGAAAATATTGTGTTGTATATAAGCAAATTGAAAGTTTAGTTATAAACTCTTATTCTAACAGAAAAACATATGGAATAAATTGAGGAGGCTTTTTTCTTTTTGAATTTTAAAATTCCTTAAGATCTTGCTTGATGATGTCAAAAAAGGGGAGTAGAATAAATAAAATTGGGCTAAAAACAAAATTGAAGTAAAATTGACAAAAGAAATAAATCAAACTCTTTTGCAAATAATTTGAATGTCTAACCATAAGTAATCTTCAAACTGCTCTTTATGCAATATTTATCAAATAACTGAATATGATATTCTAGTAAGTGATGTAGACTTCTACATGCTTTATTTTTGCTTATGCTCAAATGTTTTGTCATCATCAAAAAGAGGAAGATTGTTGCTCCAAGAATTGATTTTGATGATTACAAAGCATTTGAGGAGATTACTAATGAATTTGGATTGAAAAAATCTTTTTGTATTTCAGGGGCAAAATTATAATTTTATCAAGTTTTGATCTGAGAGCCTCAAGAGCAAGTATAGAAGATTTCTGATTCTTTGGAGGTAGTCCCATGATTTTTGAATGCATATTTGGAAGAAAATCAAGTTTGAAGCAAAAGGATCGTCCCCTGCTGAAACAGACTGTTTGGCATGCTGTCTCTGTGCCAAGGGTCGACTCCAGGGTCAATCTCTGCTATTCCGAAGACCAAAAATACAAAACAGTTGATTTTCTGGATTCTATCTCAAAGATCAGGCCAAAAATATAGAACAATCAATTTTCTGGATTCTGTGGTCGACCTCTGTACCAGAGGTCGATCCATGAGTCGATCCCTATGACGGAAATCTTCTGCAACGACTAATTTTATCCCATTTTGGCAGCTTTTAATGCTTTCTTTAAGATCTCCAATGGCTACAAATCTTGTCCAGGATTCTCTCCTCCACCCATTGAAGATTTAAAAGGCTATAAAAAAAAGGAAAAACATAAGAGATTTAATTATTCAATTCAGTCCTAAGCAAAAAATCCTTTTCAAGAAAAGAAGCTTTCGTTTTCAAGTTCACCAACCTCTCAAGAGCTCATTCAAGTCTCCAACAATCTTGAGAAAAATCAGAAAAGCTTCCTCCATTATTGTGAAAAGCATTCTTAAGATTTTATTTGCTCATTAAAGGAGCCAAACTTGTATTTGATTGTCATTAACTCTTATACTCTATTTTATTATTTTGATTCAAGTTTTGGGGTTCCAAAACTTGGGAGGATTGATCCAAGCCTTAAATCGAAGTGTGTAGAATTGGCTTGTACCCGACAAACAAATGTGCTAGCTTGGGATAGCTAGGATCGGAGGTACCAATGTTGTATTCTGGTTGAATATGTTTAGTGATTTTAAATTTCCAAGTAGGAGCTTGGGGAGTGGATATAGGTGCAAGAAAAGCACCGAACCACTGTAAATCTTTATTGTTTGTGGTGTGCTTACTGTCTTTCTTTTCTTAGTTTATTAAATTCTTGCTTTCTAATCTTTTATATATTTATCTAACCTAAATTGCTTCACACACACTTCTTGCATATCATTATTCAATCTTGACAATTTTAAATTAGCATTAAAATTTTAAAAATCCAATTCACCCCCCCCCGGGTTGCATAGCTGGGCAATAGTTATGATTATTTTTGGGTTAACAAATCATACTATAATAAGATATGATCTTAAACAACAATGGCTGTGTATCTAAATTTTTTTCTTTTTTTTAACTTTTAATTATATATTTCAAAATTTCACTTATTTTTATTTATTTGATTAATTAAAAAAATTTCCAAAATACCAACTAACATATGCCCGCATGCACCCTCATGTCACATAAGTGCCAGCAAAACTCCAGCCACCCACGTATTGCAGCTGCTTTAAGATACTTGACTGCATGTGTAATAAATTCCATTAAGTACAATTGCTGAACATTGAAAGTAAGAACATAAAAAAACTATGAGCAAATTGAAGGGAATAAGAAAATTTGTAGAAAGAATGAAGAGAATAAAAAAAACTATAGAAAGAATGACCTTCCAATGAATTGAAAGGATTCTTGACAATATTAATCAGATAAAATGATTAACCCTATGACCAAAAGAACAGACCCGTAACCATGTTCAGCAAACTGTATCCATTTACTCAAGAAACAAAGATGACGAAAATACAATAAACGAACAACAATCTTAGTAGGCTAAGCTGAATAAAAAAGACTTCCAAGAAACCTTACATCTAAATTACTCCAAACACATCTATAGATTTTCCATGCCTCAAAATACACAACAGTACAAATCTCATTCAATTTCTACCTCACAGTAACACCTTTTTTTTTGGTTACACACAGCAATAGTTCTCAAAACTTAGTTTATAAAAGCTTGAGTGTTAGAAACTGCATGTTGCCCTAAAGTGCATGTACAAAGAGAACATTCTTCCATTCATCCATAAAAGCACATCCTCATTAAAAAGAGATTGCTAGACTTGTGGCTTCGTGTTCCCTTAATCTACTAGTCTAAACAGCGAACCAAATGAAACCTCTACGCTACAGCACTGTCACAAAGGCACATAACATAGTTCAGTCCAGAAAGCATCCACCTTGAAAGTATCATGTCTATAAGCTAACAAATCAGTAGGCAACAAATGTGAATGTGACATGCAAGTGTCTAGCCTCCATCTCTAACATCAGTGACTAGCAAAACTATTAGGATTTGATGCCTCGAATTCAACCTACAACAGAGGAGAATCAATATCAGCACAGCAATCGGACAGGCTCAGATACAGGTCGAGCCGGCTCAAGCTAAGATCGAGTCGGCTCGAACCGCAATCGAACTGGCCCTCTCAGACAGACAAAAAGCAAATGTTCGGGCGAGATGCAGTCGAGCCAACTCAATCTCTGATAGAGCCGGCTCGATGAAGGCACGAAATTTTCTGTTTGAACTCGGATTGTAATTAATCCAAGATGTCTACGGGAGTTGCACATGGACCACAGAATCCAGCGGCCACGAAGGGCTGCGGTCATGATCTGAAGGTTGGGAGACACTCCAAACTCCATCAAGATCCTGTTCGACTCATATTAGGAGACAGATCCCTATTAAGACTCCTGTGAACTGAGAAAAAGATTCTCAAGCCTATTTAAAGGCTGTAACGCTGTGAAGAGGTGTGTGGCAAGGTGTGGCACACAGAGAGGCTTAGGCAGCCATCAAGAAAAGCTTGGCAAAGCGTCGAATACGTGCAGCCCGCGAGAGAGTAGCAACATGTGCATAGCATCCGACATAGAGACCGTGAGGATAGAGTATCTTGTAGCTACTGAGGGTCTCCTTGGAGATTCTAAGAGGGCTTTTGTGAGAGTAGCTTCTAGTTAAGAGAGGATAGTGTACAGCGAGTTAAGAGTGGGTGATCTCCTTTTGCATCTATTCCTTTTTCATAGTGAAGCTTTGCATATCCTGTGGAGGCGAGCCTTTAAGCTAATCTACGTACTTGATTATTCTCGTTTTATTTTCTTTTCTCTTCCTGCCGCAATAATCTGGTACTAAATCCTCAACAAGTGATATCAAAGCGAGTTGATATCACAACAATTGGTATCAAAGGCAGGCGGTATCAGAGCGCAGATTGCAGCAGTGATGATAAAAATTAAAAAAATATAGAGAAGACAAGCACAATCAAAGTGGAGATCAACAGATTCAATGGAAAGGACAATTTCTTCTTATGGCAAACAAGGAAAAATGATGTTCTCATCCAAACGGTTTGATCAATGCTCTCTTATATAAGAAAATGCTAGACATCATGGATATAAAAAATTGGAAGCAGATCCAGATACAGACAGTAAGCACGATCTGCTTGTACCTAGTGGATGATGTCATGATCCATGTACTTGGCGAGACTTTTTCGACAGCACTATAATCGAAGCTTGAGGAGTTATATATGGCAAAGTCGCTCACCAACACGCTATTCCTTTAGAAAGTTTTACCAACTACGAATGGACGAAGGTCAGAGAGTACAGGAGTATCTATCCAACTTCTAGAAGATCCTCACCGACCTCCTCAGCATTGAAAAAAATTGAGAAGAAGACCAGGATATTGGTCTTGCTACCGTTGCTTTCTTCTTCGTATGAGTTCTTGGTGACTGCTCTTCTAGTAGGAAAGAGCACCATCAAGATGGACGAGGTTACTACGATGATTCTTCAGAACGAGATTCTCAGAAGAGAACTTAGCTTCGAGCTCAGATGGTGGTAGCTCAGCTTTGACGATTTCTGAAGGAGCAGACGGCAAAAGATGGAGTGGCAGAAGATCGCGAGAAAGACAAGTCAGGTCCAAGATAAGGGACCAGAGTAAGATTAAATGCTACCGATGTGACGAGTTGGGACATCAAGTCAAGGATTGCCCACAACTTAAGGATCAGACAAGGGCTACTGTGGCGATGGCCAATAACGATACAAAAGACGTACTGATAAGATATCTACATTTTCCTTCCAGTGGATTATGGATTCTACTTGTTCCAATCATATATGTTACAGAGAGAAGATTTTTGACTTCCTGAAAACCAGTAAGAACACTGTGTTCCTACCAGATGGATCGAACTATGAGATCAAGGACAGCAGGATGGTCAGCATGAGACTCCATGATGGAATAGTGAAGAAGTTGAGTGAGGTCCGATACATATCCAGCTTTAAGAAAAATCTAATCTCACTGAGCAGACTGAATTCGACCAACTTTAAATGAAAAGCTAATGAAAAAATCCTAAAGATCATGCACGATAGTAGAGTAGTGTTAAGAGAAAGAAAATATAAAGGATATTACCTCATGACAGGAAGCCCAATGCGAGATGGAGCTCCAAATGAAGATGAATCGGGCACATGATGAGAGACTTGAGAGGACGACATGCGACGTCGCAAGATGAAATTCCTATTGCCACAGGAGGCTACCTCTAACAGATCTCAGGTCAGGAGGTTCACAGCCATTGATGGAGGTGTAATCAAGCAGTCTGACTCGACTCCCACGTTTGCCCATCTATGAGATAGCAAATGATTACCTCAGGACATAAGGACGAAAGGATCCAAAAGATCTCAAAGTCAGGTGGAGGCAGAATGTCGAGTCGAGATGAAGATTGTTAGAATTTGACGCCTCGAATTCAACCCACAGCAGAGGAGAATCAATATCAACACAGCAGTCGGGCAAGCTCAAATACGGGTCGAGTTGGCTTGAACTAAGATCGAGTCGGCTCGGACCACAGTCGAGCCGACCATTTCAGGCAGACAGAAAGTAGATGATCGAGCAAGACACAGTCGAGCCAGCTTAACCTCTGATAGAGCCGGCTCGTCGAAGGCGAGCAGAATAGGACGAGATTTTCTATTTAGACTTGGATTATGATTAATTCAAGGAGTCTACGGGAGTTGTGCGTGGACCACAAGATCCAGCGGCAATGAAGGGCTACGGTCACGATCTGAAAACTGGAAGACACTCCAGACTCCATTAAGATCCTGATCGACTCATATTAGGAGTAGAACCCTATTAGAACTCCTGTAAACTATTGAGAAGAAGATTCTTAACCCTATTTAAAGGCTATTATGAAGAGATGTGTGGCAAGGTGTGGTACATAGAGAGATTCAAACAGCTGCCAAGAGGAGCTTGGCAGAACGTCGAGTACGTGCAGCCTGCAAGAGAGTAGCAACAGGTACATAGCATCTGGTGCAGAAATTGTGAGAGTAGAGCATCTTGTAGCTGCTGAGGATCTTCTTGAGGATTCTGAAAAAACTTTTGTGAGGATAGCTTCTAGTTGAGAAAGAATTGTATACAGCAAATTGAGAGTAGATGATCTCCTCTTGTATCTATTTCTTTTTCATAATGAAGTTTTGCATATCCCGTAGAGGCCAGCTTTTAGGTTGATCTACGTACTTGATTGTTCACATTTTATTTTTTCTTTCTTCCTACCGCAATAATTTGGTACTAAATCCTCAACAAGTAACATCAAAGCGAGTTGATATCATAATAAAAAAAATTGGTACAAAATAGGTACTAGCATCGCTGAGATTAAAAACCTAATAACCATAAACTTCCCCACTGCAAATGTAGGCAAACTTCGGTTAGATTTCAATACTTACCTCTTTGCTCCTATAAAATTATGTACTAAAGTACATACAGAAGTATCCAAGATTGCTTTTTTTGGTTTAATGCGTTTTACATAGAAGGATGAAAGAATATATCTTCAATTTTCATTAGTTCAAGCAAATCAGATCACCTCTAGAACATTGGCGCAGATGGTGGAAGCGATTCCCTTGGCAGCGTGCAGATTCTCTCCGGCTATGATTGTTAGATTCGTAATAATAGGTTTCGAATTGAACGTCAGTTCGGCCAGCGCCGTCTTGTACTGTGCCACGAGCTCTTGCTGCTGCTGATTCGATCCTCCCCTGATCATTTCCTCCCTTGCGTCCCTCTGCCTCTCGCCGCCGGCCCTCAGCCTCGGAGGCAGCGCCTGGCCGCCAGCCCTCGGCGGGGGGAACGGACGGTCTCGGCTGGCGACGCCGCGGTCCTCCTCCACCAATCGAGGTCTCTTCAAGCCCGGCTCTCGGGAGCGGTCCATCGCGGATCTACGGGAGCTCTCCATCTCCATGCCCCCGGCGGAGAAATCCCGGAACCCTAACGCTTATTCTCGCGAGAGCTCAGCGGCGCGATCTCCGGGATCCGAGAGGGATACCAGAAGATACAGAACTTAGAAACGAAGAGAAACCCTAATCTTCGAGAGAGGTCCTCGTAGAGAACGAGGAACGTGCTCGAAGAGAGAGAGGTTGTGAAAGACACCAGGTTTCGTGCGTAATTCGGGGAAACTAGGATGGCAGTTTGAAAAGAGGACCGGGAATAACATGGGGAAGGGACGAAGGAAAATTAACTAATCAACGAAATATAAAAAGGGGTAGTTATTTTCAGTAACAACTAACAGGCAAAAGCCGCCGTGGAAGGGAACTAATATACGACGTTGAATTCAATCACCACTAAATTATAGGTGATTTACAAAAGAACCCTTCTTTATTTCTCTCCAGAAAAGTTGAAATGCCATTTGTGGACCCAAACTTGTGCCAATTGCCAATTGCCAATTGCCAATTGCAGGACAAGGGCTGCCATTTTTCTTATTTTGGATTTGTTGCGGATGCATACCTGACATTATATAACTTTCGAAAAGACTAAACTAACCAAAAGTTGGACTAGGGATAAAAGAGATCAACTGACCTCCTGGAGTTGAACATGCAGCGGGCTAGCTTGATTGACAAACGAATCCGCTAATCTGGCAGTCACATTGATCCCGTCCAACTTTCTCAATAATTTTCAAGATCCAGTTCTCCTCTCCTCGATAATGGCCAAGATCTATGGCGACCGATCTTGAATAAAATCCGAAGAGAATGAAGGCCAATTTGTTCTCCTCTCCTTGATAATGGCCAAGATCTATGGCGACCGATCTTGAATAAAATTCGAAGAGAATGAAGGCCAATTTGAGGCATTTTTGGCAAGCTATCCCGATTATATAGGAAGGCTATTTTGAGGAAGATATCAACCATAAATCACGGAGATACTAGATAAGAAAGTCAAATTTGTCTAGATTAAATTAAATTCAAAGATGAAAGTAATCAGCCAACCTCACAATGCAAATGTGAAAAGATAATCTCTCTCAATATATTAGTGCATAATATTCGAGAATTAGTTGATTTTTATGGGCGTGCACAACAGTAATCCCTCCACTATAAATAGGAAGAGCGAGGACTCCAAAGGTATACTTCTCTCGGAAAACCTCCAAACTCCCTCTTTGTTCTCCAATCACTAATTTGAGTGTCGGAAGGTTCCCATCGGAGAATAATCCAACCGAGAACTTGTTTTTATAGGTGTTGCTCTAGCACTCCTTCAGCAGCATCTTCTAGCCAAAGACAAGCTTCGTAATCTCGGATCCGTGATTCGGTAATAATAGTTGATACTAGAGAAAGGGCCCTAATCTCTATTTAGGGATCATGAGAGCAACATGAGACTTCAAAAGGGAGCATCGAATGCATCTTGCCGCTCTAACGAGGTGTGTCCGAACGATGTCGAGCTGCAGGTCATCTCCCCTCAACCTGCTCAAGCACTTGCACCCCCACAGTCGGCTCCAATAGTGTCCAATGAGTAGTTTAACAACCTCGTTCAGCAAGTGCAATCTCTATCTACCGTAATACAAGAAATGCAACAAACTACTATGCCTCAACCACCACCAGATGCTCCACGTCTGGATATGGGCCAGTTATCAAATTAGTGCTCACTTCCACGAAGTTTGAGGCCAGGACAAAGTCATCGTAGCTGACCTGCCAATCCTATCAGGAGGAGATGCGGTCACTTGCTGACTCCACAATCAGAAAGAGACTCTACCCCGGGTAATCAATCTCCTTGCCACCATGAGCTACACACAGCCTGAGGCCTCGAAGTGGATCGAAAGTTTCAAGAGATACAACGATGGATCGAAGCATTGCAAGGCTAAGCTCAACAGCAAGGAGAAGACCTTGGTTTTAATACCAACCCCCTATTTACTAGAAGGATTTTGGTGGAACCACTACCTGCACGGCTCAAATCGTATGATGGGACTTCAGACCTCATTGACCATCTAGAAAGCTTCAAAACTTTGATGCTTCTCCAAAGGGCATCAAATGCAATTCTCTGTCGAGCATTCCCATTGACTCAAAGAAAGCCAGCTCATCATGGTATTTGAGCCTTTGGCCAAGCACGATAGACTCTTTCGAGCAGTTTGGAAGGGCATTCATGGCTCACTTTATTAGCGGTCATCGGTAGATTCGTGGCTTAGATTTTCTCATCAGCATCAAACAAGGGGAAAAGGAGTCCCTGCAAGATTACATCAACCAGTTCAATACCACGACCTTAGAAGTATGTGATCTTGATCAATCCGCAGCCATGACGATATTCAAAGCCGGACTCCAAAAGAATGATTTTCTCTTCTCACTTGAGAAAAAATATCCAAAGGACATCGTCGAAATGTTGGCGAGGGCGGAAAAGTATGTGAATGCAAAAGAGCCATAGACTTGGCATGGAGAAAATCCCAACCACAATCCCGAGAGAATAAGGGGGACAAGCAAAAGGATAAAGATCGAAGGCTTGAAGGTCAACACCATAATAAACGGTGACGGTCCTACACACCTCCCCATGGTTTTCAAGCTCAATCATCACTAGAGCATCATCGAACTAGATCCCCACCACGGATGTTTAACAACTATGCACCACTTAATACTTTCAAAGCTTAGATTTTGATGGAAATTGAACACCGAGAAGATCTTCCAAGGTCGAGGAGGATGATAGCTCCATCTCATATGCGAGATATGAGGAAGTATTGTCGATACCATTGTTATTATGGGCATGATACAAAGGAACATCGACAACTAAGAAATGAGATCGAAGCGGTCATCAGATGAGGATGACTGAGGTGATACATGATAGAACGACTGAACCAAAGAAAGACCAAACCTGAGCCACCATGGCTTGAAGACCCTTAAGAGAATAGGCCTGTGCTAGGGGTCATCCATACCATCTTTAGGAGGCAATGTAGCAACCCTGTGTTAGATGTATGCCTTAAAAGCCAAGTTGGCTGACACATGTAAATTTTTTTAGTGGCATAATTTTATAAATGAATATTCAAATAAATAAAATTGGATTAATTTTTCATTCATGTTATGTCATGTGTCCATAAATTATCTAAGAAATTTGTTAACGCAGAATCTGGTCGACGTCAGAATCGAGCTGAAGCTAGAGAAGATGAGATCGCTGTTCGTGACCTATAAGACAAGTCCTAGCCAGAGTTGGGGGTGGCTCTGAAAGGACCCTTCGACGATCAAATCAGCTCTTCTGACCAACAGAAATGGAGCACTTAGAAAAATTGAAGCAGAATTTAGAGCTTAGAGAAAAAACGTATTTAGAGGATCCCTTATATAAGCGAAGTTCGTAACAAACTGATGATGACAATCGTAACTGCATGATAGTAGATTGGGCTATGTGGAGTTTGTTACAGAGGATGGTGTCCATTATCGTGATGTGCCAGTCTGTTGAGATTTAATAGCTTATGTTCGAATGGAATAGACATTGGTAGTGAAAAGCTTTAAATCAAGATAGTTTCAGAGAAGTTCAGACTTCTCTAAGGTCGTCTGCATATAGGTTGGTTTATTTTGAGTTGGAAGCTAAATTTGCATAGATGACGAGGTTCTTCTGGGCGAACATAAGAAGTTCGATCGAAAGAGAAAGTTCGACTGGAGGAGGCCCTTTGGGTGATTGGAAGGAGCCCATTTGGCAGCTGGAAGGAATTCAATCAGAGACTTTAAGATGGCCTATATGAATAATTTGGAGATGAGGTCCTTTTGTCTATCCTAACTTGCACGCTCGAGATTTCAGATTTAATAGGGCTAAGATCTGTTACTCTCAATAAGGCATAGGAGTTTGTCTAGGGAAAAGCTCTGCCAGTCTATGATTCCTATCGTAAGATTTAATCTATGATGGTGAGACTCAACTTGAAGAAGATCTGATTGGAAAAGAGTTTGGTCGGCTTCAAGATTGGCCAAATCGGGCTACGTAGGGATTGAATGCTTAGTCACTTGCTTAGACGATCACTTTCACTATTCAAGCTCATCCGAAAGAAGTTTGACTGGAGCCAGCCACTTATAATAGAGAAATTTGGCTGCCTTCACAACTTATCATCGAGTCGGATCGATTGGGTTCTACTACTCAAACTTTACTGTCAAGTGAGAAATAATCACTTTTACTATTCAAGCTCGTTCGGACGAGGGCTATAATGCTTTGCGGGCTCTAAAATTTATTTATACAACCTAAAGGATCAGCTAGCAGATTGAAGATTGACCATCGTGGGACTACCTTGGGATCCATACTAGGTTGAACTTCGATAGGAGCGGATTTGACCCCAACAATAGTCCTCCTACTCCGAAGTTTGAAGTTCGAAGGAAGGGAGTATAAAGAATGGCAACTACCAAAATTCTCTTCTAATTTCTCACACTCGTTGGATGAAAATTTTTGACATTTACTACGTTGGCGTCAAAGCTTCTTCAATACAAGATCCAAAAAGATAATTCGTCGAAACTCTCATTGAAGCTCTACCCAAAGTATGGCACAATTAAGGATCTGTCAGCTGTCGCCCTCTGCCATGATGAGTGGAACACATGTCAATCAAAGCTCGGCTAGAGGAGACCTGCAATCATAACTGCCTTAGGCTCTTTGAGATATTTAAGCTCATCTTCCTCCTCCAGGGTCTCATTTCGACCAATATCTTCTCCCTCTTCCTCTGGTTTTCATCTTCCTCCTGCTCAAGAGTTCCAGCTTCTTCCATCATTTCCTTCGATCCTAGGCATTCTCTCACTTGATTTTAATCGAGCTCACCATGTCCTCACTCTTCTCGATCAATTTAGGTTAGTTTCAAAATTCTTCTTTTGATTATTCTTGCATCTTTTGCATCTTCATCCATTTGGTTTCTTCAAAGAAGTCTTATATCTTATTTTTCTTGATTTTTTAGGAATTTTTCCCAACTTAGCTTGATCCATATATCCATCGAAGAACTCTGGTCAACTTGTTTTGGGGGTTCGTTCTATCTAACATTGATGGATCCATCCCATAAGAACATCGAACCCATAGAAGCATTCTTTCATTTCTGACACCATTTCTTGTAAACTTTGGCATGAAGACCTTTCTTTAATCAGAATCCAGTTTGGAATCCCTTCTGAATATGAGTTCGAACTTTCTGATCCTAGTGACAAAGCTTGCTCCCCTCCTCCAGGTCGCATTTGCTTATATACTGAGGCCTTTCACACTGGACTTCAGCTTCCAATCCCTTCTTTTGTAGTAGCTTTATTTAGGTTCTTAAATATTTCCTTCACTTTCGCGATGCCGAACTCGTTTAGATTTATCATAGGATTTTTTTTTTTGTATATTATGGTCAATGTCCAACCTACCATCTCTCTATTTCGCAACTTCTTCACTTTCAAATACTATCCCACCATCAAAGATTGATGGTATGTCTCTCCCCAGTTCGGCAAGAAGGGGCTGGCTGCTTAAGAGCGCTCCTATTCACAACTGGAAGAAGAAATTTTTTTTCATTTCGTGTTCCTCCATAGAGTTAGGACTTCCTCCGTGGGGGGATATGAGAGATTCGGTCCATCAAGCTCTCGAGTTAGAGAAAGAAGATTGGGACTCGACCGACAAATTGATGAACTATCATGCTCCTCTAATTTTCGAGCTCCTAGATGGTCAGATCTTGTTCAACCTCAATCTTAGTCCTCTTGATTTGATAGGTAGTGCTCCATAACTAGTCAATCATGCATTGTTCTTTCTTCTGATTTTAACTATTTCTGTCATAAAAATGACTCTAAAAGAACAAAACTGCTTATCCAAAGAGATTAAGTCCCTCAAGAGGAAGGGCAGTTCTGTTAGGGAACCGTCGAAGAAGGCTCATGTTGAAGAGTCAAGCCCGGTCATGTCGATCCAAGCCATGCTTGCCCTAGAAACCGACGTCAACAGAGTCCCCATGCGATGGTGCCTGTCTTAGTAGGGAAGTTGAAAAGGAAGAAGGGAAATCCCAATAAAACCCTACCCTCCAGGGGCAAAAAATCCATCGGTCTTGAACTGTTAGATATATGTGCCCTAGAAGCCAGAATTGGCTGACACTTGTAATACACTTCTAGGGGCAAAATTGTAATTTTGACTATAATTAATGAAATGGGTTATTTTCTATCACACATGTGTATTTAGTGTCTGTGATACATCCTTTGAGTTAATGGTAATGATAATTCATATTTTCAAGAGTTGAAAATTTAAGACATGAATAATCATTATTAACTCATAAACAGCTCCCGACCATAGGATCATCACGAGGATGGTGATTGATCCGGAAGGTTGGTGTACGATCGCTTCTCTTTAGTAGATGAGTCTTGAGTCTACGGTGTGGAGACACCGGAGCGAGAGTACAGGTACTCGTTAGAGAACGAGGGCACTGAGCGTGACCACCTCGAGTAGTCATTAGGAAGTCTACCTTCTCGTCAATGACTGACTCGATGCTGCAGTAGTGTGTCTGGTTCTTTGACCTGAGATGCATCGGCAGTTCACCTTGAGGGTGTTATAGTTTGACTACACCATTACTCGGTCTCCTAGCCATATGGAACCCTGAGGTGTATGTTGGCTATAGCATGTTCATTGTAGGAACTGGATTGCATCAAGATGGGATCTATCTACCTCGGTGGTAGAGGAGTAGCCCTATGATGATCATGAGAATCAAGTCCTGAAGCCCATGGCCATGGCAGAGTGAAATAATAGAAAGAGTTTCTATTTAGATTTTCACATTGGACTCGAATCGAATGATTACATCATATGACAGAGACTAGGGTTTGACGAGTTCACCTTAACCCTAATCTGATCGGGGCTCAAGATAGAAGAACTTAATCACACAGGTAGCTGCACCAAGAGGTTCGCATTCAGCTCTGATGGGTTGCCACCATATACTGCTAGGTGTCACTGGTGGATTTTGGGAGCAATTAGAATGATTTAGATGATCGATCATTCTAGCTGTTCGAATCAGAAGAGTTCTGATCCATCGAAAGGAGTTTCGATGATGTCTATGATAGAGATCATGACATATCCCATTACCATACAGAACTGAACCTAACTGGGTCACACAAACAAGGGTTTGAATCTGGTGATCATCAATTGAACTGATCTAGTTCAATTGATCTGAATGAGATTCAATTAGGTTCAAGGAAATCGTGCTAGCACTCGATTGAACCTAACGTTCTTCTTTTACTATCATAAATAAGTTGTCCTGACTGAGCCAAAGGAGTTTGTGCTCAATCAGAGGCCTTCATATGGTCTGACTGGAGGTTGTCCAAGTCAGAATAGGTTGTCTTATTTGTAAGACATTACCTGCCATTTTTGGTCACCTGCCATTTCTTGTTCTTTGACTTTGGTCAAAAGTCTACCTTTGACTGGTCAAACGTTGACCATTCACCCTTTGACTTTTGACCACATGTCATGCACCTATTGGAGAGCTGGTGGGGGCCTGTCCCCCTGCCAGAACCTGGCAAGGAGAAGGGCGCACGCCAAGGGTGGCGTGAGCCCAAGTAGGAGGCGCCTAGGAGTCCTTGTTGGACAAGGACTCCACCTCCCTTTTGGATTCCAATCAGAGTTCTACTAAGAATCCAGTTTGACTGGTCTTAGGCGCCCTCTAAGGAGGAATCCAGGGGTCTCTATTCCAACCAATCAGATTTAGATCTGATTTCACAAAGGGTTGTGATTGGTTGAGAGGAAGAGGAGTTGGATCACAAGAGGTCTATAAATAAGACCCTGCGCCCAACCCTAATTCCAATGCTATTAGATACGCCCCAAGGCTGCCTCTCCCCTCCTTCTCCATGCCATAGTCTCTTCTCCTCTTGCTCTCCACGTCCAAAAGGTGTTTTGGACTTAGTTTGGTGCGATTCAGATCAAGGAAAGGCGATCAAAAGCAAGAAGGCTGCGCTGCTGCAAAAGGACGACTGCAGATCTTCAAAAGAGTTTTGAAGATCCTCCAGATCAGATCCAGATCTGATTTTTGGAGGTGTGATAGAGAAGAAGAGGATCTCCAGATCCAACCCGAGTGGATACCGGTAGAGGCCAGGCGCTTGCGTGGCTAAGATCCAGAACCTTCCGCTGCAATCAGGATCATCTACAGGGTAATAGGATTACCCAAATCAGGTAAATTGAATTTGATTTAATTTATCTTATTTTATTTTATTTATTAAAATAATAAGAATCAGATCTGAAACATATCAAGATCTGATTGAGATCAAGAGAAAATTTTTGAAATATATCTCTTGATCTAATCAGATCTGGACGAACCTGGACCGGGAAATCAGGATTTCCCTTCAACTGGTATCAGAGCCATGGTTCTAAGATTGTTTAGATCTGATTTTAATTTTATTTTAATTAGAAAATAAAGTGATTTCAGATGTCACATGAGATGTGATCAGATCTGAAATCAGAAAAATTAAAATTAAATGATTTGGATCTAAGAACATGAAGATATGCATGACTAGTTCTAGAATAGAATAGTTCTATAGAATAGTTTTGCATGTCTTTGATTTAATCTGATTAAATCATATTTTAGATCTTCTTATTTACTATTTTCTGATATTATAAGTGTTATAATAACATCTGATAAACAGCAAATAAAAATTATTTAATTTTAAATATCATATGAGATATGATAGATGCATGACTAGACTAAGTTGTAGAATAGTTCTACATAATTGTCTAGATTAGAATTTATTTTGATTAGATCAATTTAAATCTAATTTTTTAGATTATTATGTGATAATTTAGATCTGAAAACATGCATGATTTGATACATGAGATGTATGCAAAATATGCCATGATTAGATCTAAATTTGTATATGAGATATATGATATAGATCTGATAACTGTTTTGTAGTATTTACATGTTCCTGATTAAGGCGTTCCTCTTGGCCGTCCGGTCATAAGAACGAAGAAGGGTTTAAAGGCCCTCTCTTCCCATTCGATGGGGTGTTCTTATGACGTGTAGGGGTGCTGCGTGTTCGTCCTTAATCAGAAACCCAAAACTTACTTTCTGCAAAACCCTAGATCCTGAAACCCTAGGATTTATTGTGCATATTTTGTTTATGAACCCAACTTAATTAAGAATTAAGTTTATGGAATATTAATTAGGTCTAAAATTGAGAATTTCAGATCTAAGACATATTCATAATACTGGGTTCGGGCTTGGGTAGCTCAATTAGGTCTAAGCGGTTGATCAAACCGAATCAAGAGTTGGTTAGATGGGATCAACAATGCTTAAATTGACCAGCCTAATAGGATTAAGTCTGGGTCAAGATCGAGTCACGATCAAGCAAGACCTAATTAGGCTCAGAGGTTAGAGTCTGGATTGTAGGCTAACCCAATTGGTTCTGACTCAACAATTTGGTGTCTAAGGTAAGTTTGGCACAGACGACCGACTGGTTTTTAATTGGAAGCTACTCGACCTGAATGCGTTCTTGTGCGAGTTAACGGCATATTCCTTCCACCGGTCTCACTTACCTGGCCATATCTGTTGACACAGTTCTGATCTGAGGTGGTCAATAATCCGAGCTGACCCATGCCACTAGGTTAGTCATAATTGTTATGACTAAGCCAAGTCTAGTTTAATGAGACCTGAATCAATTCTCCCTAAGAAAAGATTAAGTCCGAGGTCTTCCACCATTGTAGACGTGCGGGCCCTTCCCGGGGTTGATTGTTCTCGGCTGGATACAGTGGCTCAGTTGCACCGGGAAGACGCAACCATGTCTATTAGGCATTGGATGCTATGGGCTGGAGGATGAGTTGGGCTCAATATTTCGGATACGGTGAGAGACCCAATTAGGAACCCAGTCTATGCAAATGGTGGGTCTGACTTAACTAAGGAGTGGATCAATATTCCGGATACGGTGAGATTCATGAATTAGAGACCAAGTTTGGGTGCACCATGATTAGAGAATCATTGAACAAGAGTTGTTCACTCATTGGCTAACCCATCACCAATAACTGTTAGGTGAGGTGATGAGTCAGTTGGTGAGACCGCACCACCCACTAGAAATCATCAATCGCGGAGATTTTCGCATCTCTACAGAGGGAGTGTAGGGATCCGAGAAAATAGTGGGAGCTAATTTGTTTAAAAATAAAATCCCTAAACAAATTGGTCAAGTCAAAATTACAGTATCTAACTAGAATCTTTGACTCTCTACAGGAAAATGTCTGCGTCCAACCCACTGGCACGTATCCTAGACACACATAGACTGACTGGACCCAATTATAAAGATTGGCTCAGGAACTACAAAATTGTTTTGGGTTCAGAGAAGTTAACACATGTTTTGGACCAGGACCCTCCCACCTTACCAGCTCGTCCATCCACTGAACAGAGAGCGTCTCTGGAAAAATGGATTGACGAAGACAATAAGGCCAGATACTACATGTTGGGCTCGATGTCTGATGAGCTCCAGCGCCAACATGAAGATATCGGGACTGCTCGCCAAATGTTGGCTCACCTGCAGGAGATGTTTGGTGAACAGAGTCGCGCAGCCAAATATCAAGTCACGAAATGACTTTTTAAGGCTAAGATGCGTGATGGGCAGTCAGTCCAAGATCACTGTCTGACAATGATCAAGGACATGGAAGAGCTTGAGAAGCTCGGTGTGAAGTTGGACTTGGATTTGCAGAACGATATTATTCTGCAATCCTTGACTGATGCATATGGGCAATTCATCATGAATTACCACATGCATAAACTTCAAAATTCCTTGGCCGAGTTGATGAATATGCTGGTTACCGCTGAGCTTTCTATGAAAGGTTCTAAAGGCTCAGTTCTTGCTATGGAACGGACTTCTTCCAAAAGAAAGTCTTATGGAAAGAAAAAGAAGTCTGTGAAAAAGCAAAAGGTAGAAGGATCAAAGAAGAAGAAGGCAGAACCGAAGAAGAAGGTCGATGGCAAAGGAAAGTGTTTCCATTGCAACAGCGACGGCCATTGGAAGCGGAACTGCCCTACTTACCTGGCCACCCTGAAGAACAAGAAGGAAGGTCCTTCTGGAGGTATGCTCGTTATTGAGTCTAACCTTACGGTTTCTTCTGCATCCAGTTGGGTGCTTGACTCTGGTTCTAGTGCTCATCTGTGCACTTCTATGCAGGGTCTTGAGGATAGCAGGAGGCTGAGGGATGGGAGACATGATCCTATCCTACGTCGGTAATGGAGCAAGAGTTGCTGCAGTAGCCGTGGGTAGCCATGGGAACATACCCTCTGCGATTACCATCTGGTTTAGACTTAGTTTTAAAAGACTGTTATTATGTGCCTGCAGCTAGCAGGAATTTGATTTCTGTTTCATGCTTAGCACAAGAAGGTTATGTGATCACCTTCTTTAAGGACCATTGTAAACATTCTTTATGAAAGAAATAAAATTGCAAATGGTTTCCTTGTTAATGGTCTTTATCAGTTGCATATTGATGTACCTGTTTTAACTATCGAGCAAAACGTGAATGCCAAACGACCTAGGGATAGTCCAAACGACAGATATCTATGGCACCTGAGATTAGGTCATATAGCAGAAGATAGGATTAACAAATTGGAGAAAAATGGGCTATTGAGTCCATTGACTTTTGAGTCATATCCAACTTGTGAATCTTGTCTTCAAGGCAAAATGACTAAACTCCCTTTTGTTGGACATGGGGAGAGGGCCACAGATCTCCTTGCCCTAGTACATACTGATGTGTGCGGCCCATTCGATGTGCCGGCTAGAGGCAATTTTGTCTACTTCATTACCTTTACCGATGATCTGTCTAGGTATGGGTATGTGTATCTTATGAGACATAAGTCTGAAGCCTTTGAAAAGTTCAAAGAATTCAGACATGAAGTAGAAAAACAAACTGGAAAACCCATTAAGGTTCTTCGATCAGATCGAGGAGGTGAATACCTTAGCCGGGAATTCCTAGACTATCTTAAGGAAAATGGCATAGTCTCTCAATGGACTCCACCAGGAACACCTCAACTCAACGGGGTTTCAGAACGGAGAAATCGGACTCTATTGGATATGGTTCGATCCATGATGAGCTTCACAGACCTCCCAGATTTTCTTTGGGGACATTCATTATTAACTTCAATCTATTTACTGAATAGGGTTCCCTCTAAAACCGTTCCTACCACACCGTATGAGATATGGCACGGTAAGAAACCAAGTCTGAGTCATCTCAGAATTTGGGGTTGTCCGGCTTATGTCAAAAGACAACAAGCGGACAAGTTAGAGTTTAGGTCCTTTAGAGCTCGATTCATAGGATATCCTAAAGAGTCATTAGGATACTATTTCTACATTCCAGAAGACCACAATGTGATTGTGAGTCGACATGCCATATTTCTTGAAAAATAGTTTATTCAAGATAGTGGCATTGGAAAGCAGATTAAGCTTGATGAGAAAGTCTCACAAGCAGAACGAGCTAAGGACCAAGTGGAACCAAATCAGGTTGAGCCAATAAGAACACTACCTCCTCCACCTCGTAGATCGGAAAGAGTTTCCCGTCCCCCTGAAAGATACTTAGGTATTATTTCAGAGGATACGTAGAGGAAATGTTCCTCATAGGTAATGGTGCTCATGGTGATGATCCCAAAACCTACAACGAGGCGATATCAGATATCGACTCCGAGAAATGGCTTGAGGCAATGAAGTCAGAAATTGACTCGATGCACTCAAACCAAGTCTGGACCTTGGTAGATCCACCAGAAGGTATAGTACCTATTGGGTGTAAATGGATCTTCAAGAGAAAGATTGGTGCAGATGGGAATGTGGAGACATTCAAGGCTAGACTGGTGGCAAAAGGTTATAGTCAACGCGAAGGCATTGACTATCAGGATACCTTTTCCCCGGTAGCTATGCTAAAATCCATCCGCACATTGCTTGCTGTTGCAGCCTATTTCGATTATGAAATATGGCAAATGGACGTGAAAACGGCATTCCTAAATGGATATCTTGAGGAAGATATCTATATGGAACAGCCGCTAGGTTTCACATCCAGTGATACTGATCACAAGGTTTGCAAGCTGCAAAGGTCCATATATGGACTTAAGCAAGCATCTCGGAGCTGGAACACTCGTTTCAATGATGTGATCAAAAAGTTTGGTTTCATCAAAAATGAAGAGGAACCATGTGTTTTCAAAAGGGTCAGTGGGAGCGCTGTTGTCTTCCTCGTATTGTACGTGGATGACATCCTCCTTATTGGGAATGATATTCCCATGTTGACATCAGTCAAGATGTGGTTGTCCTAAGGAATTCTCCATGAAAGACCTAGGTGAAGCATCCTTTATTCTAGGAATTAAGGTCTATAGGGATAGACCGAATAGGATGCTAGGACTTTCACAGAAAGATGTACATAGAGGAAGTACTAAAGAGGTTTAGTATGGAAAACTCTAAGAGGGGATTAATACCCTTCAGACATGGTATTCATCTTTCCAAGAAGATGTGCCCCAGCACACCTGAGGAAATAGAACGCATGAGCAAGATCCCTTATGCTTCTGCAATAGGGAGCCTCATGTATGCCATGCTATGTACACGACCTGATATAGCCCATGCTGTGAGTGTCACAAGCAGATATCAGTCAAATCCAGGTGAAGAACACTGGACTTCTGTGAAATGTATCCTTAAGTACTTGAGAAGAACTAAGGATATGATGTTGGTCTTTGGTAATGGAGAACTCCAAGTTCAGGGATACACAGACTCGGACTTCATGTCCGATATAGATGATCGAAAGTCGACATCTGGAAGTCTGTTTGTGTGCAATGGTGGAGCTGTCAGCTGGAAGAGTTCCAAGCAAACTGTGATAGCAGATTCCACCATGGAAGCAGAATATATAGCTGCATCAGAGGCTGCAAAGGAAGCATTCTGGTACAAGAAGTTTGCTGCAGAAATTGGAGTAATGCCATCAGATGCCATTCCTCTTTACTGCGACAACAATGGCGCCATAGCCCTTGCTAAGGAGCCGAGGTCTCACCAGAAGTCCAAGCACATTGAGCGGCGATATCATCTCATCCGCGATTACCTTGAGAAAGGTTACGTTGAGGTCAAGAGAGTCAACTCCACAGATAATGTGGCAGACCCACTTACAAAGCCGTTGGGCCAGCAGAAGATCGAAGCCCACCTTGAGAAGATGGGACTTAGACTTGTAGCCAATTGGCTTTAGGACAAGTGGGAGATTGTTAGATATATGTGCCCTAGAAGCCAGAATTGGCTGACACTTGTAATACACTTCTAGGGGCAAAATTATAATTTTGACTATAATTAATGAAATGGGTTATTTTCTATCACACATGTGTATTTAGTGTCTGTGATACATCCTTTGAGTTAATGGTAATGATAATTCATATTTTCAAGAGTTGAAAATTTAAGACATGAATAATCATTATTAACTCATAAACAGCTCCCGACCATAGGATCATCACGAGGATGGTGATTGATCCGGAAGGTTGGTGTACGATCGCTTCTCTTTAGTAGATGAGTCTTGAGTCTACGGTGTGGAGACACCGGAGCGAGAGTACAGGTACTCGTTAGAGAACGAGGGCACTGAGCGTGACCACCTCGAGTAGTCATTAGGAAGTCTACCTTCTCGTCAATGACTGACTCGATGCTGCAGTAGTGTGTCTGGTTCTTTGACCTGAGATGCATCGGCAGTTCACCTTGAGGGTGTTATAGTTTGACTACACCATTACTCGGTCTCCTAGCCATATGGAACCCTGAGGTGTATGTTGGCTATGACATGTTCATTGTAGGAACTGGATTGCATCAAGATGGGATCTATCTACCTCGGTGGTAGAGGAGTAGCCCTATGATGATCATGAGAATCAAGTCCTGAAGCCCATGGCCATGGCAGAGTGAAATAATAGAAAGAGTTTCTATTTAGATTTTCACATTGGACTCGAATCGAATGATTACATCATATGACAGAGACTAGGGTTTGACGAGTTCACCTTAACCCTAATCTGATCGGGGCTCAAGATAGAAGAACTTGAATCACACAGGTAGCTGCACCAAGAGGTTCGCATTCAGCTCTGATGGGTTGCCACCATATACTGCTAGGTGTCACTGGTGGATTTTGGGAGCAATTAGAATGATTTAGATGATCGATCATTCTAGCTGTTCGAATCAGAAGAGTTCTGATCCATCGAAAGGAGTTTCGATGATGTCTATGATAGAGATCATGACATATCCCATTACCATACAGAACTGAACCTAACTGGGTCACACAAACAAGGGTTTGAATCTGGTGATCATCAATTGAACTGATCTAGTTCAATTGATCTGAATGAGATTCAATTAGGTTCAAGGAAATCGTGCTAGCACTCGATTGAACCTAACGTTCTTCTTTTACTATCATAAATAAGTTGTCCTGACTGAGCCAAAGGAGTTTGTGCTCAATCAGAGGCCTTCATATGGTCTGACTGGAGGTTGTCCAAGTCAGAATAGGTTGTCTTATTTGTAAGACATTACCTGCCATTTTTGGTCACCTGCCATTTCTTGTTCTTTGACTTTGGTCAAAAGTCTACCTTTGACTGGTCAAACGTTGACCATTCACCCTTTGACTTTTGACCACATGTCATGCACCTATTGGAGAGCTGGTGGGGGCCTGTCCCCCTGCCAGAACCTGGCAAGGAGAAGGGCGCACGCCAAGGGTGGCGTGAGCCCAAGTAGGAGGCGCCTAGGAGTCCTTGTTGGACAAGGACTCCACCTCCCTTTTGGATTCCAATCAGAGTTCTACTAAGAATCCAGTTTGACTGGTCTTAGGCGCCCTCTAAGGAGGAATCCAGGGGTCTCTATTCCAACCAATCAGATTTAGATCTGATTTCACAAAGGGTTGTGATTGGTTGAGAGGAAGAGGAGTTGGATCACAAGAGGTCTATAAATAAGACCCTGCGCCCAACCCTAATTCCAATGCTATTAGATACGCCCCAAGGCTGCCTCTCCCCTCCTTCTCCATGCCATAGTCTCTTCTCCTCTTGCTCTCCACGTCCAAAAGGTGTTTTGGACTTAGTTTGGTGCGATTCAGATCAAGGAAAGGCGATCAAAAGCAAGAAGGCTGCGCTGCTGCAAAAGGACGACTGCAGATCTTCAAAAGAGTTTTGAAGATCCTCCAGATCAGATCCAGATCTGATTTTTGGAGGTGTGATAGAGAAGAAGAGGATCTCCAGATCCAACCCGAGTGGATACCGGTAGAGGCCAGGCGCTTGCGTGGCTAAGATCCAGAACCTTCCGCTGCAATCAGGATCATCTACAGGGTAATAGGATTACCCAAATCAGGTAAATTGAATTTGATTTAATTTATCTTATTTTATTTTATTTATTAAAATAATAAGAATCAGATCTGAAACATATCAAGATCTGATTGAGATCAAGAGAAAATTTTTGAAATATATCTCTTGATCTAATCAGATCTGGACGAACCTGGACCGGGAAATCAGGATTTCCCTTCACCCTTCAAGCTTTTTCCTTTTGGCTGACACTTGTAATACACTTCTAGGGGCAAAATTATAATTTTGACTATAAATCAATAAAATGGGTTATTTTCTATCACATATGTGTATTTAGTGTCTGTGATACATCCTTTGAGTTAATGGTAATGATAATTCATATTTTCAAGAGTTGAAAATTTAAGACATGAATAATCATTATTAACTCATAAAATGCTCCGACCATAGGATCATCACGAGGATGGTGATTGATCCGGAAAGGTTGGTGTACAATCGCTTCTCTTTAGTAGATGAGTCTTGAGTCTACGGTGTGGAGACACCGGAGCGAGAGTACAGGTACTCGTTAGAGAACGAGGGCACTGAGCGTGACCACCTCGAGTAGTCATTAGGAAGTCTACCTTCTCGTCAATGACTGACTCGATGCTGCAGTAGTGTGTCTGGTTCTTTGACCTGAGGTGCATCGGCAGTTCACCTTGAGGGTGTTATAGTTTGACTACACCATTACTCGGTCTCCTAGCCATATGGAACCCTGAGGTGTATGTTGGCTATAGCATGTTCATTGTAGGAACTGGATTGCATCAAGATGGAATCTATCTACCTCGGTGGTAGAGGAGCAGCCCTATGATGATCATGAGAATCAAGTCCAGAAGCCCATGGCCATGGCAGAGTGAAATAATAGAAAGAGTTTCTATTTAGATTTTCACATTCGGACTTGAATCGAATGATTACATCATATGACAGAGACTAGGGTTTGACGAGTTCACCTTAACCCTAATCTGATCGGGGCTCAAGATAGAAGAACTTAATCACACAGGTAGCTGCACCAAGAGGTTCGCATTCAGCTCTGATGGGTTGCCACCATATACTGCTAGGTGTCACTGGTGGATTTTGGGAGCAATTAGAATGATTTAGATGATCGATCATTCTAGCTGTTCGAATCAGAAGAGTTCTGATCCATCGAAAGGAGTTTCGATGATGTCGATGATAGAGATCATGACATATCCCATTACCATACAGAACTGAACCTAACTGGGTCACACAAACAAGGGTTTGAATCTGGTGATCATCAATTGAACTGATCCAGTTCAATTGATCTGAATGAGATTCAATTAGGTTCAAGGAAAATCGTGCTAGCACTCGATTGAACCTAACGTTCTTCTTTTACTATCATAAATAAGTTGTCCTGACTGAGCCAAAGGAGTTTGTGCTCAATCAGAGGCCTTCACTATGGTCTGACTGGAGGTTGTCCAAGTCAGAAAAGGTTGTCTTATTTTGTAAGACATTACCTGCCATTTTTGGTCACCTGCCATTTCTTGTTCTTTGACTTTGGTCAAAAGTCTGACCTTTGACTGGTCAAATGTTGACCATTGACACTTTGACTTTTGACCACATGTCATGCACCTATTGGAGAGCTGGTGGGGGCCTTGTCCCCCTGCCAGAACCTGGCAAGGAGGAGGGCGCACGCCACCCTTGGCGTGTGCCCAAGTTGGAGGCGCCTAGGAGTCCTTGTTGGACAAGGGACTCCATCTCCTTTTTGGATTCCAATTAGAGTTCTCCTAAGAACCAACTTTGACTGGTCTTAGGCACCCTCTAAGGAGGAATCCAGGGGACTCTATTCCCACCAATCAGATTTAGATCTGATTTCACAAAAGGTTGTGATTGGTTGGGAAGAAGAGGAGTTGGATCACAGCATAGTCTATAAATAAGACCCTGCGCCCAACTCAAAAATTGAATTCTCCATGCCCCAAGGCTGCCTCTCTCTCCCTTCCTCCATGCCAAGCCCATCTTCTCCCTCTCCTCTCCATGTCCAAAAGGAGTTTTGGGACCTTGGTTGGTGCGATCCAGATCAAGAGAAAGGCGATCAGAAAGCTAGAAGGCTGCGCACTGCTGCAAAGGACGACTGCTGATCTTCAAAAGGAGTTTTGAAGATCCTCCAGATCAGATCCAGATCTAATTTTTGGAGATGTGATAGAGAAGAAGAGGATCTCCAGATCCAAGCCCGAGTGGATACCGGTAGAGGCCAGGCACTTGCGTGGCTAGATCCAGAACCTTCCGCTGCTTACAGGATCATCAAGGGTAATAGGATTACCCACATCAAGGTAAATTAAATTTGATTTAATTTATCTAATTTTATTTTTATTATTAAAATAATAAGAATCAGATCTGAAAATATCTTAGATCTGATTTAGATCAAAGAAAAAAATTTTTGAAATATATCTCTTGATCTGATCAGATCTGAACGAACCTGGATCCGAAAAATCAGGATTTTCCTTCAACTGGTATCAGAGCCAAGGTTCTAAAGTATTTAGATCTAATTTTAAATTTATTTTAATTAAAAAATATATAATTTTAGATGTCACATGAGATGTGATTAGATCTAAAATTAAAAAAATTAAAATTAAATGATTTGGATCTAAGATTAGAAAATATGCATGACTAGTTCTAAAATAGAATAGTTCTATAGAATAGTCTTGCATGTTTTATAATTTAATTTGATTAAATCATATTTTAGATCTATTTATTTACTATTTTTTGATATTATAATTATTATAATAACATCTAAAAAATAGTAAATAAAAATTATTTAATTTTAAACATCATATGAGATATGATTGATGCATGTCTAGACTAGTTGTAGAATAGTTCTACATAATTATCTAGATTAGAGTTTATTTTGATAAGATCAATTTAAATCTAATTTTTTAGATTATTATGAGATAATTTAGATCTAAAAATATGCATGATTCGATACATGAGATGTATGCAAAATATGCCATGATTAGATCTAATTTGTATATGAGATATATGATATAGATCTAAAACTATTTTGTAGTATTACATGTTCCTGATTAAGGCGTTCCTCTTGGC
>QRFJ01000854.1:318068-343454 GCA_006176705.1 Cocos nucifera | reverse complement strand
TGCCCTAGCACACCTGAGGAAATAGAATGCATGAGCAAGATCCCTTATGCTTCTGCAATAGGGAGCCTCATGTATGCCATGCTATGTACACGACCTGATATAGCCCATGCTGTGAGTGTCACAAGCAGATATCAGTCAAATCCAGGTGAAGAACACTGGACTTCTATGAAATGTATCCTTAAGTACTTAAGAAGAACTAAGGATATGATGTTGGTCTTTGGTAACGGAGAACTCCAAGTCCAGGGATACACAGACTCGAATTTCATGTCCGATGTAGATGATCGAAAGTCGACATCTGGGAGTCTGTTTGTGTGCAATGGTGGTGCTGTCAGCTGGAAAGAGTTCCAAGCAAACCTATGATAGCAGATTCCACCATGGAAGCAGAATATATCGCTGCATCAGAGGCTGCGAAGGAAGCATTCTGGTATAAGAAGTTTGCTGCAGAAATCGGAGTAATGCCATCAGATGCCATTCCTCTATACTGCGACAACAATGGCGCCATAGCCCTTGCTAAGGAGCTGAGGTCTCACCAAAAATTCAAGCACATTGAGCGGCGATACCACCTCATCCATGATTACCTCGAGAAGGGTTACGTCGAGGTCAAGAGAGTCAACTCCACAGATAATGTGGCAGACCCACTTACAAAGCCATTGGGCCAGCAGAAGATCGAAGCCCACCTTGAGAAGATGGGACTTAGACTTGTAGCCAATTGGCTTTAGGACAAGTGGGAGATTGTTAGATATATGTGCCCTAGAAGCCAAGAATTGGCTGACACTTGTAATACACTTCTAGGGGCAAAATTATAATTTTGACTAAAATCAATAAAATGGGTTATTTTCTATCACATATGTGTATTTAGTGTCTGTGATACATCCTTTGAGTTAATGGTAATGATAATTCATATTTTCAAGAGTTGAAAATTTAAGACATGAATAATCATTATTAACTCATAAAAAGCTCCTGACCATAGGATCATCATGAGGATGGTGATTGATCCGGAAGGTTGGTGTACAATCGCTTCTCTTTAGTAGATGAGTCTTGAGTCTACGGTGTGGAGACATCGAGCGAGAGTATAGGTACTCGTTAGAGAATGAGGGCACTGAGCGTGACCACCTCGAGTAGTCATTAGGAAGTCTACCTTCTCGTCAATGACTGACTCGATGCTGCAGTATGTCTGGTTCTTTGACCTGAGGTGCATCGGCAGTTCACCTTGAGGGTGTTATAGTTTGACTACACCATAACTCGATCTCCTAGCCATATGGAATCCTGAGGTGTATGTTGGCTATAGCATGTTCATTGTAGGAACTGGATTGCATCAAGATGGAATCTATCTACCTCGGTGGTAGAGGAGCAGCCCTATGATGATCATGAGAATCAAGTCCAGAAGCCCATGGCCATGGCAGAGTGAAATAATAGAAAGAGTTTCTATTTAGGTTTTCACATCGGACTTGAATCGAATGATTACATCATATGACAGAGACTAGGGTTTGACGAGTTCACCTTAACCCTAATCTGATCGGAGCTCAAGATAGAAGAACTTAATCACACAGGTAGCTGCACCAAGAGGTTCGCATTCAGCTCTGATGGGTTGCCACCATATACTGCTAGGTGTCACTGGTGGATTTTGGGAGCAATTAGAATGATTTAGATGATCGATCATTCTAGCTGTTCGAATCAGAAGAGTTCTGATCCATCGAAAGGAAGTTTCGATGATGTCGATGATAGAGATCATGACATATCCCATTACCATACAGAACTGAACCTAACTGGGTCACACAAATAAGGGTTTGAATCTGGTGATCATCAATTGAACTGATCCAGTTCAATTGATCTGAATGAGATTCAATTAGGTTCAAGAAAATCGTGCTAGCACTCGATTGAACCTAACGTTCTTCTTTTACTATCATAAATAGTTGTCCTGACTGAGCAAAGAAGTTTGTGCTCGATCAGAGGCCTTCACTTGGTCTGACTGGAGCCTATCTAGATCAGAAAAGGATTGTCTTATTTTGTAAGATAATACCTACCATTTTTGGTCACCTACCATTTCTCGTCCTTTGACTTTGGTCAAAAGTTGACCTTTGACTGGTCAAATATTGACCATTGATACTTTGACTTCTGTCCACATGTCATGCACCTATTGCAGAGCTGGTGGGGGCTTGTCCCCTTGCCAGAACCTTATAAGGAGGAGTTCGCACACCACCCTTGGTGTGTGCCCAAGCTGGAGGCGCCTAGGAGTCCCTGTTGGATAGGGACTCTATCTCTTTTTTGGATTTCGATTAGACTTCTCCTAAGAACCATGTTTGACTGGTCTTAGGCACCATCTAAGGAGGAATCCAAGGGACTCTATTCCCACCAATCAGATTTAGATCTGATTTCACAAAGGATTGTGATTGGTTGGAAGAAGAGGAGTTGGATCACGCATAGTCTATAAATAAGACCCTATTCCCAACTCAAAAAACATTGAAAATTCCCATGCCCCAAGGCTGCCTCTCCTCTCCTCCTTCATGCCAAGTCCATCTTCTCCCTCTCCTCTCCTTGCCCAAAGGAGTTTGGGATCCAAGTTGGTGCAATCCAGATGAGAGAAAGGCGACAGAAAAGTAGAAGGCTGCACTGCTGCAAAGGACAACTACTGATCTTCGAAAGGTGTTTTGAAGATTCTCCAAATCAGATTTAGATTTAATTTATGGAGACATGATAGAGAAGAAGAGGATCTCTAGATCTAGCTTAAGTGGATACTGATAGAGGTCAGGCACTTACGTGGCTAGATCCAGAACCTTCCGCTGCCTACAGGATTATCAATGGATAATAGGATTACCCTACGTCAAGGTAAATTAAATTTGATTTAATTTATCTAAATTTATTTTAATTATTAAAATAATAAGAATCAGATCTAAAATATTCTAGATTTGATCTAGATTAAAGAAAAAAATTTTTGAAATATATCTCTTGATCTGATCAGATCTGAATAAACTTGGTCCGAAAAATCAAAATTTTTCTTCACAAAGTTGGTTCTTAGGAGGAGTCTAATCGAAATCCAAAAAGGAGATGGAGTCCTTATCCAACAAGGACTCCTGGATGCCTCAAGCTTGGGTGCACGCCACCCTTGGCATGCGCCCTCCTCCTTGCCAGCTTTGGGTAGGGGGACAAGCCCCCACCAGCTCTCCAATAGGTGCGTGACATGTGGACAGAAGTCAAAATATCAATGGTCAATATTTGACCAGTCAAAGATCAACTTTTGACCAAAGTCAAAGGACAAAAAATGGCAGGTGACCAAAAATGGTAGATATTATCTTACAAAATAAGATAACTCTTTTCTGACCTGAACAGGCTCCAATCAGATCAAGTGAAAGTCTTTGATCGAGCATAAACTCTTTTGGCTCAGTCAGGACAACTATTTATGATAGTAAAAGAAGAACGTTAGGTTCAATCGAGTGCTAGCACGATTTTTTTGAACCTAATTGAATCTCATTCAGATCAATTGAACTGGATCAGTTCAATTGATGATCACCAGATTCAAACCCTTGTTTGTGTGATCCAGTTAGGTTCAGTTCTGTATGGTAATGGGATATGTCATGATCTCTATCATCGACATCATCGAAACTTCTTTCGATGGATCAGAACTCTTCTGATTCGAACAGCTAGAATGATCGATCATCTAAATCATTCTAATTGCTCCCAAAATCCACCAGTGACACCTAGCAGTATATGGTGGCAACCCATCAGAGCTGAATGCGAACCTCTTGGTGCAGCTACCTGTGTGATTAAGTTCTTCTATCTTGAGCCCCGATCAGATTAGGGTTAAGGTGAACTCGTCAAACCCTAGTTTCTGTCATATGATGTAATCATTCGATTCAAGTCCAATGTGAAAATCTAAATAGAAACTCTTTCTATTATTTCACTCTGCCATGGCCATGGGCTTCTGGACTTGATTCTCATGATCATCATAGGGCTGCTCCTCTACCACCAAGGTAGATAGATTCCATCTTGATGCAATCCAGTTCCTACAATGAACATGCTATAGCCAACATACACCTCAGGATTTCGAATGGCTAGGAGACCGAGTTATGGTGTAGTCAAACTATAACACCCTCAAGGTGAACTGCCGATGCACCTCAGGTCAAAGAACCAGACACACCACTGCAGCATCGAGTCAGTCATTGACGAGAAGGTAGACTTCCTAATGACTACTCGAGGTGGTCACGCTCAGTGCCCTCGTTCTCTAACGAGTATCTATACTCTCGCTTCGATGTCTCCACACCGTAGACTCAAGACTCATCTACTAAAGAGAAGTGATTGTACACCAACCTTTCGGATCAATCACCATCCTCGTGATGATCCTATGGTCGGGAGCATTTTATGAGTTAATAATGATTATTCATGTCTTAAATTTTTAACTCTTAAAAATATGAATTATCATTACCATTAACTCAAAGAATGTATCACAGACACAAAATACACATATGTGATAGAAAATAATTCATTTTATTGATTATAGTCAAAATTACAATTTTGCCCCTAGAAGTGTATTATAAGTGTCAGCCAATTCTGGCTTCTAGGGCACATATATCTAACAATGTGTGCCCAAAAAGCTAGAATTGGTTGACACTTGTAATACACTTCTAAGGACAAAATTATAATTTTTGACTATAAATAATAAAATGGATTATTTTCTATCACATAAGTGTATTTAGTGTCTGTGATACATCCCTTGAGTTAATGGTAATGATAATTCATATTTTCAAGAGCTGAAAAATTAAGACATGAATTTTCATTTATTAACTCATAAAATGCTACTGCCATAGGATCATCATGAGAATCAAGTCCATAAGCCCATAGCCATGGCAGAGAGTGAAATAATAGAAAAAGTTTCTATTAAGGTTTTCATATCGGACTTGAATCAAATAATTAAATTATATGATAGAAATTAGGGTTTGACGAGTTCACCTTAACCCTAATCTGATCGGGGCTCAAGATAGAAGAACTTAATCACACAAGTAGCTACATCGAGAGTTCCATTTTTAGTTTTAATGGATTGCCACCATATGCTGCTAGGTATCACTGGTGGATTTTGGGAGCAACTAGAATGATTTAGTTGATCGATCATTCTAAGTTGTCTGAATCAGAAGATTTCTGATCCATCGAAAGGAGTTTCAATAATATCGATGATGGAGATCATGATATATCCCATTATCATATAATACTGAACCTAACTGGATCATACAAACAAGGGTTTGGATCTGGATATCATCAATTGGACTAACCCGGTGTAATTGATTTGAATAAGATTCAATTAGGTTCAAGAAAATCATGCTAGCACACGATTGAGCCTAACGTTCTCCTTTTCCTATCATAAAAGTTATCTCGACTGAGCCAAATGAGTTTGTGCTCAGTCAAGTATCTTTACCTAGTCTGACTGGAGCTTGTCCAAGTCAAAAAAGGGTTATCTTAATTTATGAGATGAATTTGAGACAACACCTGCCATTTTTCGTCATCTGCTAATTCTTGTACTTTGACTTGGTCAAACATTGACCTTTGCCCCTTAGACATTTGCTCATGTGTCATGCACTTATTAGAGAGCAGATAGGGGCTTGTCCCCTTTCTAGAAATTAAAATGAAGGGGGTGCATGCCTAGGATGGCGTGCGCCCATGGATAAGGATGCTGGAGTCCCATACGGATGGGACTCTAGGTTGCTTCTTGGATTCAAACTAGGTGACCCTCACCTATAGACTTTGACTAGTCTTAGGCACCACCTTAGGATGAATCTCTGGGTCTCTTATCTGATTGGATCAGGTAATGTCATCCCACCAATCAAATTTAGATCTGATTGCATGAAGCAACATGATTGGCCGGGGTGATGCAGCACTGCATGGCGCAGCAGAGTCTATAAAAAGACCCTATCTGTGCCTACTTTTGAGAATCCTCCTCTAAGCCATGCCCCAAGGCTGCCCCCCTCCCTTCTCCATGCCACCATCTAGCCCTCTCCCTCCTCTCCACGCCCAAGGAAGTTGGGCCTTCAGATTAGTGCGAGTCAAGCAAGAAAAGTCTGACGAAAAAGGAAGAAGGCAACACTGCTGCAGAGACAACGGATGATCTTCAAAAGAAGTTTTAAAGATTCTTCAAATCAGATCTAGATTTGATTTTTGGAGAAAAAAAGAGAAGGAGAAGATCTCTAGATCCAGCCTGAGTGGATATTGGTAGAGGCCAGGCACTTGCATGGCTAGATCCAGAACCTCAGTGATTCGGCGTGATCATCATCGAGTAATCAGATTATCTAGAATCAAGGTAAATTAATTCAAAATTAATTTAATTTTATTTTTTTATTTATCAAACCATAAAATCATATCTAAAAAGTGTCCGATCCGATTAGGATCTAAGAGGTGATTTTTGAAATATGCCTCTCGATCCAATCAGATCTGAACGAACCTGACCCCGAAAAATCAAAATTTTCCTTCACTGATGTGCGCAGCCCATTTGATGTACCGGCTAGAGGCAACTTTGTCTACTTCAAAACTTTTACCAATGATTTATCTAGGTATGGATATGTGTATCTTATGAGACACAAATCTAAAGCTGTTGAAAAGTTCAAAGAATTCAGACGTAAAGTAGAAAAGCAAACTGGAAAATCCATTAAGGTCCTTCGATTAGATCGAGGAGGTGAATACCTTAGTCAAAAATCTCTGAACTATCTCAGAAAAAATGGTATAGTCTCTCAATGGACTCCACCTGAAATATCTCAACTCAACAAAATTTTAGAATGGAGGAACTGGACCCTATTAGATATGGTCCGATCCTTGATGAGCTTCACAGACCTCTCTGATTTTCTTTGAAAATATAGTTTATTAACTATAATATACTTATTGAATAGGGTTCTTTCTAAAATCGTTCTTATCATATCGTACGAGATATGGCATGGTAAGAAATCAAGTTTGAGTCATCTCAAAATTTGGGGTTGTCCAGCTTATGTCAAAAGACAACAAACGGATAAGTTAGACTTTAGGTCCTTTAGAGCTTGATTTATAGGATATCCTAAAGAGTCATTAGGATATTGTTTCTATATTCTAAAAGATCACAATGTGATTGTGAATCGACATGCCATCTTTTTTAAAAAATAATTTATTCAAGATAGTGGCATTGGAAAGTAGATCAAGCTCGAGAAGAAAGTCTCACAAGAGCAACGAGCTAAGGACCAAATGGAACCAAATCAGATTGAGTCAATACAATCACTACCTCCTCCACCTCATAGATCGAAAAGAGTTTTCTATTCTCCTGAGAGGTACTTAGGTACTATTTCAAAGAAAGTAGAGAAAATATTCTTTGTAGGTAATGGAGTTCATGGTAATGATCCCAAAATCTATAACGAGGTGATATCAGATGTCAACTCCAAGAAATAATTAGAGGCAATGAAGTTAGAAATTAATTCGATGCACTCAAACCAAGTCTGGACCTTGGTAGATCCACCAGAAGGTATAGTACCTATTGGGTGTAAATGGATCTACAAGAGAAAAATTGGTGCAGATGGAAATATAGAGACATTCGAAGCTAGATTAGTGGCAAAAGGATATAGTCAATGTGAAGGTATTGACTATCAGAATACCTTTTCGTCAGTAGCTATGCTAAAATCCATCCATACATTGCTTGCTATTGTAGCCTATTTCAATTATAAAATATGGCAAATGGACGTGAAAATAGCATTCTTAAATGAATACCTTGAGGAAGATATCTATATGAAACAGCTGCTAGGTTTCACATCTAATGATGCTGATCATAAGGTATGCAAACTACAAAGGTCCATATATGGACTTAAGCAAGCATCTCGGAGCTAGAATCTCATTTTAATGATGTGATCAAATTGTTTGATTTCATTAAAAATGCGGAGGAACCATATATCTTCAAAAAGATCAGTGAGAGCATTGTTGTCTTCCTCGTATTGTATGTGGATGATATCCTCCTTATTGAAAATGATATTCCCATGTTGACCACAGTTAAAATATGGTTATCCAAAGAATTCTCTATGAAAGATCTAGGAGAAGCATCCTGTATTCTAGGAATTAAGATCTATAGAGATAGATCGAATAGGATGCTAAGACTTTCACAGAAGATGTACATAGAGAAAGTGCTAAAGAGATTTAGCATGAAAAACTCTAAGAGGAGTTTGGTACCCTTCAGACATGGCATTCATCTTTCCAAGAAGATGTGTCCTAGCACACCTGAGGAGGTAGAACACATGAGCAAGATCCCTTATGCTTCAGCAATAGGGATCCTCATGTATGCCATGTTATGTAGGCGACCTGATATAGCCCATGCTGTGAGTGTCATGAGCAGATATCAGTCGAATCCAATTAAAGAATACTGAACTTTTATGAAATATATCTTTAAGTACTTGAGAAGAACTAAGGATATATTGATAGTTTTTGGTAATGAAAAACTCCAAGTCCAGGAGTATACAGACTCAGATTTTATATCCGATGTAGATGATCGAAAGTCGATATCTAGGAGTCTGTTTGTGTGTAATAGTGGTGCTGTCAGTTGGAAGAGTTCCAAACAGATAGAGATAGCAGATTCCACCATGGAAGCAGAATACATCACTGTGTCAGAAGCTACAAAGAAGGTATTTTGATACAAAAAGTTTACCGCAGAGATTGGAGTGATGCCATCAGATGTCATTCCTCTATACTGCAACAACAATGGCGCCATAGCCCTTGCTAAGGAGCCGAGGTCTCACTAGAAATCCAAGCACATCGAGCGACAATACCACCTCATCCACGATTACCTTGAGAAGGGTTACATCGAGGTCAAGAGAGTCGACTCCACAGATAATGCGGTGGATCCACTCACAAAACCATTGGGCTAGCAGAAGATCAAAGCCCACCTTAAGAAGATGGGACTTAGATTTGTAACCAATTGGCTTTAGGTCAAGGGAAAGTTTGTTAGATATGTGTGCCCTAGAAGCCAGAATTGGCTGACACTTGTTGTACACTTCTAAAGGCAAAATTATAATTTTGACTATAAATAATAAAATAGATTATTTTCAATCACAATGTATATTTAGTATCTGTGATACATCCCTTAAGTTAATGGTAATGATAATTCTTATTTTCAAGAGTTGAAAATTAAAGACATGAATTTTCGTTATTAACTCATAAAATGCTTCTGACCGTAGGATAATCATGAGGATGGTGATTGATCTGAAAGGTTGGTATACAATCGCTTCTTTATAGTAGATAAGTCTTGAGTCTACGGTGTAAAGACACCGAAGCGAGAGGATAGGTACTCATTAGAGAACGAGGGCACCGAGCATGACCACCTCGAGCAGTCATAAGGAAGTCTACCATCTCGTCGATGACTGGCTCGAAGCTGTAGTGGTGTGTCTGATTCTTTGATATGAGGTGTATTGATAGTTCATCTTAAGGATGTATAGTTTGACTACACCATGACTCGATCTCCTAGCCATTCAGAATCTTGAGGTGTATGTTGGCTATAGCATGTTCATTGTAGGAATTGGATTGCACCAAGAGGGAATCTATCTACCTCAGTAGATGAGGAGCAGTCCTATAATGATCATGAGAATCAAGTCCATAAGCCCATGGCCATGGCAAAGTGAAATAAAAGAAAGAGTTTCTATTAAGGTTTTCACATTAGATTTAAATCAAATGATTAAATCATATGATAGAAATTAGGATTTGACGAGTTCACCTTAACCCTAATCTGATCGGGGCTCAAGATAGAAGAACTTAATCATGCATGTAATTGCACCAAGAGGTTCATTTTTAGTTTTGATGGGTTGCCACCATATACTGCTAGGTGTCACTGGTGGATTTTGGGAGTAATTAGAATGATTTGGATGATCGATCATTTTAGTTGTTTGAATCAGAAAAGTTCTGAACCATCAAAAGGTATTTTGATGATGTCGATGATAGAGATCATGACATATCTTATTACCATACAGAACTAAACCTAACTAGGTCACACAAATAAGAGTTTGAATCTGGATATCATCAATTAGACTGACCCAATTTAATTGATTTGAATTAGATTCAATTAGGTTCAAGAAAATCGTGCTAGCACATGATTGAGCCTAATGTTGTCTTTCTACAATCATTAAAAGCTATCTCGACTGAGCCAAATATGTTTGTGCTTACTCAGGTACCTTTACTTAGTCTGACTGGAGCCTGTCTAGGTTAGAAAAGGGTTGTGTTAATTTATGAGATAAATTTGAGACAATACTTGCCATTTTCCATTACCTGCTAATTCTTGTCTTTTGACTTTAGTCAAATATTGACCTTTGATACTTAGACATCTGCTCATGTGTCATCACCCATAGGAGAGTAGATAGGGGCTTGTCCCCTTGCTAAAAAGAGGAAAGAAGGGGCTGCATGCCTAGGGAGGTGTGCATCCAAGGATAGGGATGCCTGGAGTCCCATACAGATTGGACTCCAAGTTGCTTTTTGGAATCAAACTAGGTGGCTCCAAAGGACTCCGCTTTGACCAGTCTTGGTGCCACCTAAGGATGTTAGAGAGGGGCTCTCATCTAATTGGATCAGATGATGTCATTCCACCAATCAAATTTAGATCTGATTACATGAAGAGACGTGATTGGTCGGAATGATGTGGCACTGCATGGCGCAGTAGGGTCTATATAAATCCTATCTGTGCCTAGCTTTAGAAGACTTCTCCCTTTGCCCATGCCACATTGCTCTCTCCCTCTCTCCTCCATGCCTTTCTTAGATCCTCTCTCTCCTCTCCACACTCAAGAGGCTTTGGGCTTAGGTTTGGTGCGATCCAGGCAAGAGAAAGGCGACAAGAAAGGAAGAAGGCAGCACTGCTGCAAGAGACGACATCAAATCTTTAAAAGTTGTTTTGAAGACCTTCAAGATCAGATTAAGATCTGATCTTTGGAGGATAGATGGAGAAAGAGTAGATATCCAGATCTTGCCAGAGTGGATATCGGTAGAGGCTAGGCGATTGCATGGCTGCATTCAGAACCTCAAGCAATCAACAGGATCATTAGAGGATAATTAGATTACCAAAGAGCAAGGTATAAATTAAATCTAATTTAATTTATTTTAATTTTATTTTATTTTATTAGATCAATCAAATCAGATTTAGAAAGTATCAGATTTGATTTAGATCTAAGAGAAAAAAATTTTAAAGTATTCCACTTGATCAAATCAGATCTGAATGAATCTGACCCGAGAAATAGGTTTTTTCCTTCACGAATGGCAATACCACTGAAGGAAAATCCTGATTTTTCGGTCCAGATTTGTTCAGATCTGATCAGGTCAAGAGATATATTTCAAAAAAAATTTTCTTGATCCCAATCAGATCTTGATATGTTACAGATCTGATTATTATTATTTTGGAAATCAAAATAAAATTAGATAAATTAAATCAGATTTAACTTACCTTGATATGGGTAATTCAATTACCCATTGATGATCCTGTATGCAGCGGAAGGTTCTGGATCTAGCCATGCAAGTGCCTGGCCTCTACTGGTATCCACTCAGGCTGGATCTGGAGATCCTCTTCTTCTCTATCATGTCTCCAAAAATCAGATCTGGATCTGATCTGGAGGATCTTCAAAACTCCTTTTGAAGATCAGCAGTCGTCCTTTGCAGCAGCGCAGCCTTCTAGCTTTTACTCGCCTTTCTCTTGTCTAGATTGCACCAACCAAGGTCCAAAACCCTTTTGGACGTGGAGAGGAGAGGGAGAAGGTGGTTTGGCATGGAGGAAGAGGGGAGAGGCAGCCTTGGGGTGTGGGAATTGTGATTCAATCATCTATATGAGTTGGGCGCAGGGTCTTATTTATAGACTGACTGTGATCCAACTTCTCTTCTTCCCAACCAATCACAACTCTTTGTGAAATCAGATCTAAATCTGATTGGTGGGAATAGAGTCCCCTGGATTCCTCCTTAGAGGGTGCCTAAGACCAGTCAAAGTTGGTTCTTAGGAGAACTCTAATTGGAATCCAAAAAGGAGATGGAGTCCCTGTCCAACAAGGGACTCCTAGGCGCCTCCAACTTGGGCACACGCCTAGGGTGGCGTGCGCCCTCCTCCTTGCTAGGTTCTGGCAGGGGGACAAGCCCCCACCAGCTCTCCAATAGGTGCATGACATATGGTCAAAAGTCAAAGTGTCAATGGTCAACATTTGACCAGTCAAAGGTAGACTTTTGACCAAAGTCAAAGAACAAGAAATGGCAGGTGACCAAAAATGGCAGGTAATGTCTTACAAAATAAGACAACCTTTTCTGACTTGGACAACCTCCAGTCAGACCATATGAAGGCCTCTGATTGAGCACAAACTTCTTTGCTCAGTCAGGACAACTTATTTATGATAGTAAAAGAAGAACGTTAGGTTCAATCGAGTGCTAGCACGATTTTCTTGAACCTAATTGAATCTCATTCAGATCAATTGAACTGGATCAGTTCAATTGATGATCACCAGATTCAAACCCTTGTTTGTGTGACCCAGTTAGGTTCAGTTCTGTATGGTAATGGGATATGTCATGATCTCTATCATCGACATCATCGAAACTCCTTTCGATGGATCAGAACTCTTCTGATTCGAACAGCTAGAATGATCGATCATCTAAATCATTCTAATTGCTCCCAAAATCCACCAGTGACACCTAGCAGTATATGGTGGCAACCCATCAGAGCTGAATGCGAACCTCTTGGTGCAGCTACCTGTGTGATTAAGTTCTTCTATCTTGAGCCCCGATCAGATTAGGGTTAAGGTGAACTCGTCAAACCCTAGTTCTCTGTCATATGATGTAATCATTCGATTCAAGTCCGATGTGAAAATCTAAATAGAAACTCTTTCTATTATTTCACTCTGCCATGGCCATGGGACTTCTGGACTTGATTCTCATGATCATCATAGGGCTGCTCCTCTACCACCGAGGTAGATAGATTCCATCTTGATGCAATCCAGTTCCTACAATGAACATGCTATAGCCAACATACACCTCAGGGTTCCATATGGCTAGGAGACCGAGTAATGGTGTAGTCAAACTATAACACCCTCAAGGTGAACTGCCGATGCACCTCAGGTCAAAGAACCAGACACACTACTGCAGCATCGAGTCAGTCATTGACGAGAAGGTAGACTTCCCTAATGACTACTCGAGGTGGTCACGCTCAGTGCCCTCGTTCTCTAACGAGTACCTGTACTCTCGCTCCGGTGTCTCCACACCGTAGACTCAAGACTCATCTACTAAAGAGAAGCGATTGTACACCAACCTTCCGGATCAATCACCATCCTCGTGATGATCCTATGGTCGGGAGCATTTTATGAGTTAATAATGATTATTCATGTCTTAAATTTTCAACTCTTGAAAATATGAATTATCATTACCATTAACTCAAAGGATGTATCACAGACACTAAATACACATATGTGATAGAAAATAACCCATTTTATTGATATTAGTCAAAATTATAATTTTGCCCCTAGAAGTGTATTACAAGTGTCAGCCAATTCTGGCTTCTAGGGCACATATATCTAACAATCTCCCACTTGTCCTAAAGCCAATTGGCTACAAGTCTAAGTCCCATCTTCTCAAGGTGGGCTTCGATCTTCTGCTGGCCCAACGGCTTTGTAAGTGGGTCTGCCACATTATCTGTGGAGTTGACTCTCTTGACCTCGACGTAACCCTTTTCAAGGTAATCGAATGGATGAGGTGGAATATCACCATTTGCTTGGAACTCTTTCCAGCTGACAGCACCACCATTGCACACAAACAGACTCCCAGATGTCGACTTTCGATCATCTATATCGGACATGAAATCCGAGTCTGTGTATCCCTGGACTTGGAGTTCTCCATTACCAAAGACCAACATCATATCCTTAGTTCTTCTCAAGTACTTAAGGATACATTTCACAGAAGTCCAGTGTTCTTCACCTGGATTTGACTGATATCTGCTTGTGACACTCACAGCATGGGCTATATCAGGTCGTGTACATAGCATGGCATACATGAGGCTCCCTATTGCAGAAGCATAAGGGATCTTGCTCATGCGTTCTATTTCCTCAGGTGTGCTGGGGCACATCTTCTTGGAAAGATGAATACCATGTCTGAAGGGTATTAATCCCCTCTTAGAGTTTTCCATACTAAACCTCTTTAGTACTTTCTCTATGTACATCTTCTGTGAAAGTCCTAGCATCCTATTCGGTCTATCCCTATAGACCTTAATTCCTAGAATAAAGGATGCTTCACCTAGGTCTTTCATGGAGAATTCCTTGGACAACCATAATTTTGACTGTTGTCAATCATGGGAATATCATTCCCAATAAGGAGGATGTCATCCACGTACAATACGAGGAAGACAACAGCGCTCCCACTGACCTTTTTGAAAACACATGGTTCCTCTTCATTTTTGATGAAACCAAACTTTTTGATCACATCATTGAAATGAGTGTTCCAGCTCCGAGATGCTTGCTTAAGTCCATATATGGACCTTTGCAGCTTGCAAACCTTGTGATCAGTATCACTGGATGTGAAACCTAGCGGCTGTTCCATATAGATATCTTCCTCAAGATATCCATTTAAGAATGCCGTTTTCACGTCCATTTGCCATATTTCATAATCGAAATAGGCTGCAACGGCAAGCAATGTGCGGATGGATTTTAGCATAGCCACTGGGAAAAAGGTATCCTGATAGTCAATGCCTTCGCGTTGACTATAACCTTTTGCCACTAGTCTAGCCTTGAATGTCTCCACATTTCCATCTGCACCAATCTTTCTCTTGAAGATCCATTTACACCCAATAGGTACTATACCTTCTGGTGGATCTACCAAGGTCCAGACTTGGTTTGAGTGCATCGAGTCAATTTCTGACTGCATTGCCTCTAGCCATTTCTCGGAGTCGATATCTGATATCGCCTCGTTGTAGGTTTTGGGATCATCACCATGAGCACCATTACCTACGAGGAACATTTTCTCTACTTCCTCTGAAATAATACCTAAGTATCTTTCAGGGGGATGGGAAACTCTTTCCGATCTACGAGGTGGAGGAGGTAGTGTTCTTATTGGCTCAACCTGATTTGGTTCCAATTGGTCCTTAGCTCGTTGTACTTGTGAGACTTTCTCATCAAGCTTAATCTGCTTTCCAATGCCGCTATCTTGAATAAACTATTTTTCAAGAAAGATGGCATGTCGACTCACAATCACATTGTGGTCTTCTGGAATGTAGAAATAGTATCCTAATGACTCTTTAGGATATCCTATGAATCGAGCTCTAAAGGACCTAAACTCTAACTTGTCCGCTTGTTGTCTTTTGACATGAGCCGGACAACCCCAAATTCTGAGATGACTCAGACTTGGTTTCTTACCATGCCATATCTCATACGGTGTGGTAGGAACGGTTTTAGAGGGAACCCTATTCAGTAGATAAATTGAAGTTAACAATGAAGTGTCCCCAAAGAAAATCAGGGAAGGTCTGTGAAGCTCATCATGGATCGAACCATATCCAATAGAGTCCGATTTCTCCATTCTGAAACCCCGTTGAGTTGAGGTGTTCCTGGTGGAGTCCATTGAGAGACTATGCCATTTTCCTTGAGATAGTCTAGGAATTCCGGCTAAGGTATTCACCTCCTCGATCTGATCGAAGAACCTTAATGGGTTTTCCAGTTTGTTTTTCTACTTCATGTCTGAATTCTTTGAACTTTTCAAAAGCTTCAGACTTATGTCTCATAAGATACACATACCCATACCTAGACAGATCATCGGTAAAGGTAATGAAGTAGACAAAATTGCCTCTAGCCGGCACATCAAATGGGCCGCACACATCAGTATGTACTAGGGCAAGGAGATCTGTGGCCCTCTCCCCATGTCCAACAAAAGGGAGTTTAGTCATTTTGCCTTGAAGACAAGATTCACAAGTTGGATATGACTCGAAAGTCAATGGACTCAATAGCCCATTTTTCTCCAATTTGTTGATCCTATCTTCTGCTATATGACCTAATCTCAGGTGCCATAGATATCTATCGTTTGGACTATCCCTAGGTCGTTTGGCATTCACATTTTGCTCGATAGTTAGAACAGGTACATCAATATGTAGCTGATAAAGACCATTAATAAGGAAAACCATTTGCAATTTTATTTCTTTCATAAAGAATGTTACAATGGTCCTTAAAGAAGGTAATCACATAAGCCTTCTTAGTGCTAAGCATGAAACAGAAATCAAATTCCTGCTAGCTGCAGGCACATAATAACAGTCTTTTCAAAACTAAGTCTAAACCAGATGGTAATCGAAGAGGATATGTTCCCACGGCTACTGCAGCAACTCTTGCTCCATTACCGATGCGTAGGATCATGTCTCCATCCCTCAGCCTCCTGCTATCCTCAAGACCCTGCATGGAAGTGCACAGATGAGCACTAGAACCAGAGTCAAGCACCCAACTGGATGCAGAAGAAATCGTAAGGTTAGACTCAATAACGAGCATACCTCCAGAAGGACCTTCCTTCTTGTTCTTCAGGGTGGCCAGGTAAGTAGGGCAGTTCCGCTTCCAATGGCCGTCGCTGTTGCAATGGAAACACTTTCCTTTGACATCGGCCTTTTTCTTCGGCTCTGCCTTCTTCTTCTTTTCCTTCCACCTTTTGCTTTTTCACAGACTTCTTTTTCTTTCCATAAGACTTTCTTTTGGAAGAAGTCCGTTCCATAGCAAGAACTGAGCCTTTAGTGTTAGATATATGTGCCCTAGAAGCCAGAATTGGCTGACACTTGTAATACACTTCTAGGGGCAAAATTATAATTTTGACTATAATCAATAAAATGGGTTATTTTCTATCACATATGTGTATTTAGTGTCTGTGATACATCCTTTGAGTTAATGGTAATGATAATTCATATTTTCAAGAGTTGAAAATTTAAGACATGAATAATCATTATTAACTCATAAATTGCTCCCGACCATAGGATCATCACGAGGATGGTGATTGATCCGGAAGGTTGGTGTACAATCGCTTCTCTTTAGTAGATGAGTCTTGAGTCTACGGTGTGGAGACACCGGAGCGAGAGTACAGGTACTCGTTAGAGAACGAGGGCACTGAGCGTGACCACCTCGAGTAGTCATTAGGAAGTCTACCTTCTCGTCAATGACTGACTCGATGCTGCAGTAGTGTGTCTGGTTCTTTGACCTGAGATGCATCGGACAGTTCACCTTGAGGGTGTTATAGTTTGACTACACCATTACTCGATCTCCTAGCCATATGGAAACCCTGAGGTGTATGTTGGCTATAGCATGTTCATTGTAGGAACTGGATTGCATCAAGATGGAATCTATCTACCTCGGTGGTAGAGGAGCAGCCCTATGATGATCATGAGAATCAAGTCCAGAAGCCCATGGCCATGGTAGAGTGAAATAATAGAAAGAGTTTCTATTTAGATTTTCACATTGGACTTCGAATCGAATGATTACATCATATGACAGAGACTAGGGTTTGACGAGTTCACCTTAACCCTAATCTGATCGGGGCTCAAGATAGAAGAACTTAATCACACAGGTAGCTGCACCAAGAGGTTCGCATTCAGCTCTGATGGGTTGCCACCATATACTGCTAGGTGTCACTGGTGGATTTTGGGAGCAATTAGAATGATTTAGATGATCGATCATTCTAGCTGTTCGAATCAGAAGAGTTCTGATCCATCGAAAGGAGTTTCGATGATGTCGATGATAGAGATCATGACATATCCCATTACCATACAGAACTGAACCTAACTGGGTCACACAAACAAGGGTTTGAATCTGGTGATCATCAATTGAACTGATCTAGTTCAATTGATCTGAATGAGATTCAATTAGGTTCAAGGAAATCGTGCTAGCACTCGATTGAACCTAACGTTCTTCTTTTACTATCATAAATAAGTTGTCCTGACTGAGCAAAGAAGTTTGTGCTCAATCAGAGGCCTTCATATGGTCTGACTGGAGGTTGTCCAAGTCAGAAAAGGTTGTCTTATTTTGTAAGACATTACCTGCCATTTTTGGTCACCTGCCATTTCTTGTTCTTTGACTTTGGTCAAAAGTCTGACCTTTGACTGGTCAAATGTTGACCATTGACACTTTGACTTTTGACCACATGTCATGCACCTATTGGAGAGCTGGTGGGGGCCTGTCCCCTGCCAGAACCTGGCAAGGAGGAGGGCGCACGCCACCCTTGGCGTGTGCCCAAGTTGGAGGCGCCTAGGAGTCCTTGTTGGACAAGGACTCCATCTCCTTTTTGGATTCCAATTAGAGTTCTCCTAAGAACCAACTTTGACTGGTCTTAGGCACCCTCTAAGGAGGAATCCAGGGGACTCTATTCCACCAATCAGATTTAGATCTGATTTCACAAAGGGTTGTGATTGGTTGGGAAGAAGAGGAGTTGGATCACGCATAGTCTATAAATAAGACCCTGCGCCCAACTCAAATTAAGAGATGATTGAAATCAATTCCCCATGCCCCAAGGCTGCCTCTCCCTCCTCCTCCATGCCAAAGCCTTCTTCTCCCTCTCCTCTCCACGTCCAAAAGAGTTTTGGACCTTGGTTGGTGCAATCCAGATCAAGAGAAAGGCGATCAAAAGCTAGAAGGCTGCGCTGCTGCAAAGGACGACTGCTGATCTTCAAAAGGAGTTTTGAAGATCCTCCAGATCAGATCCAGATCTAATTTTTGGAGATGTGATAGAGAAGAAGAGGATCTCAGATCCAAGCCTGAGTGGATATCGGTAGAGGCCAGGCACTTGCGTGGCTAGATCCAGAACCTTCCGCTGCTTACAGGATCATCAACAGGGTAATAGGATTACCCAAATCAAGGTAAATTAAATTTGATTTAATTTATCTATTATTTTATTTTATTTATTAAAATAATAAAAATTCAGATCTAAAATATCAAGATCTGATTAAGATCAAAGAGAAAATTTTTTTTGAAATATATCTCTTGATCTGATCAGATCTGAACGAACCTGGTCCAAAAAATCAGGATTTTCCTTCAACTGGTATCAGAGCCAAGGTTCTAAAAGTATTTAGATCTAATTTTAAATTTATTTTAATTAAAAAATAAGTGATTTTAGATGTCACATGAGATGTGATCAGATCTGAAATCAAAAAAAATTAAAATTAAATGATTTGGATCTAAGATTAGAAAATATGCATGACTAGTTCTAAAATAGAATAGTTCTATAGAATAGTCTTGCATGTTTTTAATTTAATTTGATTAAATCATATTTTAGATCTATTTATTTACTATTTTTTGATATTATAATTATTATAATAACATCTAAAAAATAGTAAATAAAAATTATTTAATTTTAAATATCATATGAGATATGATTGATGCATGTCTAGACTAGTTGTAGAATAGTTCTACATAATTGTCTAGATTAGAATTTATTTTGATTAGATCAATTTAAATCTAATTTTTTAGATTATTATGAGATAATTTAGATCTGAAAATATGCATGATTCGATACATGAGATGTATGCAAAATATGCCATGATTAGATCTAATTTGTATATGAGATATATGATATAGATCTAAAACTATTTTGTAGTATTGACATGTTCCTGATTAAGGCATTCCTCTTGGCCGTCCGGTCATAAGAATGAAGAAGGGTTTAAAGGCCCTCTCCTTCCCATTCGATGGGGTGTTCTTATGACGTGTAGGGGTGCTGCGCGTTCGTCCTTAATCAGAAATCCAAAACTTACTTTCTGCAAAACCCTAGATCCTGAAACCCTAGGATTTATTGTGCATATTTTATTTATGAACCCTACTTAATTAAAAATTAAGATTATGGAATATTAATTAGGTCTAAAATTGAGAATTTTAGATCTAAGACATATTCATAATACTGGGTTCGGGCTTGGGTAGCTCAATTAGGTCTAAGCGGTTGATCAAACCGAATCAAGAGTTGGTTAGATGGGATCAACAATGCTTAAATTGACCAGCCTAATAGGATTAAGTCTGGGTCAAGATCGAGTCACGATCAAGCAAGACCTAATTAGGCTCAGAGGTTAGAGTCTGGATTGTAGGCTAACCCAATTGGTTCTGGCTCAACAATTTGGTGTCTAAGGTAAGTTTGGCACATACGACCGACTGATTTTTAATTGGAAGCTACTCGACCTGAATGCGTTCTTGTATGAGTTAATGGCATATTCCTTCCACCGGTCTCACTTACCTGGCCATATCTGTTGACACAGTTCTGATCTGAGGTGGTCAATAATCCGAGCTAACCCATGCCACTAGGTTAGTCATAATTGTTATGACTATGACAAGTCTAGTTTAATGAGACCTGAATCAATTCTCCCTAAGAAAAGATTAAGTCTGAGGTCTTCCACCATTGTAGATGTGCGGGCCCTTTCCGGGGTTGATTGTTCTCGGCTGGATACAGTGGCTCAGTTGCACCGGAAAGATGCAACCATGTCTATTAGGCATTGGATGCTATGGGCTGGAGGATGAGTTGGGCTCAATATTTTGGATACGGTGAGAGACTCAATTAGGAACCCAGTCTATGCAAATGGTGGGTCTGACTTAACTAAGGAGTGGATCAATATTCTGGATACGGTGAGATTCATGAATTAGAGACCAAGTTTGGGTGCACCATGATTAGAGAATCATTGAACAAGAGTTGTTCACTCATTGGCTAACCCATCACCAATAACTGTTAGGTGAGGTGATGAGTCAGTTGGTGAGACCGCACCACCCACTAGAAATCATTAATCATGGAGATTTTTGCATCTCTACAGAGGGAGTGTAGGGATCCGAGAAAATAGTGGGAGCTAATTTGTTTAAAAATAAAATCTCTAAATAAATTGGTCAAGTCATAATTACAGTATCTAACTAGAATCTTTGACTCTCTATAGGAAAAATGTCTGCGTCCAACCCATTGGCACGTATCCTGGACACACATAGACTGACCTGGACCCAATTATAAAGATTGGCTCAGGAACTACAAAATATTTTGGGTTTCGAGAAGTTAACCCATGTATTGGATCAGGACCCTCCCACCTTACCAGCCCGTCCATCCACTGAACAGAGAGCGTCTCTGAAAAAATGGATAGACGAAGATAATAAGGCCAGATATTACATGTTGGGCTCGATGTCTGATGAGCTCCAGCGCCAACATGAAGATATCGGGACTGCTCGCCAAATGTTGGCTCACCTGCAGGAGATGTTTGGTGAACAGAGTCGCGCAGCCAAGTATCAAGTCACGAAATGACTTTTTAAGGCTAAGATGCATGATGGACAGTCAGTCCAAGATCACTGTCTGATGATGATCAAGGACATGGAAGAGCTTGAGAAGCTCGGTGTGAAGTTAGACTTGGATCTGCAGAACGATATTATTCTGCAATCCTTGACTGATGCATATGGGCAATTCATCATGAATTACCACATGCATAAACTTCAAAATTCCTTGGCCGAATTAATGAATATGCTGGTTACCGCTGAGCTTTCTATGAAAGGTTCTAAAGGCTCAGTTCTTGCTATGGAATGGACTTCTTCCAAAAGAAAGTCTTATGGAAAGAAAAAGAAGTCTGTGAAAAAGCAAAAGGTGGAAGGATCAAAGAAGAAGAAGGCAGAGCCGAAGAAGAAAGGCCGATGTCAAAGGAAAGTGTTTCCATTGCAACAGCGACGGCCATTGGAAGCGGAACTGCCCTACTTACCTGGCCACCCTGAAGAACAAGAAGGAAGGTCCTTCTGGAGGTATGCTCGTTATTGAGTCTAACCTTACGGATTTCTTCTGCATCCAGTTGGGTGCTTGACTCTGGTTCTAGTGCTCATCTGTGCACTTCCATGCAGGGTCTTGAGGATAGCAGGAGGCTGAGGGATGGAGACATGATCCTACGCATCGGTAATGGAGCAAGAGTTGCTGCAGTAGCCGTGGGAACATACCCTCTTCGATTACCATCTGGTTTAGACTTAGTTTTGAAAGACTGTTATTATGTGCCTGCAGCTAGCAGGAATTTGATTTCTGTTTCATGCTTAGCACAAGAAGGCTATGTGATTACCTTCTTTAAGGACCATTGTAACATTCTTTATGAAAGAAATAAAATTGCAAATGGTTTTCCTTATTAATGGTCTTTATCAGCTACATATTGATGTACCTATTCTAACTATCGAGCAAAACGTGAATGCCAAACGACCTAGGGATAGTCCAAACGATAGATATCTATGGCACCTGAGATTAGGTCATATAGCAGAAGATAGGATCAACAAATTGGAGAAAAATGGGCTATTGAGTCCATTGACTTTCGAGTCATATCCAACTTGTGAATCTTGTCTTCAAGGCAAAATGACTAAACTCCCTTTTGTTGGACATGGGGAAAGGGCCACAGATCTCCTTGCCCTAGTACATACTGATGTGTGCGGCCCATTTGATGTGCCGGCTAGAGGCAATTTTGTCTACTTCATTACCTTTACCGATGATCTGTCTAGGTATGGGTATGTGTATCTTATGAGACACAAGTCTGAAGCTTTTGAAAAGTTCAAAGAATTCAGACATGAAGTAGAAAAACAAACTGGAAAAACCCATTAAGGTTCTTCGATCAGATCGAGGAGGTGAATACCTTAGCCGGGAATTCCTAGACTATCTAAAGAAAAATGGCATAGTCTCTCAATGGACTCCACCAGGAACACCTCAACTCAACGGGGTTTCAGAATGGAGAAATCGGACTCTATTGGATATGGTTCGATCCATGATGAGCTTCACAGACCTTCCTGATTTTCTTTGGGGACACTCATTGTTAACTTCAATCTATCTTTACTGAATTTAGGGTTCCTTCTAAACCGTTCCTACCACACTGTAGAGATATGCATGGTAAGAACAAGTCTGAGTTCATCTCAGAATTTGAGTTGTCCAGCTCATGTCAGAAAGCAATAAAAGCGGACAGTAGATGTTTAGGTCCTTTTAGAGCTCGATTCATAGGATGATCCTAAAGATCATTTAGGATTACTATTTTCTACCATTTCTAGAGAAGATCATAAATGTGATTGTGAGTCGACAATGTCCATTCTTTCTGAAGAATAGTTATTAGATAGCGGCATTGAAGTAGTTCAGCCTGATGAAAAAGTCTTCACAAGTACAATCGAGCTAAGGATAAATGCGAACCAAATCAGGTTACCAATTATATACTACTCCTCCTCACCTCGTAGATGGAAAGGTTTTCCCCTGAAAGTACTTTAGGTATTATTTCAGAGGATGTAGAGAGAATATTCCTCTAGGTAATGGGTCATGGTGATGATCCCAAAACTACTAACGAGGCCGATATCAGGATATCGACTCCGGAATTAGAGGCAATGCAGGTTTAGAAAGGATTGAGCCAAGATGCGGGGACTTCAATGCCCTCAATACCCAGTGGACTTGTAGATTCAACCAGAAGGTATAGTAACCTATTGGGGATGTAAATGAGATCTTAAAGAGGATAAAATTGGTGCAGATGAATGTGGCAGACATTGCAAGGCCTAGATAGTGGCAAAAGGTATATAGTCAAGCACGAAGGCATTCGGACTATCAGGATACCGTTTTCACCAGGTGACTATGCTAAATCATCGTCACATTGCTTGCCGTTTGCTAGCTATTTCGATTTGAATATATGGCAAATGGTGTTGAAAGGCGTTCTTAAGGATGATATTTTTGAGGAAGATATCTATATGGAACAGTCGCTAGGTTTTACATTCCAGTGGATTTGACAATCCACAAGTGTATGCAAGCTCAAATGGTCCATATATGACTTAAGCCAAGATTCAGGCTGGAACACTCGTTTAATAATGGTGATCAAAATATTTGTTTCTATCAAAATGAAGGAGGAACATATGGCGTTTCAAAAGTATCAGGGGAGCGCTGTTTCTTCTCTATATGTGAATGGAATGATGACATCCTCTATTTTGAATGATTATTCCCATGTTGACGCAGTCTAAAATGTGGTGTATCAAGAAATTCTCCATAAAGACGCTAAGGGAAGGCATCCTTTATTCTAGGAATTAAGATCTATAGAGGATAACTGAATAGGATGCTAGGACTATCACAGAAGATGTACATAGAGAAAGTGCTAAAGAGGTTTTAGATGGAAACTCTGAAGAGGATTATAGTTACCCTTTCATCATTGGATTCATCTTTCCAAGAAGATGTTGCCCAAGCACACCTGAGGAAATTAGAACTGCATGAGCAAGATCCCTTATGCTTTGCAATATGGAGCCTATGTATGCCATGCTATGTACACGGACCTGATATAGCCCATGCCGGTGAGTGTCACAGAGTGATTCAGTCGAATCTCAGGGTTAAGAACACTGGACTTCTGTGAAATGTATCCTAAGTACTTGAGAAGAACTAGGAATAATGTTGTGTCTTTGGTAATGAGAACTCCAAGTTAGGGAGTACACAGACTCAGATTTAATTCTGTAGTAGATGAATCGAAAGTCGACATTCTGAGAAGTGCTTTTATGTGCAATGGTAGGCTGTTCAGTTGGAAGGTTCCAACACATATATGAAAGAGATTCATCACTATGAAGCAAATTTATCGTATCAGAAGCTGCAAGGAGCATTCTGGTAAGAAGTTGTTATCAAAATAATTGGTGAATTTGCCATCAGATTGCCGATTCCTCTTACTGCGATATATGCATGGCCATAGCCTTGCTAAGAGTCGAGGTCTCACCAGCAAATCCAGGCAAATCGAGCGGTCGATACACACCTATCCACGGTTACCTCATAAGAGGGTATACGTCGAGGTTCTAAGAGAGTTGACTCACAGATCAAATTATGGCGACCCAGCTTACAAAGCCATGTTGGGGCCACAGAAGATCTGAAGCTCCATCATTAGTAAGAATGGACTGTAGATTTGTAGCAATTGACTTTAGCAAAGTTGGGAGATTGTTAGATCATATGTGCCCTAGAACCAGAAATTGGCTGACATTGTAAATCACCTTCTAAGGGCAAAATTATAATTTGACTAATATCAATTAAAATGGTTATTTTCTATCACATAGTGATTTAGTGCTGTGATAGCATCCTTTGGGTTAATGGCAATGATAATTCATATTTTCAGAGTTGACATTTAAGACTTTATGTGAATAATTCATTTATTCTAACTCATAAATTGCTCCCGACCATAGGATCATCACAAGGATGGTAATTGATCCAGAAGGTTTGGAAAAATTTACCATCGCTCTCTTTAAAGTAGATGAGTCTTTGGTCTATGGTGTTGGAAGACACCGAAGTGAGAGAGTACAGCACTCGTTAGAGAATGAGGGCACTGGCGTGACACCTCGAGTACTATATATTACTTCTCGTATGACTGGACTCGAGCAAATACAGTAGCTGTGATCTGATTCTTTGACCTGAGTTAGCACGACAGTTCACCAATTCGAAGTGGTGTCTACTACACCTTACTCATCTTCTCTACCATATGGAATTCTA
>QRFJ01000854.1:247056-318043 GCA_006176705.1 Cocos nucifera | reverse complement strand
AAAAGGCGGTCGGGAGCCGCTTTGTCGTTCCTCGTATTGTACGTCGGATACATTCCTCCTTATGGGAATGATACTCCCACGTTGACGACACTCAAAATATGGTTGTTCCAAAGAAATTCTCTTGAAAATCTAGATGAAGCAGCCTTTATTTAGAAATTAAGGGATTAGACCGATAGGATGCTAGGAACTCACAGAAGATTTACATAGAGGAAGTACTTAAAGAGGTAGGTATGGAAAAATTTTAAAGAGGGATTAATACCGCTTCAAGACATGGTATTCATCTTCTAAGAAGATGTTGCCCTTAGGCCACAACCTGAGGAAATAGAATGAATGAGCAACAACTTATGCTTCTACGAATAGGGAGTCTTCATGTATGCCATGCTATGTACACGATCTTGATATAGGCCCATTGTGTGAGTGTCACAAGCAGATATCAGTTCAAATCTAAGTTGAAGAACCACTAGACTTCTGTTGAAATGTATCCTTAATACTTAAGAATAACTAAGATATGATGTTGCGGTACCTTTGGTAATGGGAGAACTCCAAAGTCCAGGATAGCACAGACGTCGGATTTTTCTGTCCCAATGTTAGATGATCGAAAAAGTCACATTGGGAGTCTATTTGTGTGCATTGGTGGTGCTGTCAGCTGGAAGAGTTCCAAGCAAACCGTGATAGCAGGGATGCCACCCATGGAAGCAGAATATATCGCTGCATCAGAGCGCTGCAAGAGCATTCGGTATCAAAAAGTTTGCTACAAAAATTAGTAATCCATCAGATGCCATTCCTCTACTACTGCCGACAACACAATAGCACCATAGCCCCTTGCTAAGGACCAAGGTCTCACTAGAAATCCCAAGCACATGAGTGGTTGATACCACCCATCCGCCGATTACCTCGAGTAAGGTTTACGTCGACGGTCAAGAGAGTCAATTTCGCAGAACAAAATGCGGTAGACCACACTTTACAATGCCGTGTGGACAAACAAAAAAATCGAACCAACCTTGAGGAAATGAGGACTTAGACTTTGTAAGCCAAATTGGCATTTAGGGATAAGTGGAAAAGTGTACTACAGATATATGTGCCTAGAAGCCAGAATTAGGCTGACACTTTGATCCCAATACACTTATAGCGGGCAAAAAAATTAGTAATTTTTGACCTAATTTTAATAAAATAAAGGGTTATTTTTCTATCACATATGATGTATTTTTGTCTTGATACATCCTATGAGTTAATGGGTAATGATAATTCATATTTTCCAAGAAGTTGAAAATTTAAAGACATGATAATCATTTATTAACTCATAAAATGCTCCGACCATAGGATTCATTCACAGGATGCGTTGATTGATCTGCGGATTGGGTACCAATCGCTTCTCTTTAGTAGATGAGTCTTGAGTCTACGAGTGTGGAGGACATTCAAGAGGAAAGTATCAGGTACTCATTATAGAGAACGAGAGGCACTGAGCTTGACCAACCGAGTAGTCATTTAGGAGTCTACTTTCTCGATCAATGACTAACTCAATGGCTGCTAGTAGCTGTGTCGGTGTTCTTTGACCTAAGTGCATCGATGTTTCACCTCTGAGCGTGTATATTGACTACACACATACGTCGAATCTCCTAGCCATATGAAATCACTAGAGGTGTATGTTGGCTATAGCATGTTCATTGTAGGACTGAATTGGCATCAATGATGCGGAATCTATCTTACCCGGTGGTAGGAGAGCAGGCCTATGTAACATGAGAATCAAGTCCCAAAAAGCCATGCCATTGGTCAGAGTGAAATAATAGAAGAGTTCTATTAGATTTTTCCACATCGGAGCTCATGAATTGAAATGATTAACTCATATGACAGAAACTAGGGTTTGATGAGTTTCACCTTAACCCTGCAATCTGATCGGAGGCTCAAGATAAAGGACTGAATCCACAACATTAGCTGCACCAGAGGTTCGCATCATTCAGCTCTGATGGGTTGCCACCATATTACTGCTACGGTACGTTAGGTGGAATTTTGGGAGCATATAGAATGATTTAGATGATCGATCATTCTAGCGTAATTAATAGAAGAGTTTTAGACCATCAAAGGAGTTTTGTGATGTCATGATAGTAGATTATGACATGATCCCATTACCAGTTATAGGAACTGAACCTTAATTGGGATCACACAAATAAGGGTTTGAATTCTGGGTGATCATAATTGAACTGATCTAGTCAATTTCTGGAAGTGAGTATCAATTAGGTTCAAGGAAATCTTGCTAGCACGTCGATTTAGACATCTAACTTTTCTTCTTACTATCACATAAATATTGATCCTGATCTGAGCCAAAGGAGTTTGTGGTCTAACTAGAGCCTGTCCAGGTCAGAAAAGGGTTGTCTTATTTTGTAAGACAATACCTACCATTTTTGGTCATCTGCCATTTTTCATCCTTTGACTTTGGTCAAAAGTTGACCTTTGACTGGTCAAATGTTGATCATTGACACTTTGACTTCTGTCCATGTGTCATGCACCTATTAGAGAGTTGGTAGGGGCTTGTCCCCCTGCCAGAAGTTGACAACGAGGAGGGCGCATGCCAAGGGTGGCGTGCGCCCAAGCTTGAGGCGCCCAGGAGTCCCTGTAGGATAGGGACTCCATCTCTTTTTTGGATTCCTATTAGACTCCTCCTAAGAACCAACTTTGATAGGTCTTAGGCGCCATCTAAGGATGAATCCAAGGGACTCTATTCCCACCAATCAGATTTAGATCTGATTTTACAAATGGTTGTGATTGATTGGGAAGAAGAGAAGTTGGATCACGCATAGTCTATAAATAAGATCCTGTGCCCAACTCAAAACATATAGGATAATTCCCAGATCCCAAGGCTGCCTATCTCTTCCTCCTCCATGCCAAGTTCATCTTCTCCCTCTCCTCTCCATGCCCAAAGAAGTTTGGGATCTCAGTTGGTGCAATCTAGGCGAGAGAAAGGTGACAGAAAGCTAGAAGGCTGCGCTGCTGCAAAAGACAGCTGCTGATCTTCGAAAGCTGTTTTGAAGATCCTCCAAATTAGATTTAGATCTGATTTTTGGACACATGATAGAGAAGAAAAGGATCTTCAGATTCAGTCCGAGTGGATATCGATAGAGGCTAGGCACTTGCATGGCTACATTCAGAACCTTCCGCTGCTTAGAGGATCATCAACAGGTAATAGGATTATCCTACATCTAGATAAATTAAATATGATTTAATTTATCTATATTTTTTTAATTATTAAAATAATAAAAATTAAATCTAAAATATTTTAGATCTAATTTAGATCAAAGAAAAAAAATTTTAAAATATATCTCTTAATCCGATCAGATCTGAACGAACCTGGTCCGAGAAATCAGGATTTCCCTTCACACGTATCTAACAAACTCCCACTTGACTTAAAGCCAATTGGCTACAAATCTAAGTCCCATCTTCTCAAGATGGACTTCAATCTTCTGCTGGCCCAACGATTTTGTAAGCAGGTTTGCCGCATTGTCTGCGGAGTCAACTCTCTTAACCTCGACGTAACCCTTCTTGAGGTAACCGTGGATGAGGTGGTATCGCCGCTCGATGTGCTTGGATTTCTGGTGAGACCTCGACTCCTTAGCAAGGGCTATGGCGCCATTGCTATCGCAGTACAGAGGAATGGCATCTGATGGCATCACTCAATTTTTGTGATAAACTTCTTGTACCAGAATGCCTCCTTTGCAGCTTCTGACATAGCGATATATTCTGCTTCCATAGTGAAATCTGCTATCATTGTCTGTTTGGAACTTTTCCAACTGATAGCTCTACCATTGCACATAAATAGACTTTCAGATGTCGACTTTCGATCATCTACATCAGACATAAAGTCCGAGTCTGTATACCCCTAGACTTGGAGTTCTCCATTACCAAAGATCAACAACATATCCTTAGTTCTTCTCAAGTACTTAAGGATACATTTCATAGAAGTCCAGTGTTCTTCATCTGAATTCGACTGATATCTACTCGTGACACTCACGGCATGGGCTATATCAGGTCGTGTACATAACATGGCATACATGAGGCTCCCTATTGCTAAAGCATAAGGGATCTTGCTCATGCATTCTATTTCCTCAGGTGTGCTAGGGCACATCTTCTTGGAAAGATGAATGCCATGCCTGAAGGGTACTAAACTCCTCTTAGAGTTTTCCATGCTAAACCTCTTTAGCACTTTCTCTATGTACATCTTCTGTGAAAGTCCTAGCATCCTATTCAGTCTATCTCTATAGATCTTAATTCCTAGAATAAAGGATGCTTCTCCTAGGTCTTTCATGGAGAATTCTTTAGATAACCACATTTTAACTATGGTCAACATGGGAATATCATTTTCAATAAAGAGGATGTCATCCACATACAATACGAGAAAGATAAAAGTGCTCCCACTGATCTTTTCGAAGACATATGGCTCCTCCTCCTCATTTTTGATAAAACCAAATATTTTGATCACATCATTAAAACGAGTGTTCCAGCTCTGAGATGCTTGCTTAAGTTCATATATGGACCTTTGTAGCTTGCATACCTTGTGATCATCATCACTGGATGTAAAACCTAGCGGCTGATCCATATAGATATCTTCCTCAAGATATCCATTTAAGAACGCCGTTTTCACATCCATTTGCCATATTTCATAATCGAAATAGGCTACAATAGCAAGCAATATGAGAAGAATGAATTTTAGCATAGCTACTGGTGAAAAGGTATCCTGATAGTCAATGCCTTCGTGTTGACTATAACCTTTTGCCACTAATCTAGCCTTGAATGTCTTCACATTCCCATCTGCACCAATCTTTCTCTTGAAGATCTATTTACACCCAATAGGTACTATACCTTCTGGTGGATCTACCAAGGTCCAAACTTGGTTTGAGTGCATCGAGTCAATTTCTGACTTCAATACCTTTAACCATTTCTCGGAGTCGATATCTGATATCGCCTCGTTATAGGTTTTGGGATCATCACCATGAACCCCATTACCTATGAGGAATATTTTCTCTACATCCTCTGAAATAGTACCTAAATACCTTTCAGGGGGACGAAAAATCCTTTTCCATCTACGAGGTGAAGGAGGTAGTATATGGATTGGCTTAACCTGATTTGGTTCCATTTGGTCCTTAGCTCGTTGCTCTTGTGAGACTTTCTCATCGAGCTTGATCTGCTTTCCAATGCCGCTATCTTGAATAAACTATTTTTCAAGAAAGATGGCATGTCGACTCACAATCACATTTTGATCTTCTAGAATGTAGAAATAATATCCTAATGACTCTTTAGGATATCCTATGAATCGAGCTCTAAAGGACCTAAAGTCTAACTTGTCCGCTTGTTATCTTTTGACATGAGCCGGACAACTCCAAATTCTGAGATGACTCAGACTTGGTTTCTTACCATGCCATATTTCTTACGGTGTGGTAGGAACAGTTTTATAAGGAACCCTATTTAGTAAGTATATTGCAGTTAACAAATAGTATCCCCAAAAAAAATCAGGAAGGTCTATGAAGCTCATCATGGATCAGACCATATCTAATAGGGTCCGATTCCTCTATTCTGAAATCCCATTGAGTTGAGGTATTCTAGGTGGAGTCCATTGAAAGACTATGCCATTTTCCTTGAGATAGTTTAGAAATTTTTGACTAAGGTATTTACCTCCTCGATCTGATCGAAGAACCTTAATGGGTTTTCCAATTTACTTTTCTACTTCATGTCTGAATTCTTTAAACTTTTCAAATGCTTCAGACTTATGTCTCATAAGATAACATACCCATACCTTGATAAATCATCGATAAAGGTTATGAAGTAGACTAAATTGCCTCTAGCCAGCACATCAAATGGGCCGCACACATTTATATGTACTAGGGCAAGAAGATCCATGGCCCTTTCCCCATGTCCTATAAAAGGGAGCTTAGTCATTTTTTCATGAAGATAGGATTCACAAATTGGATATGACTCAAAAGTCAATGGACTCAATAGCCTAATTTTTTCCAATTTGTTAATCCTATCTTCTGCTATATGACCTAATCTTAGGTGCCATAGATACCTATCATTAGGACTATCCCTAGGATGTTTTGATTTTATGGCATTCACATTTTGCTCGAAGTTAAAAATAGATACATCAACATATAACTGATAAAGACCGTTAATAAGAAAATCATTTGCAATTTTATTTCTTTCATAAAGAATGTTACAATGGTCCTTAAGAAAACTAATTACATAGCCTTCTAATGCAAGGCAAGAAATAGAAATCAAATTTCTGCTTGTTGCAGGCACAAAATAACAGTCTTTTAATACTAAGTCTAAACCAGATGGTAGTCGAAGAGGATATGTTCCCACGGCCACGGTAGCAACTTTTACTCCATTTTCGATACGTAGGATCATCTCACCATCCCTCAGCCTCCTGCTATCCTCAAGACCCTGCATAGAAGTGCACAAGTGAGCACTAAAACCAGAGTCAAGCACCCAACTGGATGTAGAAGAAACTGTAAGATTAGACTCAATAACGAGCATACCTCTAGAAGGACCTGCCTCCTTCTTCTTTAGGGTGGCCAGGTAAGTAGGGCAGTTTCGCTTCTAGTGACTATCATTATTGCAATGAAAACACTTTCCTTTGTCAGCGGCCTTCTTCTTCGGCTCTTTCTTTTTCTTCTTTCCTCCTTCCACCTGCTTTTTCATAGACTTTTTCTTCTTTTCAAAAGACTTTCTCTTGGAAGAAGTCCATTCCATAGCAAGTACTGAGCCTTTAGAATCTTTCATGGAAAGCTCAACGATAACCAGCATGTTCATAAGTTCGGCCAAGGAATTTTGAAGTTTATGCATATGGTAGTTCATGATGAATTGCCCAAATGCATCAGTCAAGGATTACAGAATTATGTCATTTTGCAGATCCAAGTCCAACCTCACTCTGAGCTTCTCAAGCTCTTCCAAGTCCTTGATCATCATCAGACAATGATCTTGGACTGACTGCCCATCACACATCTTAGCCTTGAACAGTCATTTAGTGACTTGATACTTGGCTGCGTGACTCTATTCACCAAACATCTCCTGTAGGTGAGCCAACATTTGGCGAGCAGTTCTGATATCTTCATGTTGGCGCTGAAGCTCATCAGACATCGAGCCCAACATGTAGTATCTGACCTTATTATCTTCATCAGTCCACTTATCCAGAGATGCTCTCTGTTCAGCGGATGGACAAGCTGATAAGGTGGGAGGGTCCTGATCCAATACATGAGTTAATTTCTCGAAACCCAAAATGATTTTGAAGTTCCAGAGCCAATCCTTGTAATTTGGTCCGATCAGTCTATGGGTGTCCAGGATTCATGCTAGTGGATTGGATGTAGATATTTTCCTATAGAGAGTCAAAGTTTCTAGTTAGATATTGTAATTAAGACTTAACCAATTTATTTAGAAATTTTATTTTTAAACAAATTAGCTCCCACTATTTTCTTGGATCCCTACACTCCCTCTGTAGAGATGCAAAAATCTTCATGATTACTGATTTCTAGTGGATGGTGCGGTCCCACCGACTTACTCATCACCTCACCTAACAGTTATTGGTGATGGGTTAGCCAATGGGTGAACAACTCTTGTTCAATGATTCTCTAATCATGGTGCACCCAAACTTGATCTCTAATTCATGAATCTCACCATGCCCAAAATATTGATCCACTCCTTAGTTAAGTCAGACCCACCATTTGCACAGATTGGATTCCTAATTGAGTCTCTCACCGTATCCAAAATATTAAGTCCAATCCATCCTCCAGCCTGTAGCATCCAATGCCTAATAGACATGGTTGCATCTTCCTAGTGCAACTGAGCCACTGTAACCAATCGAGAACAATCAACCCTGGGAAGGGCCCGCACATCTACAATGGTGGAAGACCATAGACTTAATCTTTTCTTAGGAAGTTTTGATTTAGGTCTCATTAAACTTGACTTGATATAGTCATAACTATTATGACTAACCTAGTGGCATGGGTTAGCTTGGATTATTGACCACCTCAGATCAGAACTGAGTCAACAAACATGGCCAGGTAAGTGAGATCGATGGAAGGAATATGCCATTAACTCGACAAGAATGCATTCGAGTCAAGTAGCTCCCAATTAAAAACCAGTCGGTCGTATCTGCCAAACTTACCTTAGATATCAAATTGTTGAGCCATAACAAATCGAGTTAGCCTACAATCTAGACTCTAACCTCTGAGCCTAATTAAGTCTTAGCTTGATCGATCACTCATGTGACTCGATCTTGACCTAGACTTAATCCTATTAGGCTGGTCAATTTAAGCATTGTTGATCCCATCTGACCAACTCTTGATTTGATTTGATCAACCGCTAGACCTAATTGAGCTACCCAAGCCCGAACCCAATTTTATGAACATGTCTTAGATCTAAAAATTCTCAATTTTAGACCTAATATATTTCATAATTTTAATTCTTAATTAAGTTTAGGGTTCAAAACAAAACATGTAAATAAGATCTTAGAATTTCAGGATCTAGGATTTTGCAGAAAGTATGTTTTTAATTTTTAATTAAGGACGAACGCGCAGCACCCCGACACATCATAAGAACACCCCATCGAATGGGAGGAGAGGGTCTTTAAGCCCTACTTTGTTCTTATGACCAGACGGCCAAGGAGAATGCCTTAATCAGAAATACAACTAATCTACAAAAACTAATTAGATCTAAGCAGATATCTCATATATAAAAAAATAGATCTAATTAAAACATGTTTTATATATATCACAAATATCATGCATGCATATTTTTTAGATCTAAATTATCTCATAATCATCTAAAAAAATTAAATTTAAATTTGATCTTATCAAATAAAATTTAATCTAGACTTATTTGTAGAACTATTCTACAACTTGTCTAAACATGCAACTATCATATCTCATATGAATAAATTAAATTTAATTTATTTTTTATTTTTATATCTGATTATAATATTTTTTAATATTAGAAAATAAAAAATAAATAGATCTAAAAATTATATTTAATTAAATAAAAAATATGATTATACTAAACTACACATAGAACAATTCTATACCTAGTCTAGTTATGTATCTCATACATATTAGATCTAGATTAATTAATTTTAATTTTTTATTTTTCTAATTTTAGATCTAATCATATCTCATGTGATATCTAAAATCACTAATTAATTAGATTAAATTAGATCTAAATAAATTTTATAAGAACCTGGCTCTGATACCAATTAAGGGAAATCCTGATTTTCTGGGATCAGGTTCGTTCATATCTGATTGGATTGAGAGGCATATTTCAAAAATCACCTCTTAGATTCTAATCAGATCTAATACTTTTCAGATCTAATTTTATGATCTGATAAATAAAAAAATAAAATTAAATTAATTTTGAATTAATTTACCTTGATTCTAGGTAATCTGATTACCCAATGATGATCGTGCCAAATCCCTGAGGTTCTGGATCTAGCTACGCAAGTGCCTGACCTCTACCGATATCCACTTGGACTGGATCTAGAGATCTTTTTCTTCTCTTTTTTTTCTTCAAAAATTAGATCTGGATCTGATTTGGAGAATCTTCAAAACTTCTTCTGAAGATCACCCATCGTCTCTGCAGCAGTGCTGCCTTCTTCCTTTTTCGTCAGCCTTTTCTTGCCTGACTCGCACTAATCTGAAGGCCCAACTTCCTTGGGCATGTGGAGAGGAGGGAGAGGGCCAGATGGTGGCATGGAGAAGGGAGAGGGGCAGCTTTGGGGAATGGCTTAGAGGAAGAGTCTCAAAAGTGCCGCAGACAGGGTCTTTTTATAGACTCGTTGCTTGCGCCATGCAGTGCCACATCACCCCATCCAATCACGTTGCTTCGTGCAATCAGATCTAAATCTTGATTGATGGGATGACATCACCTGATCCAATTAGATGAGAGACCCATAGATTCATCCTAAGGTGGTACCTAAGACTGGTCAAAGTCTATAGGTGAGGGTCACCTAGTTTGAATCCAAGAAGCAACCTGGAGTCCCATCCGTATGGGACTCCAGGCATCCCTATCCATGGGCACACGCCATCCTAAGCATGCACCCCCTTCTTTCCTAATTTTTAGAGAGGGGACAAGTCCTATCTGCTCTCCAATAAGTGCATGACACATGGGCAGATGTCCAAGGGTCAAAGGTCAATGTTTGACCAAAGTCAAAGTACAAGAATTAGCAGGTGACGAAAAATGGCAGGTGTTGTCTCAAATTTATCTTCATAAATTAAGACAATCCTTTTCTAATCTGGACAAGCTCCAGTCAGACCAGGTAAAGGTACCTGAGTGAGCACCAAACATCATTTGGCTCAGTCGAGATAACTTTTAATGATAGAAAAAGAAGAATATTAGGCTCAATCATGTGCTAGCACGATTTTCTTGAACCTAATTGAATCTTAATTCAAATCAATTGAACTGGGTTAGTCTAATTGATGATATCCAGATCCAAACCCTTGTTTGTGTGATCCAGTTAGGTTCAGTTCTGTATGGTAATGGGATATGTCATGATCTCCATCATCGACATCATCGAAACTCCTTTCGATGGATCAGAACTCTTCTGAATTCAGACAACTAGAATGATCGATCATCTAAATCATTCTAATTGCTCCCAAAATCCACCAGTGACACCTAGCAGTATATGGTGGCAACCCATCAAAATTGAAAATGAACCTCTTGGTGTAGCTACTTGTGTGATTAAGTTCTTCTATCTTGAGCCCCGATCAGATTAGGGTTAAGGTGAACTTGTCAAACCCTAATTTCTATCATATGATTTAATCATTTGATTCAAGTCCAATGTGAAAACCTTAATAGAAACTCTTTCTATTATTTCACTCTCTACCATGGCCATGGGCTTATGGAACTTGATTCTCATGATCATCATAGGGCTGCTCCTCATCCACCGAGGTAGATAGATTCCATCTTGGTGCAATCCAATTCCTACAATGAACATGCTATAGCCAACATACACCTCAGGGTTTCGAATGGCTAGGAGACCGAGTCATGGTGTAGTCAAACTATAACACCCTCAAGGGTGAACTGATCGATGCACCTCAGGTCAAAGAACTAGACACACCACTATAGCATTCGAGTCAGTCATCGACGAGAAGGTAGACTTCCTTATGACTACTCGAGGTGGTCACGCTCAGTGCCCTCATTCTCTAACGAGTACCTATACTCTCGCTCCGGTGTCTCTACACCATAGACTCAAGACTCATCTACTATAAAGAAGCGATTGTACACTAACCTTCTGGATCAATCACCATCCTCATGATGATCCTATGGTCAGGAGCATTTTATGAGTTAATAAATAAAAATTCATGTCTTAAATTTTCAACTCTTGAAAATATGAATTATCATTACCATTAACTCAAGGGATGTATCACAGACACTAAATACACTTATGTGATAGAAAATAACCCATTTTATTATTTATAGTCAAAATTATAATTTTGCACTTAGAAGTGTATTATAAGTGTGAGTCAATTCTGACTTCTAAGGCACACATATCTAACAATCAGTATGTACTAGAGCAAGAAGATCCATGGCCCTTTCCCCATGTCCTACAAAAAGGAGCTTAGTCATTTTGCCATGGAGTCAAGATTCACAAATTAGATATGATTCGAAAGTCAACGGACTCAATAGCCCAATTTTTTCTAATTTATTAGTCCTATCTTCTACTATATGACCTAGTCTTAGGTGCCAAAGATACCTATCATTTGGACTATCCCTAGGTTCTTTCATGGCATTCACATTTTACTCGATATTAAAAATAAATACATCAATATGTAATTGGTAAAGATCGTTAATAAGGAAACTACTTGCAATTTTATTTCTTTCATAAAGAATGTTACAATGGTCCTTAAGAAAACTAATTACATAGCCTTCTAGTGTTAGGCATGAAATAGAAATCAAATTCCTACTTGCTGCAGGCACATAATAATAATCTTTTAATACTAAGTCTAAATCAGATGGTAGTTGAAGAGGGTATGTTTCCATGACCACAGTAGTAACTCTTGCTCCATTTTCAACATGTAGGATCATCTCACCACCCCTCAGCCTCCTGCTATCCTCAGGACTCTACATGAAAGTATACAAATGAGCACTAGAACCAGAGTCAAGCATCCAACTGGATGCAAAAGAAATCATAAGATTAGGCTTAATAATGAGCAAACCTCCAGAAGGACCTGCCTCCTTATTCTTCAGGATGGCCAGGTATGTAGGACAATTTTGCTTCCAATGGCCATCAGTGTTGCAATGGAAATACTTTTGTTTGCCAGCGGTCTTCTTCTTTAGCTCTGCTATTTTCTTCTTTCCTCCTTCCATCTTTTGCCTTTTCACAGACTTCTTCTTCTTTCCAAAAGACTTTTTCATGGAAGAAATCCATTCCATAGCAAGCACTGAGCCTTTAGAACCTTTCATAGAAAGCTCAATAGTAACCAGCATGTTCATAAGCTCGGCTAGGGAATTTTGAAGTTTATTTATATGGTAGTTCATGATGAACTACCCATATGCATCAGTCAAAGATTGCAAAATTATATCATTCTGCAGATCCAAGTCCAACTTCACTTGAAGCTTCTCAAGCTCTTCCAAGTCCTTGATCATCATCAAACAATGATCTTGAACCGATACCCATCACGCATTTTAGCCTTGAATAGTCATTTAGTGACTTGATACTTGGCTACGCGACTCTGTTCACCAAACATCTATTGTAGGTGAGTCAACATTTGATGGGCAGTCTTGATATCTTCATGTTGGTGCTGAAGCTCATCAGACATCGAGCCCAATATGTAATATCTGACCTTGTTATCTTCATCGGTCCACTTATCAAGAGACGCTCTCTATTCAGTGGATGGATGAGCTGGTAAGGTGGGAGGATCCTGGTCTAATACATGAGTTAACTTCTCAGAATCCAAAATAATTTTGAAGTTTTGAAGCCAATCCTTGTAATTGGATTCGGTTAGTCTATGGGTGTCTAAGATACGTGCTAGTGGGTTGGATGCAGACATTTTTTCTATAAAGAGTCAAAATTTTTAGTTAGATATTATAATTAAGACTTGATCAATTTATTTAGAATTTTTATTTTTAAATAAATTTGCTTTCACTATTTTTTTAGATCTCTACACTCTCTCTATAGAGATGCAAAAATCTCCATGATTAATAATTTCTAGTGGATGGTGCAGTCCCACCAATTGACTCATCACCTCACCTAATAGTTATTGGTGATGGATTAGCCAATGAGTGAACAACACTTGTTCAATGATTCTCTAATTATAGTGCATCCAAACTTGATCTCTAATTCATGAATCTCACCGTGCCCAAAATATTGATCCACTCCTTAGTTAAGTCAGACCCACCATTTGCACAGATTGGATTTCTAATTGAGTTTCTCACCGTATCTAGAATATTGAGCCCAATCCATCCTCCAGCCCATAGCATCCAATACCTAATAGACATGGTTGCATCTTTTCGATGCAACTGAACCATTGTAACCAACCGAGAACAATCAATCCCGGGAAGGGCCCACACATCTACAATGATGGAAGATCTTAGACTTAATCTTTTCTTAGGGATATTTGATTTAGGTCTCATTAAACTAGACTTGACATAGTCATAACCATTATGACTAACCTAGTGACATGAGTTAGCTTGGATTATTGGCCACCTTAGATCAAGATTGAGCCAACAAATATGGCCAGATAAGTGAGACCGATGGAAGGGATATGCCATTAACTCGATAAGAATGCATTCGAGTCGAGTAGCTCCCAATTAAAAATCAGTCCGTCATATCTGCCAAACTTACCTTAGACACTAAATTGTTGAACCAGAACCAATCAAGTTAGCTTACAATCCAGACTCTAACCACTGAGCCTAATTAGGTCTTAGCTTGATCGATCACTCATCTGATTCGATCTTGATCCAGACTTAATCCTATTAGGCTAGTCAATTTAAGCACTCTTGATCCCATCTAACCAACTCTTGATTCAATTTGATCAACCGCTTAGACTTAATTGAGCTACCCAAACCCGAACCTAATTTTATAAATATGTCTTAGATATGAAATTCTCAATTTTAGACCTAATATATATTTTATAATCTTAATTCTTAATTAAGTTTAGGATTCACAAATAAAATATATAAATAAAATCCTAGGGTTTCAGAATCTAGGGTTTTGTAGAAAATAATTTCTTGATTTCTGATTAAGGATGAATGTGCAGCACTCCTACACATCATAAGAACACCCCATCAAATGCAAGGAGATGGCATTTAAATCCTACTTTATTCTTATGACCAGACGGCCAAGGGGAACACCTTAATCAAAAATATAAAAACTACAAAACTAGCTAGATCTATATCATATATCTCATATATAAAAACTGATCTAACTATAAACATATTTTGCATACATCTCATGTATCATATCATGCATATTTTTAGATCTAAATTATCTCATAATTATCTAAAAAATTAAATTTAAATTGATCACATCAAAATAAATTCTATTCTAGATAATTATGTAGAACTATTCTACAACTAGTCTAAACATGCATTCATCATATCTTATATGAATCAAAAATTAAATATTTTTATTTTTTATTTTTTAGATCTTATTATAATATTTATAATATCAAAAAATAGTGAATAAATTAATCTAAAATTATAACTTAATCAAGTTAAATTATGATCATGAAAGACTATACATAGAATAATTCTATTCTACAACTAGTCATGCATCTTGTAGAACTTAGATCTAAATTATTTAATTTTAATTTTTTTAATTTTAGATCGAATCATATCTCATGTGATATCTAAAATTATCTAATTATTAGATTAAAATTAAATTAAAATTAGATCTAAATAATTTATGAGAATCTAGCTCTGATACCATTTGAAGGAAAAAACCTATTTTTTAGGTCAGGTTCGTTCAGATCTAATTTGATCAAGAAGAATATTTTAAAAAGTTTTTCTCTTAGATCTAAATCAAATCTGATACTTTCTAGATCTAATTTGATAAATCTAATAAAATAAAATAAAATTAAAATAAATTAAATTAGATTTAATTTATATCTTGTTTTTGGGTAATCTAATTATTCTATGATGATCCTGCTGATTGTCTGAGGTTCTAGATGCAGCCATGCAATCACCTGGTCTTTATCGATATCCACTTGGGTAGGATCTAAATATCTCTTTCTTCTCAATCTATTCTCCAAAAATTAGATCTGGATCTGATCTTGAAGGTCTTCAAATTAACTTTTGAAGATTCGATGTCGTCTCTTGCAGTAGTGCTATCTTCTTCCTTTCTTGTCGCCTTTCTCTTGCCTGGATCGCACCAAACCTGAGCCCAAAGCCTCTCGGGCATGGAGAGGAGAGAATGGATCTAAGGAAGGCATGGAGGAGAGAGGGAGAGAGTAATGTGGCATGGGCAAAGGGAGAAGTCTTCTAAAGCTAGGCGCAAACAGGATTTATATAGATCCTGCTGTGCCATGCAGTGCCACATCATCCCGACCAATCACATCTCTTCATGCAATCAGATCTAAATCTGATTGGTGGGATGACATCACCTAATCTGATTAGATGAGGGCCCCTCTCTAACACCCTTAGGTGGCACCAAGATTGATCAAAGCAGAGTCCTTTGGCGCCACCTAGTTTGATTCTAAGAAGCAACCTGGAGTCCCATCGTATGGGACTCTAGATGTCCCTATCCTTAGGCGCACGCCTCCCTAGGTGTGTGCCCCCTCCTTTCCTCTTTCTAGCAAGGGGACAAGCCTCTATCTACTCTCCTATGGGTGCATGATACATGGGCAGATGTCTAAGTATCAAAGGTTAACTTTGACCAAAGTTAAAAGACAAGAATTAGCTGGTGATGGAAAATGGCAGGTGCTGTCTCAAATTTATCTCATAAATTAAGACAACCCTTTTTTGATTTGAATAAGTTCCAGTCAGACCAAGTAAAGATATCTGAGTGAGCACAAACATATTTGGCTTAGTCGAGACAACTTTTAATGATTGTAGAAGAAGAACATTAGGCTCAATCGTGTGCTAGCATGATTTTCTTGAACCTAATTAAATCTAATTCAAATCAATTGAACTGGGTTAGTCCAATTGATGATATCTAGATCCAAACCTTATTTGTGTGATCTAGTTAGGTTCAATTCTATATGATAATGGGTTATGTCATGATCTCTATCATCGATATCATCGAAATACCTTTCGATGATTCAGACAACCAGAATGATCGATCATCCAAATTATTCTAATTGCTCCCAAAATCTACTAGTAACACCAAGAAGTATATGGTGGCAACCCATCAAAACTAAAAATGAACCTCTTGGTGCAGTTACATGTGTGATTAAGTTCTTCTATCTTGAGCCTCGATCAGATTAGGGTTAAGGTGAACTCATCAAATCCTAATTTCTAACATATGATTTAATCATTTGATTTAAGTCCGATGTGAAAACCTTAATAGAAACTCTTTCTATTATTTCACTCTGCCATGGCCATGGGCTTATGGACTTGATTCTCATGATCATCATAGGGCTGCTCCTCATTTACTGAGGTAGATAGATTTTTTCTTGGTGCAATCCAATTCCTACAATGAACATGTTATAGCCAACATACACCTTAGGATTCCAAATGGCTAGAAGATTGAGTCATGGTGTAGTCAAACTATAACACCCTCAAGGTGAACTGCCGATGCACCTCAGATCAAAGAACCAGACACAACACTATGGCTTCGAGCTAGTCATCGATGAGAAGGTAGACTTCCTTATGACTGCTCGAGGTGGTCATGCTCAGTGCCCTCGTTCTCTAACGAGTATCTGTACTCTCGCTCTAGTGTCTCTACACTATAGACTCAAGACTCATCTACTATAAAGAAGTGATTGTACACCAACCTTTCAGATCAATCACCATCCTCATGATGATCTTACTGTTGGGAGCATTTTATTAGTTAATAATGAAAATTCATGTCTTTAATTTTCAACTCTTGACAATAAGAATGATCATTACCATTAACTCAAGAGATGTATCATAGATACTAAATATACACTGTGATAGAAAATAATCTATTTTATTATTTATAGTCAAAATTATAATTTTATCCTTAGAAGTGTACAATAAGTGTCAGCCAATTCTGGCTTCTAGGGCACACATATCTAACAGTTTGATGTGCTTAGATTTATGGTGAGATCTCAGCTCCTTAGGAAGGGTTATGGTGCCATTATTGTCGCAGTATAGAGGAATGGGATCCGATGGCATCACTTCGATCTCTACGGTGAACTTTTTATGCCAGAATGCCTTCTTTGTAGCTTTTGATGCAGCGATGTACTCTGCTTCCATGATGGAATCTACTATCATTGTCTGCTTGAAACTCTTTCAACTAACAGCACCACCATTACACATAAACAGACTCTCAGATGTCGACTTTCAATCATCTATATCGGACATAAAATCTAAGTTGTATACCCATGGACTTGGAGTTCTCCAAGACCAAAAATCAACATCATATCCTTAGTTCTTCTCAAAAACTTAAGGCTACATTTCACAGAAGTCCAGTGTTCTTCATCTAGATTCGACTGATATCTACTCGGGACACTCACAGTATGGGCTATATCAGGTCGTGTACATAACATGACATACATGAGGCTCTCTATTGCTGAAGCATAAGGGATCTTGCTCATGCATTAAATCTCCTCAGGTGTGTTGGGACACATTTTTTTGGAGAGATGAATGCCATGTCTAAAGGATATCAATCTTCTCTTGGAGTTTTTCATGCTAGACCACTTTAGCACTTCCTTTATGTACATCTTCTGTGAAAGACCTAGCATCCTATTCAGTCTATCTCTATAGATCTTAATTCCTAGAATGAGAGATGCTTCTTCTAGGTCTTTCATGAAAAATTCTTTAGATAACCAAATTTTAACTGTGGTCAACATAAAAATATCATTTTTAATAAGAAGGATATCATCTACGTACAGTACGAGGAAGACAATAGCGCTCCTACTGATCTTTTTGAAAATGCATGGTTCCTCCTCATTCTTGATGAAATCAAATAATTTGATCACATCATTAAAATGAGTATTCCAGCTTCGAAATGCTTGCTTAAGTCCATATATGGACCTTTGTAGCTTGCATACTTTATGATCAACATCACTGGATGTGAAACCTAGTGGCTATTCCATATAGATATCTTCCTCAAGGTATCCATTTAAAAACACCATTTTCACGTTCATTGCCAAATTTCATAATCAAAATAGGCTGCAACAGCAAGTAATTTGCGGATGGATTTTAGCATGACTACTGATGAAAAGATATCCTGATAGTCAATGCCTTTGCGCTGACTATACCCTTTTGCCACTAATCTAGCTTTGAATGTCTCCACATTCTCATCTGCACCAATCTTTCTTTTGTAGATCCATTTACACCCAATAGGTACTATACCTTTAGGTGGATCTATCAAGGTTCAGATTTGATTTGAGTGCATCGAGTTAGTTTCAACTTTATTGCTTCTAACAATTTCTCAAAGTCAATATCTGATATCGCCTCATCATAGGTTTTGGAATCATCACTATAAACCCCATTACCTATGAGGAACATTTTCTCTACTTCCTCTGAAATAGTACACAAGTACCTCTCAGGGAGATGGGAAATTTTTTTTGATCCACGGGTGGAGGTGGTAGTGATTGTATTGGCTCAACCTAATTTGGTTCCATAGGGTCCTTAGCTCGTTGCTCTTATGAGATTTTCTCCTCAAGCTTAATCTGCTTTCCAATGCCACCATCTTGAATAAACTATTTTTCAAGAAAGATGGTATGCCAACTCACAATCATATTATGGTCTTTTAGAATGTAGAAATAATATCCTAATGACTCTTTAGGATATCTTATGAATCGAGCTCTAAAGGATCTATAGTTTAACTTGTCCGCTTGTTGTCTTTTGACATGTGCCGAACAACCTCAAATTTTGAGATGATTCAAACTTGGTCTCTCACCATGCCATATCTTATATAGTGTGGTAAGAACGGTTTTAGAGAAAATCCTATTCAGTAAATATATAGCAGTTTATGGACTATGTCCACAAAAAAAATCAGGAAGGTCTGTGATGCTCATCATGGATCAGACTATATCTAATAGGGTCCGATTTCTCCATTCTGAAACCTCATTGAGTTGCGGTGTTCCAGGGGGAGTCCATTAAGAGACTATGCCATATTGCTTGAGATAGTTCAAAAATTTCTGACTAAGGTATTCACCTCCTCAATCTGATCGAAGAACCTTAATGGATTTTTCAATTTACTTTTCAAATTTATGTCTGAATTCCTTAAACTTTTCAAAGGCTTTAGACTTGTGTCTCATAAGATACATATATCCATACCGAAATAAATCATCGATAAAGGTTATGAAGTAGACAAAGTTGCCTCTAGCTGGTACATCAAATGGGCTGCATCCATCAGTATGTACTAGGGCAAGTAGATCCATGGCCCTTTCCCCATGTCCTACAAAAGGGAGCTTAGTCATTTTGCCATGAAGACATGATTCATAATTTGGATATGACTCAAAAGTCAATGGACTCAATAGCCCAATTTTCTCTAATTTGTTAATCCTATCTTCTGCTATATGACCTAGCCTTAGGTGCCATAGATACCTATCATTTGGACTATCCCTAGGTCATTTTGATCTTATGGCATTCACATTTTGCTCGATATTAAAGATAGATACATCAATATGTAACTGGTAGAGATCGTTAATAAGAAAACCACTTGCAATTTTATTTTATTCATAAAGAATTTTACAACGGTCCTTAAGAAAACTAATTACATAGCCTTCTTATGCTAAACATGAAATAGAAATCAAATTTTTGCTTGTAGCAGGCACATAAAAATAATTCTTAAGTACTAAATCTAAGCCAGACGGTAGTCAAAGAGGATAGATTCCTACGACCACAGCAGCAACCCTTGCTCCATTTTTTATGCATAGGATCATCTCATGATCCCTCAGTCTCCTATAATTCTCAAGATCCTGCATAGAAGTGAACAAATGAGCACTAGAACCAGAGTCAAGCACCCAACTAGATGTAGAAGAAATTGTAAGGTTAGATTCAATAACGAGCATACCTCTAAAAGGATCTTTCTCCTTCTTATTCTTCAGAGTGGCTAGATATATAGGGCAATTCCGCTTCCAATGGTCGTCAGTATTACAATGGAAATACTTTTCTTTGTTAGTGACCTTCTTTTTCAGCTCTACCTTCTTTTTCTTTCCACCTTCCACCTTCTGCCTTTTCACAGACTTCCTCTTTCCAAAAGATTTTTTCTTAGAAGAAGTTCATTCCATAGCAAGTACTGAGCCTTTAGAATATTTCATAGAAATCTCAACAGTAACCAGTATATTCATAAGCTCGGCTAGAGTATTCTGAAGTTTATGCATATGGTAGTTCATGATGAACTGTCTATATGCATCAGTCAAGGATTGTAGAATTATATCATTCTGTAGATCCTGGTCTAACTTCACTCTGAGCTTCTAAAGCTCTTTCAAGTCCTTGATCATCATCTGACAATGATCTTGGACTGACTGCCCATCACGTATTTTAGACTTAAATAGTCATTTAGTGATCTGATATTTGGCTGCGTGACTCTATTCACCAAACAACTCTTGTAGGTGAGCCAATATTTGGTGAAAAGTCTTGATATCTTCATGTTGGTACTAAAGCTCATCAGACATCGAGCCTAACATATAGTATCTGACCTTATTATCTTCATCCATCCACTTATCAAGAGATGTTCTCTATTCAGCGGATGGATGAGCTGGTAAGGTGGGGGGATCCTGATCCAATACATGAGTCAACTTCTCAAAACCTAAAATGATTTTGAAGTTCTAGAGCCAATCCTTGTAATTAGGTCCAGTCAATCTATGTGTGTCCAGGATACGAGCTAGTGGGTTGGACGTAGATATTTTTCTTTTTCCTATAGAGTGTCAAAGTTTTTAGTTATATTTTATAATTAAGACTTGACCAATTTATTTAGAAATTTGATTTTTAAATAAATTAGCTTCCACTATTTTCTTAGATTTCTACACTCCCTCTGTAGAGATGCAAAAATCTTCACGATTACTAATTTCTAGTGGATGGTGCAGTCCAACCAATTGACTCATCACATCACCTAACAGTTACTTATGATGGATTAGCCAATGAGTGAACAACTCTTATCCAATGGTTTTCTAATCATGGTGCATCCAGACTTGGTCTCTAACTCATGAATCTCACCGTGCTCAAAATATTGATCCACTTCTTAGTTAAGTCAGACCCACCATTTGCATAGATTAAATTTCTAATTGGGTCTCTCACCGTATCTGAAATATTGAGCCCAATCCATCCTCCAGCCTATAGCATCCAATGCCTAATAAACATGGTTGCATTTTTTTGGTGCAACTGAACCACTATGACTAACCAAGAATAATCAACCCCGAGAAGGGCCCGTACATCTACAATGGTGGAAGACCTTAGACTTAATATTTTCTTAGGAAGATTTGATTTAAGTCTCTTTAAACTTGACTTGACATAGCCATAACCATTATGACTAACCTAGTGGCATGGGTTAGCTTGGATTGTTAGCTATCTTAGATCAGAACTGGGTCGATAAATATGGCCAGGTAAGTAAGACTGGTGGAAGGGATATGCTATTAACTCGATAAGAATGTATTTGAGTTGAGTAGCTCCCAATTAAAAATTAGTTGGTCATATTTGCCAAACTTACCTTAAATACCAAATTGTTAAGCCAGAAACAATCAGGTTAGCCTACAATCCAGACTCTAACCACTGAGCCTAATTAGATCTTAACTCAATCGATCACTCATGTGACTCAACCTTGACCTAGACTTAATCCTATTAGGCTGGTCAATTTAAGTACTCTTGATCCCACCTAACCAACTCCTGATTCGGTTTGATCTACCGCTAGACCTAATTGAGCTATCCAAGCCCGAACCTAATTTTATGAATATGTATTAGATCTAAAAATTCTTAATTTTAGATCTAATATATTTTATAATCTTAATTGTTAATTAAATTTAGGGTTCATAAACAAAACATGTATATAAAATTCTAGAATTTCAGAATCTAGGGTTTCTCAGAAAATAAGTTTTTTTGATTTCTGATTAAGGACAAACGCGCAGCACCCCTACCCACCATAAAAACATCCCATTGAATGGGAGGAGCGGGCCTTTTAACCCTACTTCATTCTTATGACCAGACGGCCAAGGGGAACGTCTTAATCAGAAATATGATAAATCTACAAAACTAGTTTGATCTACATCATATATCATATATATTAAAAAATTGATCTAACTAAAAATATATTTTGTATACATCTAATGTATCATATCATGCATATTTTTAGATCTAAATTATCTCATAAATATCTAAAAAATAAGATTTAAACTTGATCATATCAAATTAAATTTATTCTAGATAATTTTATAGAACTATTCTACAACTAGTCTAAATATGCATCTATCATATCTCATATGAATAAATTAAAAAAAATTATTTTTTATTTTTTAGATCTAATTATAAAATTTATAATATTAAAAAATAATAAATAAATAGATCTAAAAATTATAATTAATTAAATTAAAATTATGATTATGCTAGACTATACATAGAACAATTCTATTCCTAGTTTAGTCATGTAACTCATACATCTTAGATCTAGATTATTTAATTTTTAATTTTTTAATTTTAGATATAATCATATCTAATATGATATTCAAAATTATCTAATTATTAGATCAAAAATAAATTAAAATCAGATCTAATAAATTATGAAATTAGGCTCTGATACCAGTTGAAGAAAAAAAATTATTTTTCGAATCAGGTTCGTTCAGATCTGATTGGATCAAAAGGAATATTTCAAAAATTTTTTCTCTAAGATCTTAATCAGATCTGATCTTATTGATTTGATAATAAAAATAAAAATAAAAATTAAATCTAATTTAATTATACCTTTATTTTGGATAATCCAATTACCCTATGATGATCTCGATATTTGTCTGAGGTTTTGGATGTAGCCATGCAAGCACCTGACATCTATCGATATCCACTCGAATAGGATCTAAAGATCTTCTCTTTCTTAATCAATTCTTCAAGAATTAGATCTAGATTTGATCTTGAAGGTCTTCAAAACTGCTTTTAAAGAACAGTCGTTGTCTCTTGCAGCAGTGCCGCCTTCTTCCTTTCCTGATGCCTTTCACTTGCTTGGATTGCACCTTGTTCGTGCCCAAAAGCCCTTGGGCATGGAGAGGAGAGAGAGGACTAGAGGGTTGCATGGAGAAGGAGGGAGAGAGGCTATGTGGCATGGGCTAAAGGCAGAAGCATTAAATTCTAGGCATAGATAGGATTTATATAGACCCTACTGCATCATGCAGTGCCACATCATCCTGGCCAATCATAGCCCTTTATGCAATCAGATCTAAATCTGATTGATGAAATGACATCATCTAATCCAATCAGATGAGAGACACTCAAAACCCTCCTAAGGTGGTGCCAAGACTGGGTTAAATAAGACTTCTTGGCGTCATACAATTTAATCCCCTAAAGCAACCTGGAGTCCCATCTATATGGGACTCCATCTTTTATCCTCATGGGGTACATGCCTAGGGACAAGTCCCCAGGTACTCTCCTTTGGGTGTATGACATAAGGGCAGATTTCTAAGTGTCCAGGGTCAACATTTGACCAATGTTCGAAAATAGGAATTAGTAGGTGACCAAAAATGGTAGGTGCTGTTTTAAATTTATCTCATAAATTAAGACAACCCTTTTTTGATCTGGACAAGCTCTAGTCAGACCAAGTAAAGATTTCTGAGTGAGCCCAAATACATTTGGCTCAGTCGAGACAAGCTTTAATGATTGTTAAAGGAGAACATTAGGCTCAATCATGTGCTAGCACGATTTTCTTAAACCTAATTGAATCTTATTCAAATTGATTAAACTGGATTACTCCAATTGATGATATCTAGATCCAAACCCTTGTTTGTATAATCCAGTTAGGTTCAGTTTCGTATGGTAATGGAATATATCGCGATCTCTATCATCGACATCATTGAAATACCTTTCGATGGATCAAAACTTTTCTAATTCAGACAACTAGTATGATTGATCATCCAAATTATTCTAATTGCTCCCAAAATCTGTTAGTGATACCTAGCAGCATATGGTGGTAACCCATCAGAACTAAAAGCAAACCTTTGGTGTAGTTACCTATGTGATTAAGTTTCTCTATCTTGAGCCCCAAGTGGATTAGGGTTAAGGTGATCTCGTTAAATCCTAATTTTCATCATATAAATTAATCATTCGATTCAAGTCCAATGTGAAAAATCTTAATAAAAACTCTTTCTATTATTTCATTCTATCATGGCCATGGGCTTATGGACTTGATTCTCATGATCATCATAGGGCTGCTCCTCATTTACCGAGGTAGATAGATCTCCTATTGGTGCAATCCAATTCCTATAATGAACATGCTATAGCCAACATACTCCTTAGGATTTCGAATGGCTAGGAGATTGAGTTATAGTGTAGTCAAACTATAACACCCTCAAGATAAACTATCGATGCACTTTAGATCAAAGAACTAGACACACCACTACAGCTTCGAGCCAATCATTGATTAGAAGGTAGACCTTCTCATGACTGCTCGAGGTGGTCATGCTTAGTACCCTTGTTCTCTAACGAGTACCTATACTCTTGCTTTGGTGTCTCTACACCATTGACTTAAGACTCATCTATCCTAAAGAAGCAATCGTACACCAACCTTCTGGATCAATCAGCATCCTCATGATGATCCTATGATCGAGAGCATTTTATGAGTTAATAATGAAAAATTCATGTCTTAAATTTTCAACTCTTGAAAATATGAACTATCATTACCATTAACTCAAGAGATGTATTACAGACACTTTCAAATACATACTATGATAGAAAATAATCTATTTTATTATTTATAATTAAAATTATAATTTTGCCCTTAGAAGTGTATTACAAGTGTCAGCCAATCTAGCTTCTAGGATAGACATATCTAACAGACTTTACCATAACTCGGTCTTCTAGCCATTTCAAATCTTGAGGTGTACGTTGGACATAGCATGTTCATTATAGAAATTGGCTTGCACTAATAGGACATCTATCTACCTCGATAGATGAGGAGCAATCCTATGATGATCATGAGCTCGAGTTCATAGGTCCATGGCCATGGTAGTGTGAATATGATAGAAAGAGTTTCTATTAGAATTTCATATCAAACTCGAATCGAAAGATTAACTCATATGATGGAGTTTGGGTTTGACGAGTTCACCTTAACCCTAATCCAATCGGGGCTCAAGATAGAAGAACCTAATCACATAGGTAGCTACACCAAGAGGTTCACTTTTGGTTCTAATGGGTTGCCAACATATACTTGTTAGATATGTGTGCCCTAAAAGCCAGAATAGGCTGATACTTGTAATACACTTCTAGTGGCAAAATTATAATTTTGACTATAAATAATAAAATGAGTTATTTTTTATCACAAATATATATTTAGTGTCTGTGATACATCCCTTGAGTTAATGGTAATGATAATTCTTATTTTCAAGAGTTGAAAATTTAAGACATGAATTTTCATTTATTAACTCATAAAATGCTCCTGACCATAGGATCATCATGAGGATGGTGATTAATCTGGAAGATTGGTGTACAATCATTTTTTCATAATAGATTAGTCTTGAGTCTACAATGTAGAGACACCAGAGCGAGAGTATAGATACTCGTTAGAGAATGAGGGCACTGAGCGTGACCACCTTGAGCAGTCATAAGGAAGTCTACCTGCTCGTCGATGACTGTCTCGAAGCTGTAGTGGTATATCTAGTTCTTTGATCTGAGGTGCATTCGCAGTTCACCTTGAGAGTGTTATAGTTTGACTACACCATGACTCGTTCTCCTAGCCATTCAAAATCCTGAGGTGTATGTTGGCTATAGCATGTTCATTGTAGAAATTGAATTGCACTAAGAGGGAATCTATCTACCTCGGTGGATGAGGAGCAGCCCTATGATGATCATGAGAATCAAGTCCATAAGACCATGGCTATGACAGAGTAAAATAATAGAAAAATTTTCTATTAAGATTTTCACATCGAACTTGAATCGAATGATTAAATCATATGATAGAAATTAGGGTTTGATAAGTTCACCTTAACCCTAATCTGATTGGGGCTCAAGATAGAAGAACTTAATCACACAAGTAGCTATACCGAGAGATTCATTTTTAGTTTTGATGGGTTATCACCATATACTGCTAGGTGTCATTGGTGGATTTTGGGAGCAATTAGAATAATTTAGATGATCGATCATTCTAGTTGTCTGAATCAGAAGAGTTCTGATCCATCAAAAGGAATTTCAATGATATCGATGATGGAGATCATGATATATCCCATTATAATACAGAACTGAACCTAACTAGGTCACATAAATAAGGGTTTGGATCTAGATATCATCAATTGGATTAACCTAATTCAATTGATTTGAATTAGATTCAATTAGGTTCAAGGAAATCGTGCTAGCATACGATTGAACCTAACGTTCTCCTTTTATTATCATTAAAAGTTGTCTCGACTGAGCCAAATAAGTTTGTGCTCACTCAGATAACTTTACTTGGTCTGATTAAAGTTTGTCCAGATTAGAAAAGGGTTATCTTAATTTATGAGATAAATTTGATACAACACCTGCCATTTTTCGTCACTTGCTAATTCTTGTCTTTTGACTTTGGTTAAACATTGACCTTTAACCCTTGGACATCTGCCCATATGTCATGAACTTATTGGAGAGTAGACAGGGGTTTGTCCCCTTACTAAAATTTAGAAAGGAGGGGGTGCATGCCTAAGGAGGTGTGCACCCATGGATAGGGATGCCTGGAGTCCCATACGGACGGGACTCCAGGTTGCTTCTTGGATTCTACTTAGGTGACCCTTACCCATAGATTTTGATCAGTCTTAGGTGCCATCTAAAGGTGAATTAGTAGGGCTCTCATCTGATTGGATCAGATGAGGTCATCCCATCGATCAAATTTAGATCTAATTACATGAAGCAATGTGATTGGTCAGGATGATGTGGCACTGCATGGTACAGCAGGGTCTATAAATAAATCCTATCTATGCCTAACTTTGAGTGAGTTCCTCTTAGCCCACACCCCAAGGCTGCCCCTCTCCTTCCTTCATGCCATCTTTTGATCCCCTCTCTCCTCTCCATGCCTATGAAAAGTTGGGCTCCAGTTTGGTGCGATCCAGGCAAGAAAAAGCTGACGAGAAAGAAAGAAGGTAGCACTACTACAGAGATGACTGCTGATTTTTAGAAGAAGTTTTGAAGATCCTCCAAATCAGATCCATATCTGATTTTTAGAGAAGTGATAAAGAAGGAGAAGATCTCCAGATCCAGTCCAAGTGGATACTGGTAGAGGCCAGGTGCTTGCGTGGCTAGATCTAGAACCTCAGGCAATCAGCAGGATCATCAAAGGGTAATCAAATTACCCAACATCAAGGTATAAATTAAATTAGATTTAATTTATTTTTATTTTTATTTATTAGATCTATAAAATCAAATCTAAAATATCTCAGATCTAATATGGATGCTTGAAATTTTTTTTTGAAATATCTCTCTTGATCTGATCAGATCTAAATGAATCTGATCCAGAAAATCAGAATTTTTTCTTCAATACTGCTAGGTGTCACTGGTGGATTTTGGGAGTAATTAGAATAATTTAAATGATCAATCATTCTAATTGTATGAATCAAAAAAAGTTTTGATTCATCAAAAGATATTTCGATGATGTCAATGATAGGGATCACAACATGTTTCATTACCATACAGAACTGTATCTAACTAGATCACACAAATAAGGGTATGGGTGTAGATGTTATCAATTGAGCTAACCTAGTTCAGTTGATTTGGGTAAGATTCAATTAGGTTCAAGAAAATCATGCTAGCATACGATTGAAACTAACATTCTCCTTCTGTAGTCATTCTAGTTCATCTCGACTGAGCCAAATTTATTTGGACTCACTCAAAAATCTTATCCTAGTTTGACTGGAGCTTATCCAAGTTAGAAAAGGATTGTCCTAATTCATTAGATGGATTTAAGACAATATCTATCAATTTCTATTTTTGGATAAGGGTCAACAGTTGACCCTGGATACTTGGACAAAGGGCCATGTGTCATATGCTCATTGGAGAGCACCTAGGGCTTTTGTCTCATTGTTATAGGAAGGAAGAGAGAGAGCGCATGCCATCCTAGGCTTGCACCCCATGAGGATAAGGTAGGAGTCTCATGTAGATGGGACTCCAGGATATTTTGATATGATCAAACACTTGGGCGCCAAACATTTTGGGTTTATCCAGTGTTGGCACCACCTATGTTATTTTTTGAGGAACTCTTATCTGATTTGATCAGATGACATCATCCCATCAATCATATTTAGATCTGATTGAATGAAGGCCTCTAATTAGTCGGGATGATGTGGCACTGCATGGCGTAGAAGGGTCTATTTCAACCCTATTCGCGCCTAGGGTTTGTGTGCTTCTTCCTTTCACCATGCTGTAGGGCTGCCCTCCTCTCTTCCATTCCTCTCTCTAATCCTCTCTCTCTCATCTTCACGTCCAAGGAGTTGGGCACAAGTTCAAGTGAAGTCCAAAGCATATTGGTGCCTAGATCAGGAAGAAGGTAGCACTGCTGAAAGAGAAGACTGCTGCTTCTTCAAAAAAAGTTTTGAAGAACTTCAAGATCAGATCAAGATCTAAATTTTGGAGCATTGATTCAGGAGGAGAAGACATCTAGATCCTATCTGAGTAGACTATAGTAGAAGTCAGGGACATGCATGGCTCGATCCAGAACCTTAGGAGCATTAGGATCATCATCAGGATAATTTGATTATCCAAAAATAAGGTATGAAATTAAATTAGATTTAATTTTAATTTTATTTTAATATCAAATCTTTAGGATTAGATCTAAGATTTCTCAAATATGATTAAGATTTTTATAAAAAAAATTTAAAATTTTTATTCAAATCTAATCAGATCTGAATGATCCTATGATGGAAAACAGAATTTTTTCTTCAACTGGTATCAGAGCCAGGTTAGCAGTTCTTTAGATCTATTTTAGATCTAATTTAATTTTTATTTATGATCTGATATTAATGAATTTTAGATATCATATTAGATATAATTAGATCTAAAATTAAAAAATTAAAAAAAATTATATGATTTAGATCTATAATGTATGAGATGCATGACTAGACTAGGAATATAATAGTTCTATATGTAGTCTAGTATAATCATGTTATTAATTTGATTAAATATAATTTTAGATTTATTTTATTTCTATTTTTTTGATGTTATAATTATTATAATGAGATCTAAAAAATAAAAAATAGAGTTTTTAATTTTTAATTTATTCATATGAGATATGAAAGATGCATGTTTAGACTAGTTATAGAATAGTTCTATAAAATATCTAGAATAGTTTTATTTTAATGTGATAAAATTTAAAATTTTATTTTTTAAATTTAATATATGATATATCAGATCTGAAGGGATGCATGGTTGATTGACTTATAATACATGAGATATATGCAAGGCATGTATTAGTTAGATCAATAATTGTATATAAGATACATATTTTAGATCTAACTTGTTTTGTACTAAAATATATATATATATTTGATTAAGACATTTCCCTTGGCCATCCGATCATACGAACAAAGTAGGGTTTAATGATCCTCTCCTTTCATTTGATGGAATGTTCTTATGGCATGTAGGAATGTTGAACATTCGTTCTTAATCAGAAATCAGAACTTACTTTTCTGCAAAATCCTAGATCCTAAAACCCAAAAATTTTTATACATGTGTTGTTTATGAACCCAAACTTAATAAAGAATTAAGATTATGAAATTAATTAGATCTAAAAATTATGAATTTTCAGATTTAAGATATCTTCATAAGATTGGGTTTGGGCTTGGGTAGCTCAATTAGGTCTAGCAGTTAATCAAACTGAATTAAGAGTTGGTTAGGTGGGATCAAAGAAAGCTTAGATTTGACCAACTTAATAGGATTAAGTCTGAATCAAGGTCGAATCACATTAAGATGTGACTCGATCAAGTCAAGACCTGATTTGGCTTTGCAATTTGAGCTTGGATTATAAGCTAACCTAATTAGTTCTGGTTCGATAATTTGGTGTCTAAGCTAAGTTTAGCAGATTTGATCGACTAATTTTTAATTGAAAGCTACTCAACTCAAATACGTTCTTATTGAGTTAATGGTATATTTCTTCCATCGGTCTTACTTACCTGGCCATATAGGTCGACCTAGTTTTGATTAGAGGTGGCTAATAATTTGAGCCGATCCATGCCACTAGGTTAGTTATAATTGTTATGATAAAGTCAAGTCAAGTTTAAAGAGATCTAAATTAAATCTTCCTAAGAAAATATTAAGTCTAAGGTCTTCCATCATTGTAGATGTGCGGGCTTTTTCTGGAGTTGATTGTTCTCAACTGGTTACAGTGGTTCAATTGCACTGAAAAGATGCAATCATTTCTATTAGACATTGGATGCTATGGGTTGGAGGATGGGTTGGGCTCAATATTCTGGATACGGTGAGGAATCCAATCAGAAATTCAATTCGTGCAAGTGGTGGGTTTGACTAAACTAAGGAGTGAAGCAATATTTCGAGCATGGTGAGCTTCATGAATTAGAGACTAGATTTGGGTACATCATGATTAGAAAATCATTGGACAAGAGTTGTCCACTCATCGGCCAACCTATCATCAATAACTATTAGGTGAGGTGATGAGCTAGTCGATGGGACCACACCACCAACTAGAAGTCTTTAATCATGGAGATTTTCATATCTTTGTCAAGAAAGTGTAGCGATCCAAGTAAATAGTGGAAGCCTAATTTATTTAAAAATAAAATTTTTAAATAAATTGATCAAGTCTAATTATAAAATCTAACTAGAAACTTTAACTTTTTATAAGAAAAATATCTGCGTCCAACCCTTTAGCCAAGATCTTAGATACCCATAGATTGATTAGATCCAATTTTAAGGAGTGGCTAAGGAACTACAAAATTATCTTAGATTTTGAAAAGCTGCCTCATATATTGGACTAGGACCCACCCACTATACTAGCCCATCCAACTACTGAATAGAGAGCATCTCTAGAAAGGTGGATAGATGAAGATAATAAAGCAAGATACTACATGTTGGGCTCAATGTCAGATGACTTGCAGCGCCAACATGAGAACATCATGACTACCTGATAGATGTTGGCTTGCCTACAAGAGTTGTTTGGTGAGCAGAGTTGTGTAGCTAAGTATCAAGTCTCCCATAGACTTTTTAAAGCTCAGATGCATGATGGGTAGTCAGTCCATGATCATTGTTTGACAATGATTAAGGATCTTGAGGAGCTTAAGAAGCTCGATGTTATCATGGATAGGGACTTGCAGATTGATGTGATCCTACAATCCTTGATCGATGCATATGGTCAGTTCATTATGAACTTCCATATGTATAAGATGCAATGTACCCTAGCTGAATTAATGAACATGTTGGTCACTACTAAGCTTTCTATAAAATGTTCTAAAGGCTCAATATTTGCTGTGGAGCGGACTTCTTCCAAGAGAAAATCTTTTGGAAAGAAAAAGAAATCCATGAAGAAGTAGAATATGGATGGTGGGAAGCAGAAGAAGATAGAGTCAAAGAAAAAAATCGCTGACAAAGAAAAGTATTTTCATTGCAATATCGACGGCCACTGAAAGCAAAATTGCCCTCAATACTTGGCCAGCCTGAAGAACAAGAAGGAGGCAGGTCCTTCTGGAGGTATGCTCATTATAGAATCTAACATTATGATTTCTTCTACATGCAGTTGGGTTCTTGACTTTGGTTCTAGTGCTGACTTGTGTACTTCTATGCAGGAACTTGAGAAGAGCAAGAGATTGAGGGATGGTGAGATGATCCTATGCATAAAAAATGGAGCAAGAGTTGCTGCTGTGGTCATGAAAACCTACCTTCTTCGACCACCATCAGGATTAGATCTAGTACTTATGGACTATTTTTTTGTGCCTACAGCAAGCAGGAATTTAGTTTCTATTTCATGCTTAGCACAGGAAGGCTATGTAATTAGTTTTCTTAAGGACCATTGTAATATTCTTTTTGAAAGTAATAACATTGCAAGTGGTTTTCTTATAAATGACCTCTACCAGTTACATATTGATATTTCTATTTTTAATATCGAGCAAAACATGAATGCCATAGGATCAAAGTGATCTAGAGATTATCTAAATGATAGGTATCTATGGCACTTTAGGCTAGATCATATAGCCGAAGATAGAGTTAACAAATTGGAGAAATTCGAGCTCTTGAGTCCATTGACTTCTGAGTCATATCTAATTTATGAATCATACCTTTATGGCAAAATGACCAAGCTTTCTTTTATAGGACATAGAAAAAGGGCCATGAACCTACTTGCCTTAGTACATTCAGATGTATGCAGGCCATTTGATGTACCGACTAGAGGCAACTATGTCTACTTCATCATCTTTATCGATGATATATCTCGGTATGGGTATGTATATTTGATGTGATATAAGTCTGAAGCCTTTGAAAAATTCAAGAAATTCAGACTTGAAGTCAAAGAACAAACAAAAAATTCATTAAGGTTCTTTGATCAGATTGAGGAGGAGAATACCTTAGTAGGAAATTCCTAGACTATCTTAAGGATAATGGCATAGTCTCTTAATGGACTCCACCTGGAACACCTCAACTTAATGGGATTTCAGAATGAAGAAATCAGATCCTATTAGATATGGTCTGATTCATGATGAGCTTTATGGACCTTTCTAAATTTCTTTAGGGACATATCTAATGATAGCAATTTACCTACTAAATAAGATTTTTTCTAAAATTATTCTTACCACACCGTATGAGATATGGTATGGTAAAAAGTCAAGTTTGAGTCACCTCAGAATTTGGAGTTGTCTAGCCCATGTTAGGAAACAACAGGCCGATAAGTTAGAGTCTAGGTCCTTTAGAGCTCGATTTATAGGATATCCTAAAGAGTCATTACAATATTATTTCTACCTTCTGAAAGACCATAATGTGATTGTAAGTCAACACGCCATCTTTCTTGAAAAGTAGTTTATTCAAGATGGTGGCATCAGGAGATTGATTAGGCTCAAGGAGGAAGTTTCTGATGAGCAATGAGCTAAGGAACCTAGAGAACCAAATTAGTTAGAACTAGTCCACACACTACCTCCACCATCTTGTAGATCAACTAGGATTTCCCATCCTCCTGAAAGATACTTAGGTACTGTTCAAGAGGATGTAGAGAAAATGTTCCTTATGAAAAATGGGGTTCATAGTGATGATCCCAAAACCTATGATGAGATGATATCAGATATCAACTCTCAAAAATGGTTAGAGGCAATGAAGTCAAAGATTGACTTAATGCGCTCGAACCAAGTCTGAACCTTGGTGGATCCACCTAAAGGTATAGTACCTATTAGGTGTAAATGGATCTTCAAGAGAAAGATAGATGCCGATGGAAATATAAAGATATTCAAGACAAGACTTGTAGTGAAAGGATATAGTCAGCATAAAGGCCTTGACTATCAGGATACCTTTTCGTCGGTAGCTATGTTGAAATCCATTCGCATATTGCTTGTAATTGCATTCTATTTCGATTATGAAATATAGAAGATGGATGTGAAAATGGCATTCTTAAATGGATATCTTGAAGAAGATATCTATATGGAGCAGCCATTTGGTTTCACATTCAGTGATGGAGATTACAAAGTTTACAAGCTGTAAAGATCCATATATGGACTTAAGCAAGCATCTCAGAGTTGGAATGCTCGTTTCAATGATGTAACCAAAATATTTAATTTCATCAAAAATGAGAAAAAATCATGTGTATTCAAAAAGGTCAGTGGGAGCGCTGTTGTCTTTCTCATACTATACGTAGATGACATCCTCCTAAATGAGAATGATATTTCCATGCTGACTACAGTCAATGTGTAGTTGTCAAAGGAGTTCTCTATGAAAGATCTAACAAAAGCATCATTTATATTGAAAATAAAGGTCTATAGGGATAGGCCAAATAGGATGCTAGGACTTTCATAGAAGATGTACATAGAGGAGGTGCTAAATGTTAGATATGTGTGCCCTAGAAGCTAGAATTGGCTAACACTTGTAATACACATCTAAGGGCAAAATTATAATTTTAATTATAAATAAAATAATAAATTATTTTCTATCTTAGTGTGTATTTGAAAGTGTTTGTGATACATTTTTTGAGCTAATAGTAATGATAGTTCATATTTTCAAGAGTTAAAAATTTAAGATATGAATTTTCATTATTGACTCATAAAATGCTCCCGACCGTAGGATCATCATGAGGATGGTGATTGATTTGGAAGGTTGGTGTATGATCGCTTCTTTAGGATCGATGAGTCTTGAGTCTATGGTGTAGAGACACCAGAGTGAGAGTATAGGCACTCACTAGAGAACGAGGGCATTGAGCATGACCAGCTCGAGCAGTCATGAGGAAGTCTATCTTCTGGTCAATAACTGGCTCGAAGTTGCAGTGGTGTGTTTGGTTCTTTGACCTGAGGTGCATTGGCAGTTCACCTTGAGGGTGTTATAGTTTGACTACACCATAACTCGATCTTCTAGCCATTCAAAATTCTGAGGTGTATGTTGGCTATAGCATATTCATTGTAGGAATTGGATTGCACCAATAAGGAATCTATCTACCTTGGTAGATAAGGAGTAGTCCAATGATGATCATGAGAATCAAGTCCATCGCCCATGGCCATGGCAGAGTGAAATAATAGAAAGAGTTTCTATTAGAATTTTCATATTGAACTTGAATTGAATGATTAATTCATATGACGAAAATTAGGATTTGACGAGATCACCTTAGCTCTAATCCAAGCGGGGCTCAAAATAGAGGAATTTAATCACACAGGTAACTGCATCGAGAGATTTATTTTCAATTCTGATGGGTTGCCATCATATGCTGCTAGGTGTCATTGGTGGATTTTGGGAGCAATTAGAATGATCTGGATGATCGATCATACTAGTATCTGAATCAAAAAAGTTTTGATCCATCGAAAGATATTTCGATGATGTCGATGATAGAGTTCATGATATATCCCATTACTATACAGAACTGAACCTAACTGGATCATACAAATAAGGATTTGGATCTGGATATTATCAATTGGATTAATCTAGTTCAATTGATTTGAATAAGATTCAATTAGGTTCAAGAAAATCATGCTAGCACATGATTAAGCCTAATATTCTCCTTCAACAATCATTAAAAATTATCTTGACTGAGCCAAATATGTTTGGGCTCACTCAAGAACCTTTACTTTATCTAATTGGAGCTTGTTCAGGTCAGAAAAGGATTGTTTTAATTTATGAGATAAATTTGAGACAATATCTGCCATTTTTCATCACATACTAAATCTTGTCTTTTGACTTTGGTCAAACGTTGACCTTTGACACTTAGACATCTGCCCATATGTCATGCATCCATTAGAGAGAAGATAGGGCTTTGTCCTCCTATTAGAAAGAAGAAAGGGAGGGGGCGCACGCCTCCTGGAGTCCCATATAGATGGGACTCCAGGTTGCTTCATGCTCTCTACTTGGGTGGCACCAAAGACTCTTCTTTGATCAGTCTTGGCACCACCTAAGGAGGTTTGTAAGGGACTCTAATCTGATTAGATCAGATGATGTCATTCTATCAATCAGATTTAGATCTGATTACACAAAGAGCCATGATTGGTTGGGATGATGTGGCACTGCATGGCGCTGCAGGGTCTATATAAATCCTATCTACGCCTAGGATTTAGAGTTTCTACCTTTTGCCCATACCACATAGCTTCTCTCCCTCCTTCTCTATGCCACCCTCTACTTCTCTCTCTCCTCTCCATGCCCAAGTGGTTTTGGGCTCCAGTTTGGTGCAATCCAAGTAAGAGAAAGGCGACAGAAAAGGAAGAAGGTAGTACTGTTGTAAGAGACAATAGTTGATCTTCAAAAGATGTTTTGAAGACCTTCAAGATCAGATCTAGATTTAATTTTTGGAGTATAGATTAAGAAGGAGAAGATCTTCAGATCCTGCCTGAGTGGATATCGGTAGAGGTCAGACGCTTGCGTGGCTACATCCAGAACCTCAGGCAAACATTAGGATCATCATAGGATAATAGGATTATCCATAACAAGATACAATTAAATTAGATTTATTTTATTTTATTTTATTTTTATTTTATCAAATTGATAAAATCAGATTTAAAGAATCTCATATCTTATTTGGATCTAAGAAAAAAATTTTTAAAATATCCCTCTTGATCAAATCAAGATCTAAACAAACCTGATAAAAAAAATAAAATTTTTCCTTCAACTAGTATCAGAGCCAGGTTCCATAATTATTTAGATATAATTTTAATATAATTTTGATCTAATAATTAGATGATTTTATATATCACATTAGATGTGATTAGATCTAAAATCAAAAATTAAGAAAATTAAATAATCTAGATCTAAGATGTATGAGATGCATGACTAGACTAGAAATAGAATTATTCTATGTGTAGTCTAGGATGATCATAATTTTAATTTAATTAATTATAATTTTAGATCTATTTATTTATTATTTTTAATATTATAAATATTATAATTAGATCTAAAAACTAGAAAATAAATTTATTTAATTTTGTTCATATGAGATATGATAGATGCATGTTTAGATTAGTTGTAGAATAGTTCTACAAAGTTATCTTGAATAAATTTAATTTGATATGATCAAATTTTTTTATTTTTTAGATATTTATGAGATAATTTAAGTTTGAAAACATGCATAATATGATACATGAGATGTATGCAAAACATGTTTTTAAGTTAGATCAAATTTTTATATGTGATATATGATGTAGATCTAACTAGTTTTGTAGATTCATCATGTTTCTGATTAAGGCATTCCCCTTGACCGTTTGGTCATAAGAACAAAGAAGAATTTAAAGGCCCTGTCCTCTCATTCGATGGGGTGTTCTTATGATGTTTAGGGGTGTTGCATGTTCATCCTTAATGAAAAATCAAAAACTTATTTTCTGCAAAATCATAGATCCTGAAATCCTAGGATTTTATTTATATGTTTTGTTTATGAATCCTATACTTAATTAAGAATTAAGATTATAAAATATATTAGGTCTAAAATTAAGAATTTTTAGATGTAAGACATATTTATAAAATTGGGTTCGAGCTTGGGTAGCTCAATTAGGTCTAGCGATTGATCAAATCGAATCAAGAGTTGGTTAGATGGGATCAAGAGTGCTTAAATTGACCAGCCTAATAGGATTAAGTCTAGGTCAAGATCGAGTCACATGAGTGATCGATCAAGTTAAGATCTAATTAGGCTCAGTGGTTAGAGTCTGGATTGTAGGCTAATCTGATTAGTTCTGGCTCAATAATTTGGTGTCTAAGATAAGTTTGGCAGATACGATCGACTAATTTTTAATTGGGAGCTACTCGATTCGAATACATTCTTATCGAGTTAATGGCATATCCCTTCCATCGGTCTCACTTACCTGACCATATTTATCGGCTCAGTCCTGATCTGAGGTGGCTAATAATTCGAGCTAACCCATGCCACTAGGTTAGTTATAATGGTTATGGCTATGTCAAGTCAAATTTAAAGAGACCTAAATCAAATCTTCCTAAGAAAAGATTAAGTCTAAGATCTTCCATCATTGTAGATGTGCGGGCCCTTCTTAGGTTTGATTGTTCTCGACTGGTCACAGTGGTTCAGTTGCACCGGGAAGATGCAAACATGTCTATTGGGCATTGGATGCTATAGGCTGGAGGATGGATTGGGCTCAATATTTTGAATACGATGAGAGATCCAATTAGAAATCCAATCTATGCAAATGGTGGGTCTGACTTAACTAAGCAGTGGATCAATATTTCAGACACGATGAGATTCATGAATTAGAGACCAAGCTTGGGTGCACCATGATTAGAGAATCATTAGACAAGAGTTGTTCACTCATTAGCTAACCCATCATCAATAATTGTTAGGTGAGGTGATGAGTCAGTTTGTGGAACTGCACCATCCACTAGAAATTATTAATCATAGAGATTTTTGCATCTCTACAGAGGAAGTGTAGGGAACCGAGAAAATAGTAGCAGCTAATTTATTTAAAAATTAAATTTCTAAATAAATTGTTCAAGTCTTAATTACAAAATCTAACTAAAAACTTTGACTCTCTATAGGAAAAGAAAAATGTCTGCATTCAACCTACTAGCCCGTATCCTAGACACCTATAGACTAACCAGATCCAATTACAAGGATTGACTCCAGAATTTCAAAATCATTTTGGATTTCAAAAAGTTAACTCATGTATTAAACTAGGATCCCCCCATCTTACTAGTCCATTTGTTCGCTGAATAGAGAGCATCTCTTGACAAATGGACAGATGAAGATAACAAAGTTAGATATTACATGTTGGGCTAGATGTCTGATAAGCATCAATGCCAACATGAAGATATCAAGACTATCCACCAAATGTTGGGTCACCTGCAAGAGTTGTTTGGTGAACAGAATCATGCAGCCAAATATCAGATCACTAAATAACTATTTAAGGCTAAAATATGTGATGGACAGTCAGTCCAAGATCATTGCCTGATGATGATCAAGAACTTGGAAGAGCTTGAGAAGCTTGGAGTGAAGTTAGACTAGGATCTACAGAATGACATAATTCTGCAATCCTTGACTGATTCGTATGGGCAGTTCATCATGAATTACCATATGCATAAACTTTAGAGTACTTTGGTCGAGCTTATGAATATGCTGGTTACTGCTGAGCTTTTTATGAAAGGTTCTAAAGGCTCAGTACTTGCTATGAAATGGACTTCTTCCAAGAGAAAGCCTTTTGGAAAGAAGAAGTCTGTGAAAAGGCAGAAGGAGAAAGATGGAAAGAAAAAGAATACAAAGTTGAAGAAGAAGGTCACTGACAAAAGAAAGTATTTTCATTATAATATTAAGGGCCACTGAAAGTAGAACTACCCTATATACCTGATCATCCTGAAAAATAAGGAGACAGGTCCTTCTGGAGGTATGCTCGTTATTGAATCTAACCTTATGATTTCTTCTGCATCCAGTTGGATGCTTGACTTTGGTTCTAGTGCTCATTTGTTCACTTCTATGCAGGATCTTGAGGATAGCAGAAGGCTGAGGGATGATGAGATGATCCTACGTGTCGAAAATGGAGCAAGAGTTGCTGCTGTGGCCATGGGAACCTACCCTCTTCGACTACCATCTGGCTTAGATTTAGTACTTAGGGATTGTTATGATGTGGCTGTTGCAAGCAAAAATTTGATTTCTATTTCATGTTTGGCACAAGAAGGCTATGTAATTAGTTTTCTTAAGGACCATTGTAACATTCTTTATGAAAAAAATAAAATTGCAAGTGGTTTCCTCATTAACGGTCTCTACCAGTTATATATTGATGTATCTATTTTTAATATCGAGCAAAATGTGAATGGTGTAAAACAACCCAGGGATAGTCCAAATGATAGGTATCGATGACACCTGAGGTTAGGTCATATAGCAGAAGATAGGATTAACAAATTAGAAAAAATCGGGCTATTAAGTCTGTTGACTTTCGAGTCATATCCAAATTGTAAATCATGTCTTCATGGCAAAATGACTAAGCTCCCTTTTGTGGGACATGGAGAAAGGGCCACAGATCTACTTGTCCTAGTACATACTGATGTGTGCGGCCCATTTGATGTACCGGCTAGAGGCAACTTTATCTACTTCATAATCTTTATCGATAATTTATCTCGATATGGGTACGTGTATCTTATGAGACACAAGTCTGAAGCTTTTGAAAAATTCAAAAAATTCAAAAATAAAGTAGAAAAGTAAACTAAAAAATCCAATAAGGTTCTTCGATCAGATCAAGGAGGTGAATACCTTAGTCAGGAATTTCTGAACTATCTCAAGCAAAATGGCATAGTCTCTCAATGGACTCTACCTAGAACACCTCAACTCAATGAGGTTTTAGAATGGAGGAATCGGATCCTATTAGATATGGTTTGATCCATGATGAGCTTCACAGACTTTCCTGATTTTCTTTGGAGACATAGTCTGTTAACTGCAATATATTTACTGAATAGAGTTTCCTCTAAAACCGTTTCTACCATACCGTATGAGATATGGCATGATAAGAAATCAAGTCTGAGTCATCTCAGAATTTGGGATTGTCCGGCTCATATCAAAAGACAACAAGCGGATAAGTTAGAATATAAGTCCTTTAGAGCTCGATTTATAGGATATCCAAAGAGTCATTAGGATATTATTTCTACATTCTAGAAGACCATAATATGATTGTGAGTCAGCATGCCATCTTTCTTGAAAAATAGTTTATTCAAGATAGCGGCATTGGAAAGTAGATCAAACTCGAGGAGAAAGTCTCACAAGAGCAATGAGCTAAGGATCCTGTGGAACCAAATCAGGTTGAGCCAATACAATCACAACCTCCTCCACCTCGTAGATTAGAAAGAATTTCTCATCTCCCTGAGAGATACTTAGGTACTATTTTAGAGGATGTAGAGAAAATATTCCTCGTAGGTAATGGGGTTCATGGTGATGATCCCAAAATCTATGATGAGGCGATATTAGATATCGACTCCAAAAAGTGGTTAGAGGCAATGAAGTCAGAAATTGACTTGATGCACCTAAACCAAGTCTGGACCTTGGTAGATCCACCAGAAGGTATAGTACCTATTGAGTCTAAATAGATCTTCAAAAGAAAGATTGGTGCAGATGGAAATGTAGAGACATTCAAAGCTAGATTAGTGACAAAAGGTTGTAGTCAGCGCGAAGGCATTGACTATCAGGATATCTTTTCACTAGTAGCTATGCTAAAATCCATCCGTACATTGCTTGCTATTGCAGCTTATTTTGATTATGAAATAAGAAAAATGGATGTGAAAATGATATTCTTAAATGGATACCTTGAGGAAGATATCTATATAGAACATCTGTTAGGTTTCACATCCAGTGATGCTGATCATAAAGTATGCAAGCTACAAAGGTCCATATATGGACTTAAGCAAGTATCTCGGAGCTAGAATACTCGATTTAATGATATGATCACATTTTTTGGTTTCATAAAAAATGAGGAGGAACCATGTATTTTTAAAAGAGTCAATGGGAGCACTATTATCTTCCTCGTACTGTATGTGGATGATATCCTCCTTATTGGGAATGATATTTCCTTGTTGACCATAGTTAAAATTGAAGGAAAATCCTGATTTTTCGATCCAGGTTTGTTCAGATCTGATCAGATCAAGAGATATATTTCAAAAATTTTTTCTTTAATCTATATCAAATTTGAGATATTTTAGATTTTATTCTTATTATTTTAATAAATAAAATAAATAAGGATAAATTAAATCAAATTTAATTTACCTGATTTGGGTAATCCTATTATCCTGTTGATGATCCTGTATGCAGCGGAAGGTTCTGGATCTAGCCATGCAAGCGCCTGGCCTCTATCGGTATCTACTCGGGCTGGATCTAGAGATCCTCTTCTTCTCTATCACGTCTCCAAAAATCAGATTTGGATCTGATCTGGAGGATCTTCAAAACTCCTTTTGAAGATCAGCAGTCGTCCTTTGCAGCAGCGCAGCCTTCTTGCTTTTGATTGCCTTTCTATGATCTGGATCGCACCAACCAAAGTCCAAAACCCTTTTAGATGTGGGGAGGAGAAGGAGAAGGAGGTTTGGCATGAAGGAAGAGGGGAGAGGCAGCATTGGGCGTGGGAATTATGATTCTCATCATATCATGTTATATCTGAGTTGGGCGCAGGGTCTTATTATAGACGACTGTGATCCAACTTCTCTTCTTCCCAACCAATACAACCCTTTGTGAAATCAGATCTAAATCTGATTGGTGGGAATAGAGTCCCCTGGATTCCTCCTTAGAGGGCACCTAAGACCAGTCAAACTGGATTCTTAGAAGAACTCTAATTGGAATCCAAAAGGAGGTGGAGTCCTTGTCACAAGGACTCCTAGGCGCCTCAACTGGGTGCATGCCTAGGGTGGCGTGCGCCTCCTCCTTGCTAGGTTCTAGTAGGAAGACAGGCCCCACCAGCTCTCCAATAGGTGCATGACATGTGTCCAAAAGTCACAAGTGTCAATGGTCAATGATTGACCAGTAACAGGTAGACTTTTGACCAAAGTCAAAGAAACAAGAAATGCAGGTTGACCAAAAATGGCAGGTAATGTCTTATAAAATAAGACAACCTATTTGACTTGACAACTCCATCAGACCATATGAAGCTGCCCTGACTTAGAGTACAAACCTTCTTTGGCTCAACAGGACACTTATTATTGATAGAAAAAGAAGAAGTTAGGTTCAATCGGATGCTAGCACGATTTTCTTGACCCAATTTGAATCTCCATTCAGATACAATGAACTAGATCAGCTTCAATTGATGATCACGCAAGATTCAAACCCTTGTTTGTGTTACCAGTTAGGTTCAGTTCTGTATGGTAATCGGAATATGTCATGATCTCTATCAATGCATCATCGAAAACTCCTTCGATGATCAGACTCCTTCTGATTCGAACAGCTAGAATGATGGAATCATCTAAATCATTCTAATTGCTCTCAAAATCATCAGTGCACCTAGAAGTAATGGTGGCAACCCCATAGAGCTAAATGCGAACCTCTCTGGTGCAGCTACCTGGTGATTAAGTTCTTCTAATCTTGAACACCGATCAAGATTTAAGGGTTTAGTGAACTCATCAAACCTAGTTCTGTCATATGATGTAATTCATTGATTTGAGTCCAATGTGAAAATCTTAAATAGAACACTCTTTCTATTATTTCACTCTACCTGGCCCATGGGCTTTCCTGGACTTGATTCTCATGATTATCATAGGGACTGCTCCTCTACCACTCGAGGTAGATAGATTTCCATCTTGTGCCATTCAGTTCCTAATATGAACATGCTATAGCCAACATACACCTCAGGGTTTCAAATTGCTAGGAGACCCGAGTAATGGTGTAGTCAAACTATAACAACCACTCAAGGTGAACTGCACGATGACCTCTAGGTCAAAATGAACCAGACACACTATTGCAAGCATCGAGTCAGTCATTAACGAGAAAGGTAGACTTCCTATGCTACTTCGGGTGTCACGCTAGTGCCCTCGTTCTCCTACACGAGTACATGTACTCTCGCCCGGTGTCTCCACACGTGACTCAAGACTCATCTACTAAAGAGAAGCGATTGTACATCTAACCTCGGATCAATCCATCCTCGCTGATGATCCTAATGGTCAGGAGCAATTTTGAGTTACATCAATGATTATTCATGTCTTAAATTTCATACTCTTTGAAAAGATATGAATTATCAATTCGTCCATTAACTCAAAGGATGTATCACACGACACTAAATAACTACCATTATGGATAGAAAATTAATCCATTTATTGATTTAGTCAAAATTATAATTTTTTGCTCCCTAGAAAGTGTATTAACAAGTGTCAGCCAATTCTGGCTCTAGGGCACATATATCTAACCAATACTTCCACTTGTCCTAAAGACAATTGGCCTACAAGTCTAAGTCCCATGCTCTCAGGTGGGCTTTCAAACTTTGCTGGCCCAACGGCTTTGTTAGTGGGGTCTGCCAAACATTAATTTATGGAGTTGACTTCTTGGACCTCAACGACGTAACCCTCTGAGGTAATCTTGATGAGGTGATATCAACCACTTGCTTGGAACTCTTCCAGCCGACAGCACCCATTGCACACAAACAGACTCCCCAGATGTCAACTTTCGATCATCTAATATCGGACATGAAATTCGAGTCTGTGTAATCCTTGGGAATTGGAGTTCTCCATACAAAGACCAGTATCATATCCTTAAGTTCTGTCTCAGTACTTAAGGATACATTTCAACAGAGGTCCATAATCTTCACCTAGATTTGAACTGATAATCTGCTTGTAACACTCACAGCATAGCTATATCAGGTCGTGTACATAAGCATGGCATACATGAAGGCTCCTATTGCAAAAAAGCATAAGGTAATCTTGCTATGCATTCTATTTCCCCGTGCTAGGGCACATCTTCTTGAAAGCATGAAATACCATGTCTGAAGGATATTAATCCCCTCTTAGAGTTTTTCTACTAAAAACGCTACTTTAGTACTTCCTCTATTACACTTTCTGTGAAAGTCCTAGCATCCTATTCGGTCTATCCCTAATAGACCTTAATTCCTAAGAATAAAAGAGCTTCACCTAGGTCTTTCCACATGGAGAATCCTGGACACCATATTTGTGACTGTCGTCACATGGGAATACTAGTTCCCAATAAGGGAGATATCATCCACGTACAGAACGAAGGAAGACAACAAGCGCTCCCACGACCTTATTTGAAAATACATGGTTCCTTTTTCGTTTTTGATGAAACCAAATTTTTTTGATCACATCATTATAAAATGGGTGTTCCAGCTCCCGAGAATGCGCTTTCTAAAGTCCATATATGGACCTTTGCAGCTTGCAAACCTTGTGATCAGTAATCACTGGATGTGGAAACCTTGCAGGCTATTACAGTATAGATAATCTTCCTCAAGAATATCCATTTATAGGAAATGCCGTTATTCAACGTCCATTTTCCATATTCATAATCAAAAACAGGTTGCAAGCGGTAAGCAATGTGGCGAAATGGATTTTAGCATAAGCCTGGGAAAAGGATATCCTGATAGTCAATGCCTTCGCATTGAAATATAACCTTTTGCCACTAGTCTACGCCTTTGAATGTCTCCAACATTTCCATCTGCACCAAATCTTTCTCTTGAAGATCATTTACACCCAATAGGTACTATACCTTCTGGTGGATCTACCAAGGTCCAGACTTGTTTGAGTGACATAGAGTCAATTTCTGACTGCATTGCCTCTAGCCATTTCTTAGAAGTCCGTAATCTGATATCGCCTCGTTGTAGGTTTGGGATCCATCACCATGAGCACCATTACCTACGAGGAAACATTTTCTACTTTCTCTGAAATAGATACCTAAGTCTCTCTCGAAGGGATGGAAAATCTCTTTCCGATCTATGAGGTGGAGGAGGTAGTATTCTATTGGCTCAAACTGATTTGGTTCCAAATTGGTCCTTACCTCATTCCACTTGTGAGACTTTCTCATCAAGCTTGATCTATTTCATGCCGTTGTCTTGAATAAACTAAATTTTTCAGAAAGATGGCATGTCGACTCACAATCACATTTGTGGTCTTCTAGAATGTAGAAATAGTATCCTAATGACTCTTTAGGATATCCTATGAATCTGAGCTCTAAAGGACCTAAACTCTAACTTGTCCGCTTGTTGTCTTTTGAACGTGAGCCTGGACAATCCCCAAATTTGAGATGACTCAGACTTGTTTCTTACCGTGCCATATCTCATACGGTGTGGTAGAATGGTTTTAGAGGGAACCCTATTCAGTAATAGATTGAAGTTAACAATAAGGTTCCCCAAAGAAAATTAGGAGGTCTGTGAAGCTCATCATGATCGAACCATATCCAATAGAGTCCGATTTCTCCGTTCTGAAACTCCGTTGAGTTGTGGTGTTTCCTGGTGGAAGTCCATTGAGAGACTATGCCATTTTCTTTAGATAGTCTAGGATTTTCGCTAAGGTATTCACCTCCATGATCTGATCGAAGAACTTAATGGGTTTTTTCTGTTTGTTTTTCTACTTCAATGTCTGAATTCTTTGAACTTTTCAAAAGCTTCAGACTTGTATCTCATAAGATACACATACCCATACTAGACAAGATCATCGGTAAAGTAATGAAGTAGACAAATTGCTCTAGCCGATACATCAAATGGCCGCACACATCAGTATGTACTAGGGCAAGAGATCTGTGCCCTTTCCCCATGTCCTACAAAAGGGAGTTTAGTCATTTTGCCCTAAAGACAAGATTCACAATTGGATAGACTCGGAAGTCAATAGACTCGAATAGCCCATTTTTTCTCCAATTTGTTGATCCTCTTTCCGCATATATTTCCTAAGACCTAGTCTCAGATGCCATAGATATCATATCGTTTAGCTATCCCTGAGGTATTTGGCATTCAACGTTTGCTCGATAGTTAAAATAGGTACATCAATTTGTAGCTGATAAGACCATTAATAAGGAAACCATTTGCAATTTATTTCTTTCATAAAGAATGTTACAATGGTCCTTAAAAGAAGGTGATATATATCTTCTTGTGCTAAGCATGAAATAGAAATCAAATTCCATGCTACTGCAGGCACAAAATAACAGTCTTCAAAACTAAGTCTAAGACCAAGATGGTAATTGAAGAGGGTATGTTCCCATGGCTACTGCAGCAACTCTGCTCCATTACCGACATGTAGGATCATGTCTCCATCCCTCAGCCTCCTGCTTATCCTCAAGACCCTGCATAGAAGTGCATGATAGAACTAGAACCAGAAGTCAAGCACCAACTGGATGCAGAAGAAATCGTAAGGTTAGACTCAATAACGAGCATACCTCGAGAAGGACCTTCCTTCTTGTTCTTCAGGGTGGCCAGGTAAGTAGGGCAGTTCTACTTCTAATGGCCGTCGCTGTCGTAATGGAAACACTTTTTTTTGACATCGGTCTTCTTCTTCGGCTCTGCCTTTCTTTCTTTGATCCTTTCTCCACCTTTTATTTTTTACAGACTTCTTTTTCTTTCCTTTAAGACTTTCCTTTTGGAAATAGATCCGTTCCATAGCAAGAAACTGAGCCTTTAGAACCTTTCATAAGAAAGCTTAGCGGTAACCACATATTCATTAATTCAGCCAAGGAATTTTGAAGTTTATGCATGTGGTAATTCATGATGAATTGCCCATATGCATCAGTCAAGGATTGTAGAATAATATCGTTCTGCAGGTCCAAGTCCAACTTCACACGAGCTTCTCAAGCTCTTCCATGTCCTTGATCATTATCAGCACAATGATCTGGACTGACTGCCCATCATGCATCTTAGCCTTAAAAGTTGTTTTCGTGACTTGATATTTGGCTGCGCAATCTGTTCACCAAACTATCTCCTGCAGGTGAGCCAACATTTGGCGTGCAGTCCGATATCCTTATGTTGGATGCTGGAGCTCATCAAGACATCTGAGCAACATGTAATATCTGGCTTATTATCTCTCGTCTATCCATTTTTCCAGAGATGCTCTCTGTTCAATAGATGGATGGGCTGGTAAAGGTGGAAGGGTCCTGATCCAAAACATGGGTTAACTTCTCAGAACCCAAAATAATTTTATAGTCTGAGCCAATCTTTATAATTGGATCTCGGTCAGTCTATGTGTGTCCAGGATACGTGCCAATGGTTGGACGCAGACATTTTCCTATAGAGAGTCAAAGATTCTAGTAGATATGTAATTTTTTGACTTGACCATTTGTTTAGGGATTTTTTTTAAAAAAAATTAGCTCACTATTTTCTTGGTCCCTATAGTCCCTCTGTAGAGAATGCGAAATCTCACGATTAAATGATTTCTAGTGGGTGGTGCGGTCTCACCAACTGACTCATCACCTCACCTAACAGTTATTGGTGATGGATTAGCCAATGAGTGAACAACTCTGTCAATGATTCTCTAATCATGTGCCCCCAAACTTGGTCTCTAATCCATGAAATCTTACCGTATCTGAATATTATCCACTCCTTAGTTAAGTCAGACCCACCATTTGCATAGACTGGGTTCCTAATTGAGTCTCTCACCGTATTCCGAAATATTGAGCCCAACTCATCCTCCAGCCAAGCATCCAATGACTAATAGACATGGTTGCGTCTTTCTGGTGCAACTGAAGCCATTGTATCCAGCCGAGAAACCAATCAACCAGGAAAGGGCCATACATCTACAATGGTGGAAGACCAGACTTAATCTTTTCTTACGAGAATTGATTAGATCCTCATTAAACTAGCTTGGCTTAGTCCATAACAATTATGACTAACCTAGTGGCATGGGTTAGCTCGGATAATTGACCACCTCAGATCAGAATGTGTCAATAGATATGGCTAGGTAAGTGAGACTGATGGAAGGAATAGCATTAACTCGTATAAGAACGCATTCAGATCGAGTAGCTTCAATTAAAAATCAGTCGGTCGTATCGTGCCAAACTTACCTTAGACACCAAATTATTGAGCCAGAATCAATGGAATTTGCCTACAATCCAGACTCTAACCTTGAGCCTAATTAGCTTGCTTGATCGTGACTCGATCTGACCCAGACTTAATCCTATTAGGCTGGTCAATTAAGCATTGTTTTGATCCCATCTAACCAAACTCTTGATTCGGTTTGATCAACCTCTGATCTAATTGAGCTACCCAAGCCCGAACCCATATTATAAATATGTCTTAGATCTGAAATTCATCATTTTAGATCTAATAATATTTCATAAACTTTAATTCTTAATTAAGTAGGGTTCATAAATAAAATATGCACAATAAATTCTAGGTTTCAGGATCTAGGGTTTTGCAGAAAATAAGTTTTGGGTTTCGATTAAGGACGAAGACACAGCACCCCTACACATAAGAACACCCCATCGAATGGAAGAGAGGGCCCTTCAAACCCTTTTCTTCGTCTCTTATGACTGGACGGCCCAGAGGAAACGCCTAATCAGGAACATTCAATACTACAAAACAGTATCAGATCTATATCATAATATCTCATATACAAAGTAGATCTAATCATGGCATATTTTGCATACATCTCATGTATCAGAATCATGCATATTTTCAAATCTAAATTAATCTCATAATTAATCTGAAAATTAGATTTAAATTGATCTTATCTAAATAAACCCCTAATCTAGACAACTATGTAGAACTATTCTACAACTAGTCTAGACATGCATCAATCACATCTCATATGATGTTTTAAATTAAATAATTTTTATTTGCTATTTTTTAGTGTTATATAACCATTATAATATCATAAAATAGTAAATAAATGGATCTAAAATATGGGTTTAATCAAAATTAAATTGAAAACATGCAAGGACTATTCTATAGAACTATTCTATTCTAGAACTAGTCATGCATATCTTCTAATCTTAGATCCTAATCAATTTAATTTTCATTTTTCTGATTTCAGATCTGATCACATCTATGGTGACATCTGAAATCAATTATTTTTTGATTAAAATAAATTTAAAATTAGAAAATAAATATTTTTAGAACCATGGCTCTGATACCAGTTGATGGAAAATCCTGATTTCCCGGTCCAGGTTCGTTCAGATCTGATCAGATCAAGACATATATTTCAAAATTTTTCTCTTTGATCTGTATCAGATTTAGAATGTTTTAGATCTGATTCTTATTATTTTAATAAATAAAATAAATAAGGATAAATTAAATCAAATTTAATTTACCTGATTTAGGTAATCCTATTATACTGTTGATGATCCTGTATGCAGCGGAAGGTTCTGGATCTAGCCACGCAAGCGCCTGGCCTCTATCGGTATCCACTCGGGCTAGATCTGGAGATCCTCTTCTTCTATCATATCTCCAAAAATCAGAACTGGATCTGATCTGAAGGATCTTCAAAACTCCTTTTGAAGATCAGCAGTCATCCTTTGCAGCAGCAGCCTTCTTGCTTTTAATTGCCTTTCTTTGATCTGGATCGCACCAACCAAAGTCCAAAACCCTTTTGGATGTGGGGAGGAGAAGGAGAAGGAGGTTTGGCATGGAGGAAGAGGGGAGAGGCAGCCTTGGGCATGGGAATTATGATTCTCAATCATATCATGTTATAATCTGAGTTGGGCGCAGGGTCTTATTTATAGACTGACTGTGATCCAACTTCTCTTCTTCCCAACCAATCACAACCCTTTGTGAAATCAGATCTAAATCTGATTGGTGGGAATAGAGTCCCCTGGATTCCTCCTTAGAGGGTGCCTAAGACCAGTCAAACTGGATTCTTAGAAGAACTCTAATTGGAATCCAAAAAGGGAGATGGAGTCCTTGTCCAACAAGGACTCCTAGGCGCCTCCAACTTGGGCACACGCCTAGGGTGGCGTGCGCCCTCCTCCTTGCCAGGTTCTGGTAGGGGGACAGGCCCCCACCAGCTCTCCAATAGGTGCATGACATGTGGTCAAAAGTCAAAGTGTCAATGGTCAATATTTGACCAGTCAAAGGTAGACTTTTGACCAAAGTCAAAGAACAAGAAATGGCAGGTGACCAAAAATGGCAGGTAATGTCTTACAAAATAAGACAACCTTTTCTGACTTGGACAACCTCCAGTCAGACCATATGAAGGCCTTTGATTGAGCACAAACTCCTTTGGCTCAGTCAGGACAACTTATTTATGATAGAAAAAGAAGAACGTTAGGTTCAATCGAGTGCTAGCACGATTTTCTTGAACCTAATTGAATCTCATTCAGATCAATTGAACTAGATCAGTTCAATTGATGATCACCAGATTCAAACCCTTGTTTGTGTGATCCAGTTAGGTTCAGTTCTGTATGGTAATGGGATATGTCATGATCTCTATCATCGACATCATCGAAACTCCTTTCGATGGATCAGAACTCTTCTGATTCGAACAGCTAGAATGATCGATCATCTAAATCATTCTAATTGCTCCCAAAATCCACCAGTGACACCTAGCAGTATATGGTGGCAACCCATCAGAGCTGAAATGCGAACCTCTTGGTGCAGCTACCTGTGTGATTAAGTTCTTCTATCTTGAGCCCCGATCAGATTAGGGTTTAAGGTGAACTCGTCAAACCCTAGTTTCTGTCATATGATGTAATCATTCGATTCGAGTCCAATGTGAAAATCTAAATAGAAACTCTTTCTATTATTTCACTCTACCATGGCCATGGGCTTCTGGACTTGATTCTCATGATTATCATAGGGCTGCTCCTCTACCACCGAGGTAGATAGATTCCATCTTGATGCCATTCAGTTCCTACAATGAACATGCTATAGCCAACATACACCTCAGGGTTCCATATGGCTAGGAGACCGAGTAATGGTGTAGTCAAACTATAACACCCTCAAGGTGAACTATCGATGATCTCAGGTCAAAGAACCAGACACACTACTGCAGCATCGAGTCAGTCATTGACGAGAAGGTAGACTTCCTAATGACTACTCGAGGTGGTCACGCTCAGTGCCCTCGTTCTCTAACGAGTACCTGTACTCTCGCTCCGGTGTCTCCACACCGTAGACTCAAGACTCATCTACTAAAGAGAAGCGATTGTACACTAACCTTCCGGATCAATCACCATCCTCGTGATGATCCTATGGTCAGGAGCAATTTATGAGTTAATAATGATTATTCATGTCTTAAATTTTCAACTCTTGAAAATATGAATTATCATTGCCATTAACTCAAAGGATGTATCACCGACACTAAATACACATATGTGGTAGAAAATAACCCATTTATTGATTTTAGTCAAAATTATAATTTTGCCCCTAGAAGTGTATTACAAGTGTCAGCCAATTCTGGCTTCTAGGGCACATATATCTAAAAAAAATATAGTTGTCGAAATAATTCTCCATGAAAGACCTAAGAGAAGCATCCTTCATTCTAGGAATTAAAGTCTATAGAGATAGATCGAATTGGATGCTAGGTCTTTCATAGAAGATGTACATAGAGGAAGTGCTAAAGAGGTTTAGCATGGAAAACTCCAAGAGGAGATTGGTTTCGTTCAGACATGGCATTCATCTCTCCAAGAAAATGTGTCCCAATACACCAAAGGAGATTGAATGCATAAGCAAGATCCTTTATGCTTTAGCAATAGGGAGCCTCATGTATGCCATGTTATGTACACAACCTGATATAGCCCATGCTGTGATTGTCATAAGAAGATATCAATCGAATCCAGATGAAGAACATTGGACTTCTGTGAAATGTATCCTTAGGTACTTGAGAAAAACTAAAGATATGTTGTTGGTTTTTGGTAATGGAAAACTTCAAGTCCAAGGATATAAAGACTCAGATTTTATATTTGATATAGATGATCGAAAGTCGACATCTAGGAGTCTGTTTGTATGTATTGGTGGTGCTGTCAGTTGGAAAAGTTTCAAGTAGACAGTGATAGCAGATTCCACCATGGAAGCAGAATACATCACTGCATCAGAAGCTACGAAGGAAGCATTCTAGTATAAGAAATTCATTGCAGAGATTGGAGTGATGCCATCAGATGCCATTCCTCTGTACTGCGACAACAATGATGTCATAGCCCTTGCTAAGGAGCTGAGGTCTCATAAAAAATTCAAGCACATCGAGCGACAATACCACCTTATCTGCGATTACCTCGAGAAAGGTTATGTCGAGGTCAAGAGAGTCAACTCCGCAGACAATACGACAGACCCACTCACAAAGCCATTGGTCTAGCAGAAGGTCAAAACCCATCTTGAGAAGATGGGACTTAGATTTATAGCCAATTAACTTTAGGTCAAGTGGAAGTTTGTTAGATATGTGTGCCCTAGAAGCCAAAATTGGCTAACACTTGTAATACACATCTAAGGGCAAAATTATAATTTTAACTATAAATAAAAAATGGATTATTTTCTATCATAGTGTGTATTTGAAAGTATCTGTGATACATTTCATGAGCTAATAGTATTGATAGTTTATATTTTTAAGAGCTAAAAATTTAAGACATGAATTTTTATTATTGACTTGTAAAATGCTTCCGACCATATGATCATCATAAGGATGGTTATTGATCCAGAAGGTTGGTGTACGATTGCTTCTTTAGGATAGATGAGTCTTGAGTCTATGGTGTAGGGACACCAGAGTGAGAGTACAGGTACTTGCTAGAGAACGAGGGCACTGAGCATGACCACCTCGAGCAATCATAAGGAAGTCTACCTTCTCATCAATTATGATTGATCCAAAAGGTTGGTGTACGATTGCTTCTTTAGGATAGATGAGTCTTGAGTCTATGGTGTAGAGACATCAGAGCGAGAGTATAGATACTTGCTAGAGAACGAGGGCACTGAGCATGACCACCTCGAGTAGTCATGAGGAAGTCTACCTTCTCGTCAATGACTGGCTCGAAGCTGCAGTGGTGTATCTAGTTCTTTGACCTGAGGTACTTTGATAGTTCACCTTAAGGGTGTTATAGTTTGACTACACCATAACTCAATCTCCTAGCCATTCGGAATCCTAAGGTGTATGTTGGCTATAGCATGTTGATTGTAGGAATTGAATTATACCAATAGGGGATCACCTCGATAGATGAGGTGCAGCCCTATAATGATCATGAGAATCAAGTCCATAAGCCCATGGCCATGGTAGAGTAAAATAATAGAAAGAGTTTCTATTAGGATTTTCACATCAGACTTGAATCGAATGATTAATTCATATGATGAAAATTAGGGTTTGACGAGATCACCTTAACCCTAATCCGATTGGGGCTCAAGATAGAGAAACTTAATCACACAGATAACTGCACCGAGAGGTTCATTGTTAGTTCTGATGGATTGCCACCATATGCTGCTAGATGTCACTGATGGATTTTGAGAGCAATTAGAATGATCTGGATGATCGATCATACTAGTTGTCTGAATCAGAAAAGTTCTGATCCATCGGAAGGTGTTTCGATGATGTCGATGATAGAGACCATGACATATTCCATTACCATACAGAGCTGAACCTAATTGGGTCACACAAATAAGGGTTTGGATCTAGATATCATCAATTAAACTAATCCAGTTCAATTGATTTGAATAAGATTCAATTAGGTTCAAGAAAATCGTACTAGCACGTGATTGAGCCTAATGTTCTCCTTCAACAATCATTAAAAGTTATCTCGACTGAGCCAAATGTGTTTGGGTTCACTTGAGAACCTTTACTTGGTCTGACTGTAGCTTGTCCAAGTCAAAAAAGGATTATTTTAATTTATGAGAAAAATTTGAGACAACACCTGCCATTTTCCATCATCTGCTAAATCTTGTCTTTTGACTTTGGTCAAATATTAACCTTTGACACTTAGACATCTGCCCATGTGTCATGCACCCATAGGAGAGAAGTGGGGCTTTGTCTCTCTACTAAAAAAAAGAGGAGAGGGGGCACAGGCCTAGGGAGGCGTGCGCCCAAAGAGGATGACGCCTAGAATCCCATATAGATGGGACTCTAGGTTGTTTCATGCTCTCTACTTGGGTGGCGCCAAAGATTCTTCTTTGATCAGTCTTGGCACCACCTAAGAAGGTTTGTGAGGGACCTTAATCTGATTGGATCAGATGATGTCATTCCATGAATCAAATTTAGATCTGATTGCATAAAGAGCCATAATTTGTCGGGATGATGTGGCACTGCATAGCGCAGCAGGATCTATATAAAATCTATCTATGCTTAGGATTTAGAGTTTCTACCCTTTGCCCATGCTACATAGCTCCTCTCCCTCCTTCTCCATGCCACCCTCTACTTCTCTCTCTCCTCTCCATGCCCAAGAGGTTTTGGGCTCCAGTTTGGTGCGATCCAAGCAAGAGAAAGGCGACAGAAAAGGAAGAAGGCTGCACTACTGCAAGAGACAATAGTTGATCTTCAAAAGATATTTTGAAGACCTTCAAGATTCGATCTAGATCTGATTTTTGGAGCACAGATTAAGAAGGAGAAGATCTCCAGATCTTACCTGAGTGAATACCGGTAGAGGCTAGGTGCTTGCTTGGTTACATCCAAAATCTCAGGTAAATATCAGGATCATCATAGGATAATAGGATTACCCATAACAAGGTATAATTAAATTATATTTAATTTAATTTATTTTATTTTTATTTTATCAGATTGATAAAATTAGACTTGAAGAATCTCAGATCTAATTAGATCTGAGAGAATTTTTTGAAATATTCCTCTTGGTCAAATCAAGATCTGAACGAACCTGACCCAGAAAATAGGGTTTTACCTTCACTAAAGAGGTTTAGCATAAAAAACTCCAAGAGGCATCTAGTACCCTTTAGACATGGCATTCATCTCTCCAAAATGATATGCCCTAGCACACCTGAGAAAATTGAATGTATGAGTAAGATTTCTTTTGCTTCTGCAATAGGAAGCCTCATGTATGCCATGCTATGTACACGACCTGATATAGCCCATGCTGTGAGTGTCACAAGCAGGCATCAGTCAAATCTAGATGAAGAACACTGAACTTCTATAAAATGTATCCTCAAATACTTGAGGACTAAGGACATGTTTCTAGTCTTTGGGAATGGAGAACTTCAGGTTCAGGAATTTACAAACTCGAACTTTATGTCCGGCATAGATGATTGAAAGTTGACATCTAGGAGTCTATTTACGTGCAATGATGGAGCTATCAGTTGGAAGAGTTTCAAGCATACAGTGATTGCAGATTCAACAATGGAAGTAGAACATCGAAAGTTGCAAAGGAGGCATTCTGGTACAAAAAGTTTACCATAGAGCTCGAAGTGATGCCATCAGATGCTGTCCCTCTATATTGCGATAACAATGGTGCCATAACCCTAGATAAGGAGTCAAGTTCTCATCAAAAATCTAAGCACATCAAGCGGCAATACCACCTCATCTCTGATTACCTCTAGAAGAGATACATCGAGGTTAAGAGAGTTGACACTACAGACAATGCGGCTGATCCATTGACAAAGTCATTAAGCCAGTAGAAGATCGAAGCTCACTTAGAGAAGATGGGACTTAGATTTGTAGCTAATTGGCTTAAGATCAAGTGGGAGTCTATTAGATGTGTGTCCTAGGAGTCAGATTGGCTGACACTTATAATATACTTCTAAGAGCATTTTTATAATTTTAACTTAAATTAATAAAGGATTATTCTATCACATTGTGTAAATAGTATCTGTGATACATCCTTTGAGTTAACAAAAATGACAACTAATATTTTCAAGAGTTGAAAATTTAAGACATGAGTTTTCATAATTAACTTATAAACAGCTCTCGACCATAGGATCATCATGAGGATGGTGATCGATCTGCAAGGTTGGTATACGATCGCTTCTTTAGGATAGATGAGTCTTGAGTCTATGGTGCGGAGACACCGAAGTGAGAGTACAAACACTCATTAGAGAATGAGGGCACTGAGCGTGACCACCTCGAGCAGTCATAAGAAAGTCTACCTTCTCATCAATGACTAGTTTGATGCTGTAGTAGTGTGTCTGATTTTTTGATCTGAGGTGCATCGGTAGTTCACCTTGAGGGTGTTATAGTTTGACTACACCATAACTCGATCTCCTAGCCATTCAAAATCTTGAGGTGTATGTTGGCTATAGCATGTTCATTGTAGGAATTGGATTGCACAAATAGGAGATCTATCTATCTTGGTAGATGAGGAGCAGTCCTATGATGATCATGAGATTAAGTCCATAAGCCCATGGCCATGGCAGTGTGAATATGATAGAAAGAGTTACAATTAGGGTTTCACATTAGACTTGAATTGAATGATTAATTCATGTAATGGAGTTTGGGTTTGACGAGTTCACTATAATCCTAAACAAGTCAGAACTTAAGATGGAAGAATCCAATCACACAGATAGCTGCAATTGAAGAGAAAAATCTTATTTTTCAACATAATATCATTTAGATTTGATTAGAACTGAAGGAATAATTCAAAAATTTTCTTCTAAGATCATAATCAGATCTGAGATATCTCAGATCTGATCCTTTAAAATTTGATATTAAGAATAAAGTAAAATTAAATCTAATTTAATTTCATACCTTGTTTTTGGGTAATCAGATTATCCTATGATGATTCTGATCTATCCTGAGGTTTTGGAAAGAGCCATGCAAGCGTCTACCGATATCCACTTAGGCAGGATCTGAAGGTCATCTCTTTTTCAATCTACTCTTAAAAAGTCAGATCTAGATTTGATCTTAAAGTTTTTCAAAACTCCTTTTGAAGAGGCAGGGGTCGTCTTTTTCAACAGTGCTATTTTCTTCCTGATCTAGGTGCCTTTCTTCCTTAGATTGCACTTCAACCCATGCCCAACTCCTTTGGGCATGGAGAGGAGAGAGAGAGGATTAGATGGTGGCATGGAATATAGGTGGGCAGCCTTATGGCATGGTGAAAGGGAGACGCACACAAACCATAGGCGCAGATAGGATTTAAATAGATCCTACTACGCCATGTAGTGCCACATCATCTAGGCCAATCAGAGACCTTCATTCAATCAGATCTAAATCTGATTGGTAGGATGATGTCATCTGATCCAATCAGATGAAAGTCCATCTAAAATCCACATAGATGGTGCCTAAACTGGATAAACCCAAACTCTTTGGCGCCCAAGTGTTTAAACCTATCAAAACACCCTGGAGTCCCATCTGTATGGGACTCCATCTCTTATCCACATAGGGTGCATGCCTAGGATGGCATGCACCCTCTCTCTTGCATCCTTTAGCAGGGGACAAGAGCCCCAGATGCTCTCCTATAGGTGCATGACACATGGCCCCATGTCCATTTGTCAAGGGTCAAAAGTTGACCAATGTCCAAAAATAGAAATTAGCAGGTGATTGGAATTAGCAGGTATTGTCTTAAATTTATTTAATAAATTAAGACAATCCTTTTCAAATCTAAACAAGCTTTAGTCAGATTAAGACAAGGATCATAAGTGAGCCTAAACAAATTTGGCTCAGCCGAGATGAACCTAAATGATTACAAAAGGAGAATTTTAGGCTCAATCGTATGCTAGCATGATTTTCTTGAACCTAATCAGATCTAATCCAAATCAATTGAACTAGTTTAGTCTAATTGATGACATCCAGACCAAACCCTTATTTGTGTGATCCAGTTAGGTTCAGTTCCGTATGATAATGAGACATGACGCGATCTCCATCATCGACATCATCGAAATACCTTTCAATGAATTAGAACTTTTCTGATTCATATAATTAGAATGATTGATCATCTAAATCATTCTAATTGCTCTCAAAATCCATCAGTGATACCTAGCAGCATATGATGGCAATCCATCAGAACTGAAAGAAAATCTCTCGATGCAGCTACCTGTATGATTGGGTTCTTCAATCTTGAGCACCGAATGGATTGGGGTTAATGTGAACTCATCAAATCCAATATCAGTCATATGAATTAATCATTCGATTCAAGTCCAATGTAAAATCCTAATAGAAACTCTTTCTATCATCTTCTTTCTATCATGGCCATGGGCTTATGGACTTAATCTCATGATTATCATAGGGCTACTCCTCATCTATCGAGGTAGATAGATCCCCTATTGGTGCAATCTAATTCCTACAATGAACATGCTATAGCCAACATACACCTTAGGATTCCAAATGGCTAGGAGACTCAGTTATGGTATAGTCAAACTATAACACCCTCAAGGTGAACTACCGATGCACCTCAGATCAAAGAACCATACACACCACTGTAGTATCGAGTCAGTCATGGATGAGAAGGTAGACTTCTTTATGACTGCTCGAGGTGATCACGCTCAGTGCCTTCATTTTCTAACGAGTACCTATACTCTTGCTCCGGTGTCTCCACATCATAGACTCAAAATACATCTATCTTAAGATTTTGGATCGATCACCATCCTCATGATGATCCTACGGTTGGAAGCAGTTTATGAGTTAATTATGAAAATTCATGTCTTAAATTTTCAACTCTTGAAAATATGAATTATCATTATCATTAACTCATACGATGTATCATAGATATTTTTAAATATACACTATGATAGAAAATAATCTTTTTATTAATTTATAGTCAAAATTATAAAATTGCCCTTAGAGGTGTATTACAAGTGATAGCTAATCTAGCTTCTAGGGCACATATCTAACAAACTCCCACTTGACCTAAAGCCAATTGGCTACAAATCTAAGTCCCATCTTCTCAAGATGGACTTCGATCTTCTACTGGCTTAATGGCTTTGTCAGTAGGTCAGCCACATTATCTGCAGTGTCGACTCTCTTGACCTCAACGTATTTTTTCTTGAGGTAATCGTGGATGAGGTGGTATTGCCACTCGATATGCCTGGATTTTTGGTGAGATCTTGGCTCCTTAGCTAGGGTTATGGCACCGTTGTTGTCATAGTACAAAGGGACGGCATCTGATGGCATTACTTCAAGCTCTACCGCAAACTTTTTATACTAAAATATCTCCTTTATAGCTTTCGATGCAGTGATATACTCTACTTTCATGGTGGAATCTGCTATCACCATCTGCTTAGAACTCTTCCAACTGATAGCTCCATCATTATAAATAAATAGACTTTCAAATGTCGATTTTTGATCATCTATATCGGACATGAAGTCTGAGTCTGTATATCACTAGACCTGGAGTTCTTCATTACCAAAAATCAAGAACATATCCTTAGTAATTCTCAAGTACTTAGGGATACATTTTACAGAAGTCCAGTGTTCTTCACCTTCGACTGATACCTACTCGTGACACTCACAGCATGGGCAATATCAGGTCGTGTACATAGCATGGCATTCATGAGGCTCCCTATTGTCGAAGCATAAGAAATTTTGCTCATGCATTCAATCTCCTCAGGTGTGTTAGGACACATCTTCTTGGAGAGATGAATGACATATCTGAAGGGCACTAAACTCCTCTTGGAGTTTTCGTGCTAAACCTTTTTAGCACCTTCTCTATGTACATCCAGCATCCTATTCGGTCTATCTCTATAGACCTTAATTTTTAGAATAAAGGATGCTTCTCCTAGATCTTTCATAGAGAACTCCTTTGACAACCACATTTTGACTGTAGTCAACATGGGAATATCATTCCTAGTAAGAAGGATGTCATCCACATACAGTACGAGGAAGACAATATTACTTCCACTGATCTTTTTAAAAATACAGGACTCCTTCTCATTCTTGATGAATCCAAATGATTTGATTATATCATTGAAATGAGCATTCCAGCTCTGAGATGCTTGCTTAAGTCTATATATAGATCTTTGCATCTTGCATACCTTATGATCGATATCACTGGATGTGAAACCTAGCGGCTGTTCTATATAGCAAGATATCCATTTAAGAATGCCATTTTTACGTCCATCTGCCATAACTCGTAATCGAAATAGGCTGTAACAGCAAGCAATGTGTGGATGGATTTGAGCATGGCTACTAGCAAAAAAATTTTATGATAGTCAATGCCTTTGTGCTGACTATATCCTTTCTCTACAAGCCTTGCTTTGAATGTCTCTACATTTCCATTGGCACCTATCTTTCTCTTGAAGATCCATTTACATCCAATAGGTATTATACCTTCAAGTGGATCTACCAAGATCCAGGCTTAATTGGAACGCATTGAGTCAATTTCTGACCTTATTACCTCGAACCATTTCTAGGAATCAATATCTGATATCACCTCATCATAAGTTTTGGGATAATCACCATGAACCCCATTTTCTGTAAAGAATATTTTCTTTACGTCTTTTGATATAGTACCTAAGTACCTTTCAAGAGGATAGAAAATTCTACTTGATCTACGAGGTGGAGGAGGTAGTGTCTGGATTGGCTCAATTTGATTGGGTTCCATAGGTTCCTTAGCTCGTTTCTCATCGAAGACTTTCTCCTTGAGTCTAATCTATCTTTCGATGCCATCATCTAGAATACACTATTTCTCAAGAAAGATGGCTTGTCGACTCACAATCACATTATGATCTTCTAAAAGATAGAAATAATATCCTAATGACTCTTTAGGATATCCAATAAATTGAGTTCTAAAGGATCTAAACTCTAATTTGTCTACCTGTTGTTCCTTGACATGGACCGAATAATCCTAAATTTTGAGATGACTCAGACTTGATTTCTTACCATGCTATATCTCATATGATGTGGTAGGAATGGTCTTAGAGGAAACCATATTCAGTAAATTTATAGCGGTCAATAAACTATGTCCCTAAAGAAACTTTGGAAGGTTTGTGAAACTCATCTTGGATTAGACCATATCTAATAGGATCCAATTTCTCCATTCTGAAATCCCATTGAGTTGAGACATTCCAGATGGAGTTCATTAAGAGACTGTCATTATCCTTAAGATAGTATAGAAATTTCTGACTAAGGTATTTGTCTTTTTGATCTGATCAAAGAACCTTAATGGGTTTTTTTGTCTATTTTTCTACTTTGAGTCTGAATTTCTTAAACTTTTTAAAAGCTTTAGACTTATGTCGTTTAAAATATACATACCTGTACTAAGATAAATCATCGATAAAGATGATGAAGTAGATGTAATTGCCCCTGGCTAGCATATCAAATGGGCTGCATACATCAGTATGTACTAGGGCAAGTAGGTCTATGGCCCTTTCCCCATGTCCTACAAAAGGAAGCTTGGTCATTTTGCCATGAAGGCATGATTCACAAATCAGATATGACTTGAAAGTCAATGGACTCAATAGCCCAGATTTCTTCAATTTGTTAACCCTATCTTCAGCTATATGACCTAGCCTAAGATGCCAAAGATACTTATTATTTAGACTATCCTTAGGTCATTTTGATCCTATGGCATTCATATTTTGCTCGATATTGAAAATAGAAACATCAATATGTAACTGATAAAGACCATTTATAAGAAAACCACTTGCAATTTTATTTCTTTCATAAAGAATAATACAATGATCCTTAAGAAAACTAATTACATAGCCTTTCTATGCTAAATATGAAATAGAAATTAAATTTCTACTTGCTGTAGGCACATAAAAATAGTTCCTAAGTACTAAGTCTAATCTTGATGGTAATCATAGAGGGTAAGTTCCCACGGCCATAGCAGCGACTCTTGCTCCGTTCCCAATGCGTAGGATCATCTCATCATCCCTCAGCCTTCTGCTATCCTCAAGATCCTGCATAGAAGTGCACAAGTGAGCACTAGAACTAGAGTCAAGCATCCAACTGGATGCAGAAGAAATCATAAGATTAGATTCTATAATGAGTATACCTCCAGAAGGACCTGTCTTCTTCTTGTTCTTCAGACTGGCTAGGTAAAGAGGGCAGTTCTACTTTCAATGGTTGTCAGTGTTGCAATGAAAATATTTTTCTTTATCAGCGGCCTTCTTTGGCTCTACCTTCTTCTTCTTTCCACCATCCATCTTCTACTTCTTCATAGACTTCTTCTTCTTTTCAAAAGACTTTCTCTTGGAAGAAGTCTACTCCACGGCAAGTACTGAGCCTTTAGAACCTTTCATAGAAAGCTCAGCAGTAATCAGCAAGTTCATGAGCTCAGCTAAGGTATTTTGAAGTTTATGCATATGATAATTCATGATGAACTGCCCATACGTATTAGTCAAGGACTGTAAAATTATATCAATTTATAGATCCTCATCTAACTTGACATTGAGTTTCTCAAGCTCTTCTAAGTTTTTGATCATCATCAGATAATGATGTTGGACCGACTGCCCATCATGCATTTAAGCCTTAAATAGTCTTTTAGTGACTTGATATTTGGCTGTGTGACTCTATTCACTAAACAACTCTTACAGATAAGCCAACATTTGGTGGCTAGTCTTAATGTCTTCATGTTGGCACTGGAGCTCATCAGACATCGAGCCTAATATGTAATACCTGGCTTTGTTATCTTCATCCATCCATTTTTCAAGAGATGCTCTTTGATCAGTGGATGGACAGACTGTAAGGTGAAAGGATTCTATTCCAATACATGAGTCAATTTCCTAGAATTCAAAATAATTTTGAAGTTTTGGAGCCAATCCTTATAGTTGAGTTCGGTTAGTCTATCGGTGTTCAGGATATGGGCTAGTTGATTGGACGCAGACATTTTTCTATATAGAGTCAAAGTTTCTAGTTAGATTTTATAATTAGACTTAACTAATTTATTTAGAAATTTTATTTTTAAACAAATTAGTCTCTCACTATTTACTTGGATCCCTACACTTTCTTTGCAAAGATGCAAAAATCTTCATGATTATTGATTATTAGTGGATGGTGCGGTCCCCACTGACTGACTCACCACCTCACCTAATAGTTATTGATGATGGGTCAATCGATGAGTGGACTGTTAGATATGTGTGCCCTAAAAGCCAGAACTGGCTAACATTTGTAATATACTTCTAAGGGCAAAATTATAATTTTGACTATAAATAATAAAATAGGTTATTTTCTATCATATAAGTATATTTAGTGTCTATGATATATGCCTTGAGTTAATGGTAATGATAATTCATATTTTCAAGAGTTAAAAATTAAAGACATGAATTTTCATTTATCAACTCATAAAATGCTTCTGTCCATAGGATCATCACAAGGATGGTGATTGATTCGGAAGATTAGTATATAATCGCTTCTTTATAGTAGATGAGTCCTAAGTCTATGGTGTGGAGATACTGGAGCGAGAGTACAGGTACTCATTAGAGAATGAGGGCACTGAGCGTGACCACCTGGAGTAGTCTTAAGAAAGTCTACCTTCTCGTCGATGACTGATTCGATGCTATAGTGGTGTGTCTGGTTCTTTGACCTGAGATCATCGATAGTTCACCTTGAGGGTGTTACAGTTTGACTACACCATGACTCGGTCTCCTAGCCATTCAAAATTCTGAGGTGTATGTTGGCTACACCATGTTCATTATAAGAATTGGATTGCACCAAGATGGAATCTATCTACCTCGGTGGATGAGGAGCAGCCCTATGATGATCATGCGAATCAAGTCCATAACCCCATGGCCATGGTAGAAAGTGAAATAATAGAAAGAGTTTCTATTAAGATTTTCACATTAGACTTGAATCGAATGATTAAATCATATGATAGAAATTAGGGTTTGACGAGTTCACCTTAACCCTAATCTGATCGGGGCTCAAGATAGAAGAACTTAATCACATAAGGTAGCTGCACCAAGAGGTTCATTTTCAGCTTTTGATGGGTTGCCACCATATACTGCTAGGTGTCACTGGTGGATTTTGGGAGCAATTAGAATGATTTAGATGATCGATCATTCTAGTTGTTGAATCAGAAGAGTTCTGATCCATCGAAAGGAGTTTCGATGATGTCGATGATAGAGATCATGACATATCCCATTACCATACAGAACTGAACCTAACTGGATCACACAAATAAGGGTTTGAATCTGGATGATCATCAATTGAACTAATCCTAGTTCAATTGATTTGAATGAGATTCAATTAGGTTCAAGAAAATCGTGCTAGCACTCGATTGAACCTAACGTTCTTCTTTTTCTATCATAAATAGTTGTCTCAACTGAGCCAAAGGAAGTTTGTGCTCAATCAGAGTACCTTCATACCTGGTCTGACTGGAGCTTGTCCAAGTCAAAAAAGGTTGTCTTAATTTATGAGATAAATTTGAGACAACACCTGCCATTTTTCGGTCACCTGCTAATTTCTTGTACTTTGACTTTGGTCAAAAGTTGACCTTTGACCTTGGACATTTGACTGACCCATGTGTCATGCACCTATTGGAGAGCTAGATGGGGGCTTGTCCCCTCTCTAGAACCTGGAAAGAAGGGGGCGCATGCCTAGGATGGCGTGCGCCCAAGTGGATAGGGATGCCTGGAGTCCCATACGGATGGGACTCCAGGTCTGCCTTTTGGATTCCAATTAGAGTGGCTCCTAAGAATCCAACTTTGACTGGTCTTAGGCACCATCTAAGAATGGAATCCAGGGTCTCTTATCTGATTGGATCAGGTGATGTCATCCCACCAATCAGATTTAGATCTGATTTCACAAAGCAACGTGATTGGTTGGGGAAGAAGAGGACTTGGATGGCGCAGCAAAGTCTATAAATAAGACCCTGTCTGCGCCCAACTCAGATTTGAGAACTCTTCCAAGCCCACGCCCAAGGCTGCCCCTCTCCCTTCCTCCATGCCAAACCATCTCCCTCTTCTCTCTCCACACCAAGGAAGTTTTGGACTTTAGGTTGGTGCGATCCAGATCAAGAAAAGGCGACTGAAAAAGGAAGAAGGCTGCATTGCTGCAAAGGACGACTGCTGATCTTCAAAAGAAGTTTTGAAGATCCTCCAGATCAGATCCAGATCTGATTTTTGGAGACATGATAAAAGAAGAAGAGGATCTCTAGATCCAGCCTGAGTGGATACCGATAGAGGCCAGGCACTTGCGTGGCTAGATCCAGAACCTTCCGCTGCTTACAAAGGATCATCAACGGATAATAGGATTACCCAGAATCAAGGTAAAATTAAATTTGATTTAATTTTATTTTATTTTTTTATTTATTAAATTAATAAAATTAGATCTAAAATATCTCAGATCTGATTAGGATCTAAAGAGAAAAATTTTTGAAATATATCTCTTGATCTGATCAGATCTGAACGAACCTGGTCTGAAAAATCAGAATTTTTCCTTCAACTGGTATCAGAGCCATGGTTCTAAAAATTTATTTAGATCTAATTTTAATTTTAATTTTAATTAAGTAATTTTTCAGATGTCACATGAGATGTGATCAGATCTGAAATTAGAAAAAATAAAAAATTAAATTAATTGATCTAGATCTAAGATTAGAAGATATGCATGACTAGTTCTAGAATAGAATAGTTCTATAGAATAGTCTTGCATATTTAATTCATATTTTTAATTTGATTAAATATATTTTTAGATCTATTTATTTACTATTTTTTGATATTATAAATATTATAATAACATCTAAAAAATAGCAAATAAAATTAAATTTAATTTTAAACATCATATGAGATATGATTGATGCATGTCTAGACTAGTTGTAGAATAGTTCTACAAATAGTTGTCTAGATTAGAATTTTATTTTGATAAGATCAATTTAAATCTAATTTTTTAGATTATTATGAGATAATTTAGATCTAAAAAATATGCATGATTTGATACATGAGATGTATGCAAAATATGCCATTTTAATTAGATCTAATTTTTTTATATGAGATATATGATATAGATCTAAAACTTTTTGTAGTATTAGTTGTTTTTCTGATTAAGGCGTTCCTCTTGGCCGTCCGGTCATAAGAACAAAGAAGGGTTTAAAGGCCCTCTCTTCCCATTCGATGGGGTGTTCTTATGATGTGTAGGGGTGCTGCGCATTCGTCCTTAATCAGAAACCCAAAACTTACTTTCTGCAAAACCCTAGATCCTGAAACCCTAGGATTTATTGTGCATATTTTATTTATGAATCCCTAAACTTAATTAAGAATTAAGATTATGAAATATTAATTAGGTCTAAAATTGAGAATTTTTAGATCTAAGACATATTCATAATACTGGGTTCGGGCTTGGGTAGCTCAATTAGGTCTAAGCGGTTGATCAAACCGAATCAAGAGTTGGTTAGATGGGATCAACAATGCTTAAATTGACCAGCCTAATAGGATTAAGTCTGGGTCAAGATCGAGTCACATGAGTGATTGATCAAGCTAAGACCTAATTAGGCTCAGTGGTTAGAGTCTGGATTGTAGGCTAATCCGAATTGGTTCTGACTCAATAATTTGGTGTCTAAGGTAAGTTTGGCACAGATACGACCGACTGATTTTTAATTGAGAGCTACTCGACTTGAATGCATTCTTGTACGAGTTAATGGCATATCCCTTCCATCGGCCTCACTTACCTGGCCATATCTGTTGACTCAGTTCTAATCTGAGGTGGTCAATAATCCGAGCTAAACCCATGCCACTAGGTTAGTCATAATTGTTATGACTATGTCAAGTCTAGTTTAATGAGACCTAAATCAAATTCTTCCCTAAGAAAAGATTAAGTCTAAGGTCTTCCACCATTGTAGATGTGCGGGCCCTTCTCGGGGTTGATTGTTCTCAACTGGATTACAGTGGCTCAGTTGCACCGAAAAGATGCAACCATGTCTATTAGGCATTGGATGCTATGGGCTGGAGGATGAGTTGGGCTCAATATTTCAAATATGGTGAGAGACTCAATTAGAAATCCAATCTATGCAAATGGTGGGTCTGACTTAACTAAGGAGTGGATCAATATTCTGGACATGGTGAGATTCATGAATTAGAGATCCAAGTTTGGGTGCACCATGATTAGAGAATCATTGAACAAGAGTTGTTCATCCATTGGCTAACCCATCACCAATAACTGTTAGGTGAGGTGATGAGTCAGTTGGTGAGGACCGCACCACCCACTAGAAATCAGTTAATCATGGAGATTTTTGCATCTCTACAGAGGAAGTGTAGGGATCCAAGAAAATAGTGGGAGCTAATTTGTTTAAAAATAAAATTTCTAAATAAATTGGTTAAGTCTTAATTACAATATCTAACTAGAAACTTTGACTCTCTACAGAAAAATGTCTGCATCCAATCCATTGCACGTATCCTGGACACACATAGACTGACCGGACCAAATTATAAAGATTGGCTCAGAAACTACAAAATTATTTTGGGTTCTGAGAAGTTAACCATGTATTGGACCAGGACCCTCCCACCTTACCAGCTCGTCCATCCACTGAACAGAGAGCATCTCTGGAAAAATGGATAGACGAAGATAATAAGGCCAGATATTACATGTTGGGCTCGATGTCTGATGAGCTTCCAGTGCCAACATGAAGATATCAAGGAACTGCTCGCCAAATGTTGGCTCACCTATAGGAGATGTTTGGTGAACAGAGTCGCACAGCCAAGTATCAAGTCACGAAATGACTTTTTAAGGCTAAGATGCGTGATGGGCAGTCAGTCCAAGATCACTGTCTGATGAATGATCAAGGACATGGAAGAGCTTGAGAAGCTCGGTGTGAAGTTGGACTTGGATCCTGCAGAATGATATTATTCTGCAATCCTTGACTGATGCATATGGGCAATTCATCATGAATTACCACATGCATAAACTTCAAAATTCCTTGGCCGAATTAATGAATATGCTGGTTACCGCTGAGCTTTCTATGAAAGGTTCTAAAGGCTCAGTTCTTGCTATGGAACGGACTTCTTCCAAAAGAAAGTCTATGATTGCTTGGATTTCTCGGTGAGACTCGACTCTTAGCAAGGGCTTGGATTGCCATTATTTCGTAGCTATTAGAGGAATGGCATCTGGATGGCATCACTCTTAATCTCACGGCAACTCCTATGTCCAGAATGCTCCTCGCACGCTTTGATATTAGCAATATATTCTGCGTTCCATGTGGAACTCTCGTAATCACTGTCTGCTTGAAACTTTTTCAACTGACAGCTCCACCATTGCCCACACAAATAGACTCTACAGATGTAGACTTTCGATATCTACATCGGACATAAGATCCGAGTATGTATACCCCTGGACTTGGAGTTCTCGCAATACCAAAGACAACAACATATCTTAGTTTCTTCTCACGTACTTAAGGATACATTGTCACAGAAGTCTAGTGTTCATTCATGATTCGACTGATATTTCTCGTGACTCATATATAGCAGGGCTATATCAGGTCCGTGTATATAACATTGGCATACATGAGGCTCCTATTCGCTGAATGCATACAGGGACTTTGCTCATGCATTCTATTACTCCTCAGGTGTGCTAGGCACATACTTCTTGGAAAGATAGAAAATGTCGCCCATTGCCTGAAAATCACAAACCCTCTTAGAGTTTTCCATACTAATCTCTTAGTAACTCTCTCTGATGTACATCTCTGTGAAGTCCTAGCATCCTATTCAGTCTATCTCTATACACCTATAATTCAAAATAAAGGATGCTTCTCCTAGCTTCACTAAGAGAATTCTTTAGATAACCCATATTTTAACTTTAGGTCACATGGAAATCATATCTCGATAAGGAGGATGTCTATCATCGTACAATAAGGAAGACAACAGCGTTCCACTGACCTTTTTTAAAAGATACATGGACTCTTCCTCTTTTTGATGAAACAAACAACTTTTGATCAGTATCATCAAAATTGAGTATTCAGCTCCGAGAATGCTGCTTAAGTTCATAATGACCTATGCAACCGCTCGCCAACCTTACAGATGATCATCATCACTGGATGTGAAATCTAGTGCGGTTGTTCAACTAATCTCAGATTTTATCTTCAAATATCCATTTAAGAACATCATTTCACGTCCATTTACATATTTCATAATCAAAATAAGCAACAGCAACAATCGCTCTGGATGGATTTTATGCATAGCTACTAAAAAAAAATCGGCGAAAGGTATCCTGATAGTCAATGCCTTCACGTTTCGATTATAATCTTTTCCACTAATCTAGACTTCTGAATTCTCCACATTTCCAACTGACCAATCTTTCTCTTGAAATCCTTCTAACACACCAATAGGCTAACTATACCTTCTGGTGGATCTAACCAACGGTCCAGAGTTGGTTTGGTCATCGAGTCAATTTCTAACTTGCAATGGGGGTGCCTTTCCTAAAACCCAATTTTCTTTTTCCAGAGTTGATATCTGATAATCGCCTCATCATAGGTTTTTTAGAATCATCACCATTAATCATTACTCATGAGGAACATTTTCTCTACATTCTCTAAAATAGTACCTAAGTACCTTTCAGAGGGTGGAAAATTTTTTTGATCTATAGAGGTGGAGGAGGTACGTGGATGAATTGGCTCTTAATGATTTTGTCCATTTGGTCCTTAGCTCGTTGCTCTTGTGAGACTTTCATCGAGCTTTATCTACTTTTTATTCTATGAACTAACTATTTTTCCAAGAAAGTGGCAGGTCAACTACATAACATTATGATCTTCTACGAATCACTAAAAATCAAATATCCTAATGACTCTTAGGATACCTAATTGAATACGCGCCTATACAGCTTAAAGTCTAACTTGTCGCTTGTTGTCTTTTGACATGAGCCGGACAACCCCAATTTTGAGATGACTTAGACATATAAAATATTTATTACACTAGCTATATCTCATTACGTTGTAAGTACGGAACGATTTTAGATAGGAACATATTCAGTAAGTATTAGTTCGCAGTTAATGAAACATATCCCAAGAAAATCAGGAGATCTGTGAAGCTTCAATCATGGATCGACATATTCTAATAGGCCCGATTCCATCTGTTCTAAAATCCCATTGAGTTGTGATGTCTCTGCTGGAGTCTTTGAGAGACCTATGCCATTTTCTTGAGATAGTCCAAGATTCTGACTAAAGTATTCAGCTCCTCGATCTGATTCGAAGAATCTTTAATGGGTTTTTCAATTTGCTTTTCTACTTCATTCCGAATTCTTTGAATCTTTTACAATGCATTCAGACTTGGTTCATAAGAATAACATACCCAATACTTGATAAATCACGATAAGTATGAAAGTAGAACTAAATTGGCTTTAGCTGGCACATCGAATGTGGCCGCACAATTCTATATGTACTGAAAGAAGAATCCTGGCCTTTCCCACATGGTCCTACAACAGAGAGCTTAGTCATTTTGCCATGAAGATAGGATTCATAAATTGGATTATGACTCGAAGGTCATGGACTAACTAGACCAGTTTTCTCTAATTGATAACCCTATCTTCTGCTACTATGACCAAATCTTAGGTGCATAGATACCTATCAATTAGACTATCCTAGACAGTTATTGATTTTATGGTATTCACATTTGCCCAAGTTTAAAAAAAGATACATCAACATCGAATGATAAAGCATGTTAATAAGCGAACCATTTGCAAATTTCTTATTTCTTTTCAAAAGAATGTTACAATGTCCTTAAGAAAATTAATTACATAGCCTTCTAAGCAAGCAAAGAATAGAACTCAAATTTTGCTTGTTGCAACACATAATAACAGTCTTTATAAATAACTAAGGTTCTAAACCAGATTGTAGTCGAAGAGGGTATGTGTCCAATAGGCCACAGCAAGCAAACTCTTGCTCCATTTTTGATGCGTTAGGATCATCTCACCATACTCCTCAGCCTCTGCATCCTCAAATCCTGCATAGAAATGCACAAGTGAGCGCTAGAACAGAGTCAAGCAATCCAATGCTGGATGCAGAAGAAACCGTAAGTTAGACTCAAATATACGAGCATACCTTCAGAGGACCGCCTCCTTCTTCTTAGGAGGCCAGATCTCTCTCTTT
>QRFJ01000854.1:59362-247031 GCA_006176705.1 Cocos nucifera | reverse complement strand
CGAGCGGATACCACCTCATCCACGATTCCCTCGAGAAGGATTACGTCGAGGACAAGAGAGTCGACTCTATAGACAATGCAGCGGACCCACTTATAAAGCCATTGGGCCAGCAAAAGATCGAAGCCCACCTTGAGAAGATAGGACTTAGATTTATAGCCAATTGACTTTAGGTCAAGTGGGAGTTTGTTAGATATGTGTGCCCTAAAAGCCAAAATTGGCTGACACTTGTAATGCACTTCTAAGAGCAAAATTATAATTTTGACTATAAATAATAAAATGGGTTATTTTCTATCACATAAGTATATTTAGTATCTGTGATACATCCCTTGAGTTAATAGTAATGATAATTCATATTTTTAAGAGTTAAAAATTTAAGACATGAATTTTCATTTGTCTACTCATAAAATGCTCCTGACCGTAGGATCATCATGAGGATGGTGATTGATCCACAAGGTTAGTGTACAATCGCTTCTTTGTAGTAGATGAGTCTTGAGTCTACAGTGTGGAGATACCAGAGCGAGAGTACAGGTACTCGTTAGAGAACGAGGGCACTGAGCATGACCACCTCGAGTAGTCTTAAGGAAGTCTATCTTCTCATCGATGATTGACTCGATGCTGTAGTGGTGTTTTTGGTTCTTTGACCTGAGGTGCATCGGTAGTTCACCTTGAGGGTGTTATAGTTTGACTACACCATGACTCAGTCTCCTAGCCATTCGGAATTCTGAGGTGTATGTTGGCTATAGCATGTTCATTATAGGAATTGGATTGCACCAAGATGGAATCTATCTACCTCGGTGGATAAGGAGCAGCCCTATGATGATCATGAGAATCAAGTCCATAAGCCCATGGCCATGGCAGAAAGTGAAATAATAGAAAGAGTTTCTATTAAGGTTTTCACATCGGACTTGAATCGAATGATTAAATCATATATAGAAATTAGGGTTTGACAAGTTCACCTTAACCCTAATCTGATCGGAGCTCAAGATAGAAGAACTTAATCACAAAAACCTGCACAAGAGGTTCATTTTTTTGATGGTTGCCACCATATACTGCTAGGTGTCACTGGTGGATTTTGGGAGCAATTAGAATGATTTAGATGATCGATCATTCTAAGTTGTCTGAATCAGAAGAGTTCTGATCCATTGAAAGGAGTTTCGATGATGTCGATGATGGAGATCATGACATATCCCATTACCATACAGAATTGAATCTAACTGGGTCACACAAATAAGAGTTTAGATATGGATATCATCAATTGGACTAACCCAGTTCAATTGATTTGAATAAGATTCAATTAGGTTCAAGAAAATCGTGCTAGCACACGATTGAGCCTAACGTTCTCCTTTTTCTATCATAAAAGTTATCTCGACTGAGCCAAATGAGTTTGTGCTCACTCAAGTACCTTTACCTGGTTTGACTGGAGCTTGTCCAAGTCAGAAAAGGGTTGTCTTAATTTATGAGATAAATTTGAGACAACACCTGCCATTTTTCATCACCTGCTAATTCTTGTACTTTGACTTGGTCAAACATTAACCTTTGACCCTTGGACATCTGCCCATGTGTCATGCACTTATTGGAGAGTAGATAGGGGCTTGTCCCCTCTTTGGAAATTAGAAAGAAGTGGGTGCTGCCTAGGATGGCGTGCGCCCATGGATAGGGATGCTGGAGTCCCATACGGATGGGACTCCAGATTGCTTCTTGGTTTCTACTTAGGTGGCCCTTGGGTATCTACTTTGATCAGTCTTAGGCGCCATCTAAGAATGAACCTATGGATCTCTCATATAATTGGATCAGGTGATGTCATCCCACTAATCAGATTTTGATCTGATTGCATAAAGCAATGTGATTGGCTGGGGTGATCCAGCACTGCATGGCGCAGCAGAGTCTATAAAAAGACCCTATCTGTGCCAACTTTTGAGAACTCCTCTTCCAAGCCATGCCCCAAGGCTGCCCCTCTCCCTTCTTCATGCCACCATCTAGCCCTCTCCCTCCTCTCCATAACCAAGGATGTTGGGCCTTAAGATTAGTGCGAGTCAGATAAAAAAAGGCTGACGAAAAAGAAAGAAGGTAGCACTGCTGTAGAGATGATGGATGATCTTCAGAAGAAGTTTTAAAGATTCTCCAAACTAGATCCAGATCTAATTTTTGGAGAAAAAAAGAGAAGAAGAAGATCTCCAGATCCAGCCCAAGTGGATACCGGTAGAGGCCAGGCGCTTGCGTGGCTAGATCCAGAACCTTAGGGCTTCGGTAGGATCATCAACGGGTAATCAGATTACCCAGAATCAAGGTAAAATTAATTCAAAATTAATTTAATTTAATTTTTTTATTTATCAGATTATAAAATTAGATCTAAAAAGTGTCAGATCTGATTAGGATCTAAGAGGTGATTTTTGAAATATGCCTCTCGATCCAATTAGATCTGAACGAACCTGACCCAGAAAATCAAGATTTTTCTTCATGGACAACTCTTATCCAATGATTCTCTAATCATGTTACATCCAAACTTAGTCTCTAATTCATGAATCTCATCGTATTCGAAATATTGATCCACTCCTTAGTTAAGCCAGATCTACCATTTGCATGAATTGGATTCCTTATTGGGTTCCTTATCATATCCAAAATATTGAATCCAACCCATCCTCCAACCCATAGTATCCAATGCCTAATAGACATGGTTGCATCTTTCCGATGCAGCTGAACCACTATATCCAGTTGAGAACAATCAACCCTGGAAAGGACCCACATATCTACAATGGTGGAAGACCTTGGACTTAATATTTTCTTAGGAAGATTTAATTTTGGTCTCTTTAAACTTGACTTGACTTAGTCATAAAAATTATGACTAACCTAGTAGCATGGGTTGGCTCGAATTGTTAGCCACCTTAAATCAGAACTAGATCGACACAAATGGCCAGGTAAGTAAGATCGGTAGAAGGGATATGCCATTAACTTGATAAGAATGCATTTAGATCGAGTAGGTCCCAATTAAAAACTAGTCGATCATATCTGCTAGACTTACCTTAGACACCAAATTATCAAATCAGAATCAATTGGGTTAGCCTACAATCCAGGCTCGAATCATAGAGCTAAATTAGGTCTTAACTTGATCGAGTCATATTTCAATGTAATTCGATCTTGACCCAGACTTAATCCTATTAGGCTGGTCAAGATCTAAGTTTTCTTTGATTCCACCTAACTCTTGATTTAGTTTGATCAACCGCTAAGTCTAATTGAGCTACCCAAGCCCGAACCCAATTTTATGAATATGTCTTAGATCTAAAAATTCATAATTTTTAGATCAAATTAATTTTGTAATCTTAATTCTTAATTAAGTTTTGGGTTCATGAACAAAACATATAATAAATATTTTAGGGTTTCAAGATCTAGGATTTTATAGAAAAATAAATTCTGATTTCTGGTTAAGGATGAGCGTGCAACACCTCTACACGTCATAAAAACACCCCATTGAATGGAAGGAGAAGGCCTTTAAGCCCTACTTTGTTCTTATGATCGGATGGCCATGAGGAATGCCTTAATCAAAAATATAATTTTCTATTACAAAACTAGTTAGACCATATATCATATATAAAAAGATCCAACTAATATATGTCTTACATATATCTCATGTATCATAACTAAATCAATATGCATACTTTTAGATATGAAATATCACATATTAAATCTAAAAAATAAAATTTTAGATTTGATCATATCAAATATAAAACTATTCTAGACATCTCATAGAACTATTCTATGACTAGTCTAAGCATGCATCTTTCATATCTCATATGAATAAATCAAAAATTAAAAACTTTATTTTTTATTTTAGATCTGATTACAATAATTATAATATCAAAAAAATAAAAATTAAATAAATCTAAAATTATATTTAATCAAATCAAATACATGATCATACTAGACAACATATAGAACTATTCTATACCTAGTCTAGTCATGCATCTTATACATATTAGATCTAAATAACTTAATTTTTAATTTTTTAATTTTAGATCTAATAAAATCTGATGTGGCATCTAAAATCTTTTAATATCAAATCATTAATAAAAATAAAATTAGATCTAAGGTAGATCTAAAGAATTGCTAACGTAACTCTAATACCAGTTGAAGGAAAAAATTCTATTTTCCGACACAGGATTGTTCAGATCTGATTAGATCTGAAGGAATATTTCAAAAAAAATTTTCTAAGATCATAATCAGATCTCAAGCATCTTAGATCTAATCCTTTAAAATCTGATATTAAGAATAAAATAAAATTAAATCTAATTTAATTTCATACCTTATTTTTAGATAATCAGATTATCCTGTAATGATTCTGATCTGTCCTAAGATTTTGGAAAGAGCCATGCAAGCACCTGGCCTCTACCGGTATCCACTTGGGCAAGATCTGAAGGTCTTCTTCTTCTAAATCTACTTTTTAAAAATAAGATCTAGATCTAATCTCGAAGTTCTTCAAAACTTCTTTTGAAGAGGCAGCGGTCGTCTCTTTCAACAGTGCTATCTTCTTCCTGATCTGGGCACCTTTCTTCCTTGGATTGCACTTCAACCCATGCCCGACTCCTTTGGGAATGGAGAGGAGAGAGAGAGGATCAAAAGGTGGCATGGAATATAGGTGGGCAGCCTTGCGGTATGGTGAAAGGAAGAAGCACACAAACCCTAGGCGCAAATAGGATTTAAATAGATCCTGCTGCACCATGCAGTACCACATCATCCTAACCAATCAGAGGTCTTCATTCAATCAAAACTAAATCTGATTAGTAGAATGATGTCATTTGATCCAATCAGATGAGAGCGCATCTGAAATCCACATAGGTGGTGCCTAAACTGGATAAACCCAAACTCTTTGGCACCTAAGTGTTTAAACCTATCAAAACACCCTAGAGTCCCATCTATATGGGACTCCATCTCTTATCCACATGGGGTGCATGCCTAGGGTGGTGTGCATCCTCTCTCTTGAATCTTTTAGTAGGGGGACAAGAGCCCCAGATGCTCTTCTATAGGTGCATGACACATGGCCCCATGTCTAGGTGTCCAAGGTCAACAGTTGACCAATGTCCAAAAATAGAAATTAGTAGGTGACGGGAATTAGTAGGTGTTGTCTTAAATTCATCTAATAAATTAAGACAACTCTTTTTTGATCTGAACAAACTCCAATCAGACTAAGACAAGGTTTCTGAGTGAGTCCAAACAAATTTGGCTCAATTGAGATGAACCTAAATGATTACGAAAGAAGAATTTTAGGCTCAATCGTGTGCTAGCATGATTTTCTTGAACCTAATCGGATCTAATCCAAATCAATTGAACTGGGTTAGTCCAATCGATGATATCTAGACCTAAACTCTTATTTGTGTGATCTAGTTAGGTTCAACTCCATATGGTAATGAGACATGTCGTGATCTCTATCATCAACATCATCGAAATACCTTTTAATGGACCAAAACTTTTTTGATTCATACAATTAGAATGATCGATCATCTAAATCATTCTAATTACTCTTAAAGTCCATCAGTGACACCTAGTAGTATATGGTGGCAATCCATTAGAACTAAAAGTAAACCTCTCGGTGCAGCTACCTATGTGATTGGATTCTTCTATCTTGAGTCCCAACTGGATTAGGGTTAAGGTGAAATCATCAAATCCAATATCAGTCATATGAATTAATCATTCGATTCGAGTCTAATATGAAACCCTAATAGAAACATTTTCTATCATCTTCACTTTGCCATGGCCATGGGCTTATGGACTCAACCTCATGATTATCATAGGGCTACTCCTCATCTGCTGAGGTAGATAGATCCTCTATTGGTGCAATCCAATTCCTACAATGAACATGCTATAGCCAACATACACCTCAAGATTCCGAATGGCTAGCAGACCAAGTTATAGTGTAGTCAAACTATAACATCCTTAAAGTAAACTATTGATGCACCTCAGATCAAAGAACCATACACACCACTGTAGCATCGAGACAGTCAACGACGAGAAGGTAGATTTCCTTATGACTGCTCAAAGTGGTCACGCTTGGTGCCCTCATTCTCTAACGAATATCTATACTCTCACTCTGGTGTCTTCACACGGTAGACTCAAGAAACATCTATCCTAAGAAAGTGATCGTACATCAATCTTTCGAATCAAGCATCATCCTCATGTTGATCCTACCGTCGAGAGCAGTTTATGAGTTAATTATGAAAATTTATGTCTTAAATTTTCAACTCTTGAAAATATGAATTATCATTATTGTTAACTCATAGGATGTATCACAGACACTTTTAAATAAATACTATGATAAAAAATAATTCTTTTATTACTTTACAGTCAAAATTATAAAATTGCTCTTAGAAGTGTATTATAAGTGACAGCCAGTTTGGCTTCTAGGGCACATATCTAACAGCTGCATCGAGAGGTTCGCTTTCAATTCTGATGGATTGCCATCATATACTGCTAGATATCATTGATAGATTTTGGGAGCAATTAGAATGATTTAGATGATCAATCATTTTAATTGTATGAATCAAAAAAATTCTGATCCATCGGAAGGTGTTTCGATAACGTCGATGATAGAGATTGCGACATGTCTCATTATCATACAGAACTGAACCTAACTGGATCACACAAATAAGAGTTTGGGTCTAGATGTTATCAATTGGACTAATCCAGTTTAGTTGATTTGGATAAGATCCAATTAGGTTCAAGAAAATCATGCTAGCACACGATTGAACCTAACATTCTCCTTCTATGGTCATTCTGATTAGTCTCAACTGAACCAAATTTGTTTGGACTCACTCAGAAACCTTGTCTTAGTCTAACTGAAACTTGTCCAGGTTAGAAAAGGGTTATCCTAATTCATTAGATGGATTTAAGACAACACCTGCCAATTTCTATCACCTTTCAATTCTTGTTTTCGGACAAGGGTCAATAGTTGACCTTGGATACTTGGACAAAGGGCCATGTGTCATACGCTCATTGGAGAGCACCTGGGGCTTTTGTCCCCCTGCTATAGGAAGGAAGAGAAAGGGTGCATGCCACCCTAGGCATGTGCCTCATGAGGATAAGGTTGGAGTCCCATGTAGATGGGACTCTAGGGTATTTTGATATGATCAAACACTTGGGCGCCAAACATTTTGGGTTTATCCAGTGTTGGCGCCACCTATGTGGTTTTTTGAGGAATTCTCTTCTGATTGGATCAGATGACATCATCCCATCAATTAGATTTAGAACTGATTGAATGAAGGCCTCTAATTGGTTGGTGTTAGGGATAAACTCCGCTCCCATCGAAGTCCAGTCTGATGCTTAGCCTAATATAATTGGTAATCATAGAAGAACTTCGATCGAAAATTCTCCTTCAATTGGATTCTTCCAGGAGCCGAACTCCTTCCGAACTTTTTCTTTAGTTCAGACTCCTTCAGCAGTCGAATTCCTTCCTCTAGGAGCCAAACTCCTTCCGAATTTCTCCTTCAATCGAATTCCTGCAGGAGTCGAACTCCTTCTGAACTTCTTCTTCAGTTGGATTCCTTCAGGAGCCAAACTCCTTCATGACTTCTCCTTCACTAAAATTCCTCCAGGAATAGGACTCCTTCCAAACTTCTCCTTTAGTTGGATTCCTTCAGGAGTCAAACTCCTTCCAAACCACTCCTTCAATTGGATTCCTCCAGGAGTTGAACTCCTTCTGAACTTCTCCTTCAGTCGGATTTCTTTAGGAGACAAACTCCTTCCTGACCTCTGCTTCAGTCAAATTCCTCCAAGAACAGGACTCCTTTCGGACCTCACCTTCAGTTAGATTCTTTCAGGCGCAAAACTTGTTCTGGACTTCTCCATCAGTCGAACTCCATCCGGATTCCTCTAGTGGATTACTTCCAAATTTCAAGTAGTATTCCTTCTGGATGATCCCCTTTAGCCATATTCCCTTTAGGAGTCTGAACTCCTCTGGAATTGATATATGTCAGAGCTCTTCACCAACCAACATCTGCTTTCTCTAGACTTCTACTATTGAATCTCAATGAATGGGCACATCACGACAACAGACATCTTTCTCCATAACAAACTCTATGTGGCCCTGAGCGGCACACTACTGTATGGTTACGACTGTCATTTGTCAGTCTGCTATAGGCAACCCTACTATTGAATGGTTATGACTGTCTACTATTATTGGAGATAAACCTCGCTCCCATCGAAGTTCAGTCTGATGCTTAGCCTAATATAACTGGTAATCATAGAAGAGCTTCGATCGAAAATTCTTCTTTAGTCAGATTCCTCCAAGAGCCGAACTCCTTCTGGACTTCTCCTTCAATTCGGACTCCTTCAACAGTCAAATTTCTTCCTCCAAGAGCAAAACTCCTTATGGATTTCTCCTTTAGTCATATTCCTTCAGGAGCCGAACTTCTTTTGGACTTCTCCTTCAGTTGGATTCCTCTAGGAGCCAAACTCCTTCCTGACTTCTCCTTCAATCAAATTTCTCCAAGAACAGGACTCCTTTCGAACTTTTTCTTCAGTTGAATTCCTTCAAAAGTTGAACTTCTTTCGAACCTCTACTTCAATCAGATTCCTCTATGAGCCAAACTCTTTTTGGACTATTCCTTCAGTCGGATTCCTCCAGGAGCCAAACTCCTTCCTAACTTCTCCTTCATTCAAATTCCTCCAAAAATGGGACTCCTTATGGACTTCTCCTTCAGTTGAATTTCTCTAGGAGCTGAACTCCTTCTGGACTTCTCCATCAGTCGAACTCCATCTAGATTTTTCCAATGAATTACTTTCAGATTTCAAGTAGTATTCCTCTCGAATGATCCCCTCTAGCCATATTTTCTTTAGGAGTCCGAACTCCTCTAGAATTGATATATGTCAAAGATCTTCACCAACCAATGCCTACTTCCTTTGGACTTCAACTATTAAATCTCAATGAATGAGCACATCACAACAATGGACACCTCTCTCCATAATAAACTCCATGTGGCCCTGAGTGGCCCACTATCAGATGGTTACGACTATCATTTATTAGTCTGCTATAGATGACCCCACTATCGGACGGTTATGACTGTCATTATCAGTCTACTATGGATGACATCTCTCTCCATAATAAATTTCACATGATCTCGAGCGGCCCACGATTGGATGGTTACGGTTGTCACTATCAGTCTATTACAAGCTCCGTCTATAAAAAGAAACCCTTCATATATATTTTCTCTAAGCTCTCTTCTTCTTCCAAAAATTTTGCTGAATTCTTACCTGAGCACTCCATTTCTATTGGCTAGAAGAGCCGACTTGATCATCGAAGGGTCCTACTGGAGCCACCACCACCGACTCTAGATGAAACTTTTTTTTGCAGGTCACCGACGGTGACCTCATCTTCCCCAACTCCAGCTTGATTTGGCATCAACCAGATTCTACACCAACAGAATTGGCACTAGAGAAAGGGCCCTCTATTCCTGAAGTTTTCTTATTCTTAAAAGAGTGCTCAACATCGATCTCCCTTTTTTCTCTCTAGAGTTCTTTCCAAAAAAAATGCCTTCTAGGAAAGCTTCGATCAGGTGATCAATGGCCTCTGCAGTCAAATCCCATCCAGATTTATCTACTCCCACTTTAGCTTCGATAACTCAAGCTTCACCTACAGCCATGGTGGATGCGAAGCAGTTCAACTTACTGGTCCAGTAGGTTCACGGTCTCACAGAGGTAGTGTAGGCCATACATCGGCAAGCTCTGATGCCAATTCGATTGGAGCAGGCTTCTTCGGAGCCCCATGATCCGATCAAAAGATGGCCAACTTGAGCTAGCCGATCGGTGACCTCCAAAAAGGAGAAGCCAAGGATGGAGAGCCCTTCCTCGAACCATGCCTCGACCCCAAGAGGAGCTTTGCTCCGATCCCATCAAAAAATTCTAAAGATCAATGATCGTGAAGATCTCCTAAAATAAAAGCTCCAAAAAATGAGCCGACGAATCAAAGAGCTCCATCATACTTCCTCCTCATATGGTAATAATATTTGCACTGACCCTCCTTTTCTTAGAGGATTATGTAGGAACCAATCCCACCAAACTTTAAGCTTCCATAGTTTAAGAGTTACGATGGGACCACTGATCTGATCGACCACCTGGAGGCCTTTTGGACAATGATGTTGCTCCATGGCATGCCAGATGCCATTTTGTGCCAGACGTTCCTATCCATCCTCAAGGGAGCCCTCAGGAACTGGTATTCAGCACTTAAGCCAGGCACCATCTTTTTATTCGATCAAATGAGCCATTAGTTTGCGGCTCACTTCATCAGCAGTCGATGTCCGTGCTGAGGTTCAAATTTTTTGATGAATATCAAGCAGAAGAAGGAAAAATCTATCCGAGCTTATGTCATTTGGTTTAATGCTACTGCATTGGATGTTTGAAACCTGGACCAGTCTATTGCAATGGCCGCACTCAAGGGTGGCCTTCAGAAGAATGATTTGCTATTTTTTGGAAGAAGTACCCTAGGAACTTTATCGATCTACTAGCTTGGGCTGAAGGATATGCTCGAGCAGAAGAAACCTTCAAATTGAAGGATGAGAAAGCCACAGAAGAGTGGCAGGTGGGCGAGTCTAATAAATCCACAACTGATGGAGGACCGAATGAAGTTTGACCATGCTTATGGACTCCCTCCGAGCGCAAGCGAGTCTGAACTCCTCCTTGAGCTCGTCGTCAAAGAAGCCCCGACAGAAGGGAACGAAGAAGTTCTCTCCTGAGAAGATTTTGCAACTATGCCCCCCTCAATGCTCCAAAAATGCAAGTATTGATGGAGATCAAGGAGCAACTGCCAAGGCCTAAAAGGATACGCACTTATCCTGACAAGTGCAATCTTAGCAAATACTGTCTCTATCATCATGACCATGGCCACAATACTGAAGAATGCATTCAGCTTCAAGATGAGATAGAGGAGCTTATCAGAAGAGGTCGATTGGGTCGATTCCTCGAATGTCGGCCTGAAGCAAGAGAAGATCGACCAAGGGCACTGCTGTGGCCAGAACCATCAAGAAGGGAGGAACAATAAGGAGATCGGCCATTTCTCAACATCATCAACACTATCTCTGGAGGACTTTAATGAGAAGAGGCCAGCAGATCTAGGGGATCAGTGAAAAGATGGAGGATGAAGAACCCATAACCTTCACTGAGGTAGATGCATGGAGAGTATAGTTTCCTTACAATGATGTGGTTTTAATCTCTTTAAATATAGCAGACTATGATGTACGTTGCATCCTAGTTGACAATGAAAGTTCGACTGACGTCTTGTTTTATGATGCTTTCTTCAAAATGTCAATATCTAATAGTCAGCTTGGACCAATAAACTCTTCTTTAGTAGGCTTCGCTAGTGGTGCAGTACTAGTTGAAGGTGTAATGACTCTAGCTATGACTGCTGGGCAATATCCAAAATAATCCAGAGCGTAGGTGTATTTTTTGGTAGTAAAGGCTCTCTCCACTTACAATGCAATTCTTGACCGACCTAGTTTAAATGCACTTCAGACGGTAGTGTTCACTTATTATTTGAAGATAAAGTTTTTGATAAGTTACGGGATCGGAGAGGTCAGGAGAGATCAAGCTCTAGTAAGGCACTACTACTCAATTATCCTACAAAAGAAAGAATAGTCCAACCCTTATCCTGTTGATGGGATAGATGAAGGGAAATCCTGATTTTTCGATCCAAGTTCGTTCAGATCTGATCAGATCAAAAGATATATTTCAAAAATTTTTTTCTTTGATCTGTATCAGATCTAAAATATTTTAGATCTGATTCTTATTATTTTAATAAATAAAATAAAATAAGGATAAATTAAATCAAATTTAATTTACCTGATTTGGGTAATCCTATTACCCTGTTGATGATCCTGTTTGCAGCGGAAGGTTCTGGATCTAGCCACGCAAGCGCCTGGCCTCTACCGGTATCCACTCGGGTTGGATCTGGAGATCCTCTTCTTCTCTATCACACCTCCAAAAATCAGATCTGGATCTGATCTGGAGGATCTTCAAAACTCCTTTTGAAGATCAGCAGTCGTCCTTTGCAGCAGCGCAGCCTTCTTGCTTTTGATCGCCTTTCTTTGATCTGAATCGCACCAACCAAAGTCCAAAACTCCTTTTGGACGTGGAGAGCAGAGGGAGAAGGAGGTTTGGCATGGAGGAAGGAGGGGAGAGGCAGCCTTGGGGCATGGGAATTGATTCATCACTTTTAGTTGAGTTGGGCGCAGGGTCTTATTTATAGACTAAGCTGTGATCCAACTCCTCTTCTTCCCAACCAATCACAACCCTTTGTGAAATCAGATCTAAATCTGATTGGTGGGAATAGAGAGTCCCCTGGATTCCTCCTTAGAGGGCGCCTAAGACCAGTCAAAGTTGGATTCTTAGTAAGAACTCTAATTGGAATCCAAAAAGGAGATGGAGTCCTTGTCCAACAAGGACTCCTAGGCGCCTCCAACTTGGGCACACGCCTAGGGTGGCGTGCGCCCTTCTCCTTGCCAGGTTCTGGCAGGGGGACAGGCCCCCACCAGCTCTCCAATAGGTGCATGACATGTGGTCAAAAGTCAAAGTGTCAATGGTCAACGTTTGACCAGTCAAAGGTAGACTTTTGACCAAAGTCAAAGAACAAGAAATGGCAGGTGACCAAAAATGGCAGGTAATGTCTTACAAAATAAGACAACCTTTTCTGACTTGGACAACCTCCAGTCAGACCATATGAAGGCCTCTGATTGAGCACAAACTCCTTTGGCTCAGACAGGACAACTTATTTATGATAGTAAAAGAAGAACGTTAGGTTCAATCGAGTGCTAGCACGATTTCCTTGAACCTAATTGAATCTCATTCAGATCAATTGAACTAGATCAGTTCAATTGATGATCACCAGATTCAAACCCTTGTTTGTGTGACCCAGTTAGGTTCAGTTCTGTATGGTAATGGGATATGTCATGATCTCTATCATCGACATCATCGAAACTCCTTTCGATGGATCAGAACTCTTCTGATTCGAACAGCTAGAATGATCGATCATCTAAATCATTCTAATTGCTCCCAAAATCCACCAGTGACACCTAGCAGTATATGGTGGCAACCCATCAGAGCTGAATGCGAACCTCTTGGTGCAGCTACCTGTGTGATTAAGTTCTTCTATCTTGAGCCCCGATCAGATTAGGGTTAAGGTGAAACTCGTCAAACCCTAGTCTCTGTCATATGATGTAATCATTCGATTCGAGTCCAATGTGAAAATCTAAATAGAAACTCTTTCTATTATTTCACTCTACCATGGCCATGGACTTCTGGACTTGATTCTCATGATCATCATAGGGCTGCTCCTCTACCACCGAGGTAGATAGATTCCATCTTGATGCAATCCAGTTCCTACAATGAACATGCTATAGCCAACATACACCTCAGGGTTCCATATGGCTAGGAGACCGAGTAATGGTGTAGTCAAACTATAACACCCTCAAGGTGAACTGCCGATGCATCTCAGGTCAAAGAACCAGACACACTACTGCAGCATCGAGTCAGTCATTGACGAGAAGGTAGACTCCCTAATGACTACTCGAGGTGGTCACGCTCAGTGCCCTCGTTCTCTAACGAGTACCTGTACTCTCGCTCCGGTGTCTCCACACCGTAGACTCAAGACTCATCTACTAAAGAGAAGCGATTGTACACCAACCTTCCGGATCAATCACCATCCTCGTGATGATCCTATGGTCGGGAGCAATTTTATGAGTTAATAATGATTATTCATGTCTTAAATTTTCAACTCTTGAAAATATGAATTATCATTACCATTAACTCAAAGGATGTATCACAGACACTAAATACACATATGTGATAGAAAATAACCCATTTTATTGATTATTAGTCAAAATTATAATTTTGCCCCTAGAAGTGTATTACAAGTGTCAGCCAATTCTGGCTTCTAGGGCACATATATCTAACAATCTCCCACTTGTCCTAAAGCCAATTGGCTACAAGTCTAAGTCCCATCTTCTCAAGGTGGGCTTCGATCTTCTGCTGGCCCAACGGCTTTGTAAGTGGGTCTGCCACATTATCTGCGGAGTTGACTCTCTTGACCTCGACGTAACCCTTTCTCGAAGGTAATCGCGGATGAGGTGGTATCGCCGCTCAATGTGCTTGGATTTCTGGTGAGACCTCGGCTCCTTAGCAAGGGCTATGGCGCCATTGTTGTCGCAGTATAGAGGAATGGCATCTGATGGCATTACTCCAATTTCTGCAGCAAACTTCTTGTACCAGAATGCTTCCTTTGCAGCCTCTGATGCAGCGATATATTCTGCTTCCATGGTGGAATCTGCTATCACAGTTTGCTTGGAACTCTTCCAGCTGACAGCTCCACCATTGCACACAAACAGACTTCCAGATGTCGACTTTCGATCATCTATATCAGGACATGAAATCCGTCCGAGTCTGTGTATCCCTGGACTTGGAGTTCTCCGTTACCAAAGACCAACATCATATCCTTAGTTCTTCTCAAGTACTTAAGGATACATTTCACAGAAGTCCAGTGTTCTTCACCTGGATTTGACTGATATCTGCTTGTGACACTCACAGCATGGGCTATATCAGGTCGTGTACATAGCATGGCATACATGAGGCTCCCTATTGCAGAAGCATAAGGGATCTTGCTCATGCGTTCTATTTCCTCAGGTGTGCTGGGGCACATCTTCTTGGAAAGATGAATACCATGTCTGAAGGGTATTAATCCCCTCTTAGAGTTTTCCATACTAAACCTCTTTAGTACTTTCCTCTATGTACATCTTCTGTGAAAGTCCTAGCATCCTATTCGGTCTATCCCTATAGACCTTAATTCCTAGAATAAAGGATGCTTCACCTAGGTCTTTCATGGAGAATTCCTTGGACAACCACATCTTGACTGATGTCAACATGGGAATATCATTCCCAATAAGGAGGATGTCATCCACGTACAATACGAGGAAGACAACAGCGCTCCCACTGACCCTTTTGAAAACACATGGTTCCTCTTCATTTTTGATGAAACCAAACTTTTTGATCACATCATTGAAACGAGTGTTCCAGCTCCGAGATGCTTGCTTAAGTCCATATATGGACCTTTGCAGCTTGCAAACCTTGTGATCAGTATCACTGGATGTGAAACCTAGCGGCTGTTCCATATAGATATCTTCCTCAAGATATCCATTTAAGGAATGCCGTTTTCACGTCCATTTGCCATATTTCATAATCGAAATAGGCTGCAACAGCAAGCAATGTGCGGATGGATTTTAGCATAGCTACTGGGGAAAAGGTATCCTGATAGTCAATGCCTTCGCGTTGACTATAACCTTTTGCCACCAGTCTAGCCTTGAATGTCTCCACATTCCCATCTGCACCAATCTTTCTCTTGAAGATCCATTTACACCCAATAGGTACTATACCTTCTGGTGGATCTACCAAGGTCCAGACTTGGTTTGAGTGCATCGAGTCAATTTCTGACTGCATTGCCTCTAGCCATTTCTCGGAGTCGATATCTGATATCGCCTCGTTGTAGGTTTTGGGATCATCACCATGAGCACCATTACCTACGAGGAACATTTCCTCTCTACATCCTCTGAAATAATACCTAAGTATCTTTCAGGGGGACGGGAAACTCTTTCCGATCTACGAGGTGGAGGAGGTAGTGTTCTTATTGGCTCAACCTGATTTGGTTCCACTTGGTCCTTAGCTCGTTCTGCTTGTGAGACTTTCTCATCAAGCTTGAATCTGCTTTCCAATGCCGCTATCTTGAATAAACTATTTTTCAAGAAAGATGGCATGTCGACTCACAATCACATTGTGGTCTTCTGGAATGTAGAAATAGTATCCTAATGACTCTTTAGGATATCCTATGAATCGAGCTCTAAAGGACCTAAACTCTAACTTGTCCGCTTGTTGTCTTTTGACATGAGCCGGACAACCCCAAATTCTGAGATGACTCAGACTTGGTTTCTTACCGTGCCATATCTCATACGGTGTGGTAGGAACGGTTTTAGAGGGAACCCTATTCAGTAGATAGATTGAAGTTAACAATGAGTGTCCCCAAAGAAAATCAGGGAGGTCTGTGAAGCTCATCATGGATCGAACCATATCCAATAGAGTCCGATTTCTCCATTCTGAAACCCCGTTGAGTTGAGGTGTTCCTGGTGGAGTCCATTGAGAGACTATGCCATTTTCCTTAAGATAGTCTAGGAATTCCCGGCTAAGGTATTCACCTCCTCGATCTGATCGAAGAACCTTAATGGGTTTTCCAGTTTGTTTTTCTACTTCATGTCTGAATTCTTTGAACTTTTCAAAAGCTTCAGACTTGTGTCTCATAAGATACACATACCCATACCTAGACAGATCATCGGTAAAGGTAATGAAGTAGACAAAATTGCCTCTAGCCGGCACATCAAATGGGCCGCACACATCAGTATGTACTAGGGCAAGGAGATCTGTGGCCCTCTCCCCATGTCCAACAAAAGGGAGTTTAGTCATTTTGCCTTGAAGACAAGATTCACAAGTTGGATATGACTCAAAGTCAATGGACTCAATAGCCCATTTTTCTCCAATTTGTTGATCCTATCTTCTGCTATATGACCTAATCTCAGGTGCCATAGATATCTGTCGTTTGGACTATCCCTAGGTCGTTTGGCATTCACGTTTTGCTCGATAGTTAGAAACAGGTACATCAATATGTAGCTGATAAAGACCATTAATAAGGAAACCATTTGCAATTTTATTTCTTTCATAAAGAATGTTACAATGGTCCTTAAAGAAGGTGATCACATAACCTTCTTGTGCTAAGCATGAAACAGAAATCAAATTCCTGCTAGCTGCAGGCACATAATAACAGTCTTTTAAAACTAAGTCTAAACCAGATGGTAATCGAAGAGGGTATGTTCCCACGGCTACTGCAGCAACTCTTGCTCCATTACCGATGCGTAGTAGGATCATGTCTCCATCCCTCAGCCTCCTGCTATCCTCAAGACCCTGCATAGAAGTGCACAGATGAGCACTAGAACCAGAGTCAAGCACCCAACTGGATGCAGAAGAAACCGTAAGGTTAGACTCAATAACGAGCATACCTCCAGAAGGACCTTCCTTCTTGTTCTTCAGGGTGGCCAGGTAAGTAGGGCAGTTCCGCTTCCAATGGCCGTCGCTGTTGCAATGGAAACACTTTCCTTTGCCATCGGCCTTTTTCTTCGGTTCTGCCTTCTTCTTCTTTGATCCTTCCACCTTTTGCTTTTTCACAGACTTCTTTTTCTTTCCATAAGACTTTCTTTTGGAAGAAGTCCGTTCCATAGCAAGAACTGAGCCTTTAGAACCTTTCATAGAAAGCTCAGCGGTAACCAGCATATTCATTAACTCGGCCAAGGAATTTTGAAGTTTATGCATGTGGTAATTCATGATGAATTGCCCATATGCATCAGTCAAGGATTGCAGAATAATATCGTTCTGCAGGTCCAAGTCCAACTTCACACCGAGCTTCTCAAGCTCTTCCATGTCCTTGATCATTGTCAGACAGTGATCTTGGACTGACTGCCCATCACGCATCTTAGCCTTAAAAAGTCATTTCGTGACTTGATATTTGGCTGCGCGACTCTGTTCACCAAACATCTCCTGCAGGTGAGCCAACATTTGGCGAGCAGTCCCGATATCTTCATGTTGGCGCTGGAGCTCATCAGACATCGAGCCCAACATGTAATATCTGGCCTTATTATCTTCGTCAATCCATTTTTCCAGAGACGCTCTCTGTTCAACAGATGGACGGGCTGGTAATGGTGGGAGGGTCCTGGTCCAAAACATGGTTAACTTCTCGGAACCCAAAATAATTTTGTAGTTCCTGAGCCAATCTTTATAATTGGGTCCAGTCAGTCTATGTGTGTCCAGGATACGTGCCAATGGGTTGGACGCAGACATTTTCCTGTAGAGAGTCAAAGATTCTAGTTAGATACTGTAATTTTGACTTGACCAATTTGTTTAGGGATTTTATTTTTAAACAAATTAGCTCCCACTATTTTCTCGGATCCCTACACTCCCTCTGTAGAGATGCGAAAATCTCCACGATTAATGATTTCTAGTGGGTGGTGCGGTCTCACCAACTGACTCATCACCTCACCTAACAGTTATTGGTGATGGGTTAGCCAATGAGTGAACAACTCTTGTTCAATGATTCTCTAATCATGGTGCACCCAAACTTGGTCTCTAATTCATGAATCTCACCGTATCCGGAATATTGATCCACTCCTTAGTTAAGTCAGACCCACCATTTGCATAGACTGGGTTCCTAATTGAGTCTCTCACCGTATCCGAAATATTGAGCCCAACTCATCCTCCAGCCCATAGCATCCAATGCCTAATAGACATGGTTGCATCTTCCCGGTGCAACTGAGCCACTGTATCCAGCCGAGAACAATCAACCCCGGGAAGGGCCCGCACATCTACAATGGTGGAAGACCTCAGACTTAATCTTTTCTTAGGGAGAATTGATTCAGGTCTCATTAAACTAGACTTGGCTTAGTCATAACAATTATGACTAACCTAGTGGCATGGGTTAGCTCGGATTATTGACCACCTCAGATCAGAACTGTGTCAACAGATATGGCCAGGTAAGTGAGACCGGTGGAAGGAATATGCCATTAACTCGTACAAGAACGCATTCAGGTCGAGTAGCTTCCAATTAAAAACCAGTCGGTCGTCTGTGCCAAACTTACCTTAGACACCAAATTGTTGAGTCAGAACCAATTGGGTTAGCCTACAATCCAGACTCTAACCTCTGAGCCTAATTAGGTCTTGCTTGATCGTGACTCGATCTTGACCCAGACTTAATCCTATTAGGCTGGTCAATTTAAGCATTGTTGATCCCATCTAACCAACTCTTGATTCGGTTTGATCAACCGCTTAGACCTAATTGAGCTACCCAAGCCCGAACCCAGTATTATGAATATGTCTTAGATCTGAAATTCTCAATTTTAGACCTAATTAATATTCCATAAACTTAATTCTTAATTAAGTAGGGTTCATAAACAAAATATGCACAATAAATCCTAGGGTTTCAGGATCTAGGGTTTTGCAGAAAGTAAGTTTTGGGTTTCTGATTAAGGACGAACACGCAGCACCCCTACACATCATAAGAACACCCCATCGAATGGGAAGAGAGGGCCTTTAAACCCTTCTTCGTTCTTATGACCGGACGGCCAAGAGGAACGCCTTAATCAGGAACATTCAATACTACAAAACAATATCAGATCTATATCATATATCTCATATATAAAGTAGATCTAATCATGGCATATTTTGCATACATCTCATGTATCAAATCATGCATATTTTCAGATCTAAATTATCTCATAATAATCTAAAAAATTAGATTTAAATTGATCTAATCAAAATAAATTCTAATCTAGACAATTATGTAGAACTATTCTACAACTAGTCTAGACATGCATCAATCATATCTCATATGATATTTAAAAATTAAATAATTTTTATTTGCTATTTTTTAGATGTTATTATAACACTTATAATATCAAAAAATAGTAAATAAAAAGATCTAAAATATGATTTAATCAGATTAAATCAAAAACATGCAAGACTATTCTATAGAACTATTCTATTCTAGAACTAGTCATGCATATCTTCTAATCTTAGATCCAAATCATTTAATTTTAATTTTTTCTGATTTCAGATCTGATCACATCTCATGTGACATCTAAAATCAATTATTTTCTAATTAAAATAAATTTAAAATCAGATCTAAACAATTTTAGAACCATGGCTCTGATACCAGTTGAAGGGAAATCCTGATTTTCCCGGTCCAGGTTCGTTCAGATCTGATCAGATCAAGAGATATATTTCAAAAATTTTTCTCTTGATCCCAATCAGATCTTGATATATTTTAGATCTGAATTCTTATTATTTTAATAAATAAAATAAAAAAAGATAAATTAAATCAAATTTAATTTACCTGATCTTGGGTAATCCTATTACCCTGTTGATGATCCTGTTTGCAGCGGAAGGTTCTGGATCTTAGCCACGCAAGCGCCTGGCCTCTACCGGTATCCACTCGGGTTGGATCTGGAGATCCTCTTCTTCTCTATCACACCTCCAAAAATCAGATCTGGATCTGATCTGGAGGATCTTCAAAACTCTTTTGAAGATCAGCAGTCGTCCTTTGCAGCAGCGCAGCCTTCTTGCTTTTGATCGCCTTTCTTTGATCTGAATCGCACCAACCAAGGTCCAAAACTCCTTTTGGACGTGGAGAGCAAGAGGGAGAAGGAGGTATTGGCATGGAGAAGGAGGGGAGAGGCAGCCTTGGGGCATGGGAAACTTGATCTCAATCATTCTCTTTCTGAGTTGGGCGCAGGGTCTTATTTATAGACTAAGCTGTGATCCAACTCCTCTTCTTCCCAACCAATCACAACCCTTTGTGAAATCAGATCTAAATCTGATTGGTGGGAATAGAGTCCCCTGGATTCCTCCTTAGAGGGTGCCTAAGACCAGTCAAAGTTGGTTCTTAGAAGAACTCTAATTGGAATCCAAAAAGGAGATGGAGTCCTTGTCCAACAAGGACTCCTAGGCGCCTCCAACTTGGGCACACGCCTAGGGTGGCGTGCGCCCTTCTCCTTGCCAGGTTCTGGCAGGGGGACAGGCCCCCACCAGCTCTCCAATAGGTGCATGACATGTGGTCAAAAGTCAAAGTGTCAATGGTCAACGTTTGACCAGTCAAAGGTAGACTTTTGACCAAAGTCAAAGAACAAGAAATGGCAGGTGACCAAAAATGGCAGGTAATGTCTTACAAAATAAGACAACCTTTTCTGACTTGGACAACCTCCAGTCAGACCATATGAAGGCCTCTGATTGAGCACAAACTCCTTTGGCTCAGACAGGACAACTTATTTATGATAGCAAAAGAAGAACGTTAGGTTCAATCGAGTGCTAGCACGATTTCCTTGAACCTAATTGAATCTCATTCAGATCAATTGAACTAGATCAGTTCAATTGATGATCACCAGATTCAAACCCTTGTTTGTGTGACCCAGTTAGGTTCAGTTCTGTATGGTAATGGGATATGTCATGATCTCTATCATCGACATCATCGAAACTCCTTTCGATGGATCAGAACTCTTCTGATTCGAACAGCTAGAATGATCGATCATCTAAATCATTCTAATTGCTCCCAAAATCCACCAGTGACACCTAGCAGTATATGGTGGCAACCCATCAGAGCTGAATGCGAACCTCTTGGTGCAGCTACCTGTGTGATTAAGTTCTTCTATCTTGAGCCCCGATCAGATTAGGGTTAAGGTGAACTCGTCAAACCCTAGTCTCTGTCATATGATGTAATCATTCGATTCGAGTCCAATGTGAAAATCTAAATAGAAACTCTTTCTATTATTTCACTCTGCCATGGCCATGGACTTCTGGACTTGATTCTCATGATCATCATAGGGCTGCTCCTCTACCACCGAGGTAGATAGATTCCATCTTGATGCCAATCCAGTTCCTACAATGAACATGCTATAGCCAACATACACCTCAGGGTTCCATATGGCTAGGAGACCGAGTAATGGTGTAGTCAAACTATAACACCCTCAAGGTGAACTGCCGATGCACCTCAGGTCAAAGAACCAGACACACTACTGCAGCATCGAGTCAGTCATTGACGAGAAGGTAGACTCCCTAATGACTACTCGAGGTGGTCACGCTTAGTGCCCTCGTTCTCTAACGAGTACCTGTACTCTCGCTCCGGTGTCTCCACACCGTAGACTCAAGACTCATCTACTAAAGAGAAGCGATTGTACACCAACCTTCCGGATCAATCACCATCCTCGTGATGATCCTATGGTCGGGAGCAATTTTATGAGTTGACAATGATTATTCATGTCTTAAATTTTCAACTCTTGAAAATATGAATTATCATTACCATTAACTCAAAGGATGTATCACAGACACTAAATGCACATATGTGATAGAAAATAACCCATTTTATTGATATTAGTCAAAATTATAATTTTGCCCCTAGAAGTGTATTACAAGTGTCAGCCAATTCTGGCTTCTAGGGCACATATATCTAACAATAAATGCCCGGGATGACCTCGCAAAAGAAAGGGGAGAACCGATAGAAGATCTTATGATCGTCCCCCTGAATGACGAAAATAAAGAGCATACGGTGCAAATTGGCTCCAATCTGGAAGATGAAGTTCGAGAGCAACTCATCGCCTTTTTATGAAGGAATGCCGACGTCTTCGCCTGGGATTTTTGTCGAGGTTATGGAACATCGACTGGCCGTTGATCCCAAGCATCGACCAGTGAAAGAGAGTTTGAGGCCATGCACTAGAAAGGCAGAAAGTAATAGCAGAAGAAGTCGATAAGCTTTTCAATGCTAGATTTATCCGAGAAGTTAGCTATCTGACTTAGGTCTCTAACATGATCCTGGTTAAGAAAGCCAATGACAAGTGGAGGATGTGCATCAACTTTAAGAAGCTTAATAAGGCCTATCCAAATGATAGCTATCCTTTGCCCAGAATCGATCAACTAGTGGATGCGACTTCAGGCTACGAGCTCGTCACCTTCATGGATTCCTTCTCTAGCTACAATAAATTCGGATGGCACCGAAGGACGAGGAGAAGACTACTTTTATTACTAACCATGGTCTTTACTATTATAGGGTCATTCCCTTCGGGCTTAAAAATGCAGGCACTACTTATCAGCGCTTGGTCAATAAAATCTTCAAGGAGCAGATCAATCATAATATGGAGGTTTATGTCGACAACATGCTGATCAAAAGTCGAAAGACTATCAATCATTTCATCGATCTTAAAGAGGCTTTCGATGCACTCAGAAAATACAAGATGAAGCTGAACCCAACCAAGTGCACCTTTGGGGTAGCCTCAGGAAGATTTTTGGGATTCATAGTCTTAAGATGAGGGATCGAGGCCAACCTGAAGAAAATTCGAGCTATCCAGGAGATGACCGCTCCGAAGTTCATCAAAAAAGTTCAACGCCAGATCGGAAAGGTGCCATCTTTGAATCATTTTGTCTCGAGGTCGGCCAAATGCTGCATGCCCTTCTTCCAAATCCTCATTAAATCAAAAGATTTTCACTAGACTCAAGAATGCCAAAAGGCATTCGATGAGCTCAAGAACAACCTCAGCTCACCCCCTACTGGCCAAACCCGAATCTAAAGAGGAGCTTTTTCTCTATCTTGCGATCTCTCCTATGGTGCTAGCAGCGATCCTGATCAAATAAGAGGCAAAAGTACAACGATCAGTCTACTACATAAGTCGGATCCTAAGGAATGCTGAGACCAGGTATACAAAGTTGGAAAAATTGACTTATGCTCTTCTGATTGCAGCAAAAGGACTTCGACCTTACTTTCAAGAATATACTATAACGCTCCTCACTGACCAGCCGATCAGAGCAATCCTTCATCAAATGGATGCTTTCGAAAGAATTGCAAAATGGGCCATTAAATTAATGAAATTCGACATCAACTAACAACCTTAGCCAGCAATCAAGGCTCAATCACTAGCCGACTTCATAGTTGAGTGTACCATTCTAGATGAAGCCGAGCTTGAGCAGAATGAGATCGGCATCCCATGGTTGCAATTGAGCCTCCCTGAAGAAAATGCCGATCTTTTCGAAGATTTTTGGGTCCTGTATGTGGATGGTTCGTCCAACTCTACTGGAGCAGGTATGGGGTTAGTCTTAGTCAATCCCGAGGGAGTTATTATCGAGTATGCGCTATGCTTTGAATTTTCTGCAACTAATAATGGGGCCGAATATGGAGCGCTGATCGTCGGATTAAAAATAGTAAGAGAGTTAAAAGTAGATTGACTTCAAGTCTATAGTAATTTTTAATTAGTGGTCAGCCAAGTTAGTAGCAACTATGAAGCACGGAAGAAAATTATGATGAAATATCTTAAGAAAATAAAGGATTTGACTCCGACGTTTGACAATTTTCACATTCGATAAATTCTGAGGGTAGAAAATACAAGAGCCAACCTTCTCTCCAAATTGGCCACTTCAACCCTAACCGAACTATCCAAAAAAGTATTTTTTGAAACTCTAAAATGCCCAAGCTCAGAGGAATCGCAGCTTGTTATGCAGACGAGGCTCGAACCGAGCTGGAGTGATCCATTAATTGCCTATCTTAAAGAGGGAGTTCTTCCTCATGATCCAAAAGAAGCTTGAAAACTCAGGAATCAAGCCTCTCGGTATGTTTTATATGAGGACAAGTTGTATAATAGGTCATATTCGCTACTGCAGTTGAGATGTCTCCGACCTTCAGAGGCCAACTTTGCACTATGGAAAGTATATGAAAGAATTTATGGAAGTCATGTAGGAGCCAGATCCCTACCAAAAAAACTACTTTGATAAGGGTACTATTGGCCGACCTCGTACCACAATTCTATGGAGTATGTCAAAAAATGTGATAGTTGTCAGAGAAATGCAAACATACAAAGACAGCCGACCTCCGAGCTTACTCCACTAAGCACACCATGGCCATTTGCGCAATGAAAAATGGATATACTTGGCTCTTTTCTAGTGGCATCCGAATAATGGAAGTTCCTCCTGGTTGCGATCGACTGCTTTACCAAATGGATCAAAGCTGAATACTAGCAAAAATTACTGAGGCTAAGATACAAGACTTCATCTGAAAGTCAATCATCTGCCAGTTTAGTCTATCCCAAACTCTCATAATAGATAATGGGCGATAGTTCGCTAGGATGAGGTTTGCTGAGTTCTATGAAGATCTAAACATCTTCCATCACTTTACGTTGGTAGCTCTTTCATAGGCAAATGGAGAAGCTGAAGTAACCAATCGGATCCTATTGTAAGGCATCAAGATAAGGCTCGATAGAGTAAAGGGGGCCTAGGTGGACGAATTCTACCACATCCTCTGGGCGTACCGAACTATACAAAGGCTACCGATTGGGAAAACACCATTTATCTTGGCCTTTGGAATGGAGGCAGTCATCCCAATCGAGCTTAAACTTCCATCAGCACGGGTCATGGCCTTCAATGAGCAGCGTAACTCATAGGACCTCAGAGTCAACCTCAATCTACTAGAAGAAAAAAGAGAAGAAGCCCAAGTTTGGATGGCGGCCTACAGGCGAAGGGTGGCCCAATATTATAACTCTAGAGTTAGAGGAAAAATGTTCAGAGTAGGAAACTTAGTACTTTGATGAGCCACTATCTCTCAACCTCAGAGCCAAGGGAAGCTTGCCCCAAATTAGGAAGGACCCTATGAGGTCACAAAAGTCATTCGACTCAAGATGTACTACTTGAAGAAACTCGAAGGGGGGAGACCTACCTCGACCATTGAATTCAGAAAATCTGTGAATGTATTATCGATAATTTGATTACAATAAAATCTTCCTACTCCAACTCCCTAATCTTTGTTGTGTACCAGTGATAAAGGAGGACTACCCCATGAACTTAATTTCACGACAAATATAGTCCATTAGGAATATGAGGAGAACCTCATCCCAATGTGAGCAAAGTCGAAGGCCTCGTTCATTTTAGACGAGATCAGGAGAGAGGCCCCGATAATGGCCCTAAGGTGCCCCTATAGTCCATTAGGAATAGGAGGAGAACCTCATCCTAACGTGAGCAAAATCGAAGGCCTCATTCATTTTAGACAAGATGAGGGGAGAGGCTTCGACAACGGTCCTAAGGTTTTCCTACAGCCCATTAGGAACAGGAGGAGAACCTCATCCTAACATGAGCAAAGTCCGTTCATTTTAGACGAGAGGCCCTACAATGATCCTAATGTGCCCCTACAGTCCATTAGAATAGGAGGAGAACCTCATCCTAACGTGAGCAAAGTCGAAGGCCTCATTCATTTTAGATGAGATGAGGGGAAAGGCCCCAATAACGACCCCTAATGTGCCTCTACAGTCTGTTAGGAACAGAAGGAGAACCTCGTCCTAACGTGAGCAAAGTTGAAGACCTCATTCATTTTAGACGAGATGAGGGAGAGGCCCTGACAATGGCCCTAATGTGCCCCTACAGCCCATTAGGAATAGGAGGAGAATCTTGTCCTAATATGAGCAAAGTCAAATACCTCATTCAGTTTAGATGAGATTAGGGGAGAGGTCCTGACAACGGCCCTAAAGTGCTCCTATAGCCCATTAGGAATAGGAGGAGAACTTTATCCTAATGCGAGCAAAGTTGAAGGCCTTGTTCATTTTAGACGAGGTGAGGGGAGAGGCCTAATCAACAGCCCAAATTTGCCCCCATAAGCCATGTTAGGAATAGGAGGAGAACCTCATCCTAATGTGAGCAAAGCCGACGACCTCGTCGATATAAGATAGGATGGAGGGAGAGACCCTACTGACGTTCCTAACACACCCCCGTAGGCCATGATAAGCATAAAAGGAAAGCCTCATCCTAACATGAGCAAAAGTCGAAACCTCATAGACCAAAGACGTGGAGAAGGAAGAAGCTTGATGGAGAATCCTTACACGTATTTTTCCATGATAACCTAACTACGTCAAATGCAAAAGGTAGAACCTTATCCTGATTTGTAGAAGAGGTCCTAGTTCGATGTCCACAATGAGCTTGGCATCCACAACAAGCATTTCATAAGAAGACGATAGAGAAAAAAATGAGATAAAGAAGGTAGGCCACAAATAGGTCTCGAATTCATGTGAAACTAAAATAGCAAAAAATATATTATTTCATTATAAAAATGAGTTTATTACATGGAAAGCATAGGCCAACAAGGCCGATTACATTAAAAGAAAGAAAAACGTACAACTAGTTGAGGATCTAAACCTCAAAGAGCAGAGTCGGGTCGCTCTCAGCAGCCTCAAGTTTCTGAATTGATTCGAGCACCTCTGCGGTTGGTTCAAACAGGCCAAAAGTGATCTCGTTGAAGAAAAGATTGACTGCAGCATTAGATAGTCCCACATCCATGTCGTCTTCCTCCTCCAAAAAGCTGAGGTCAAGCTTGGAGAACCTCCGAGCTACTCTACCTTCGCAGAGCTCAAAACCCTTGATAAATGCTTCCTAGCCTAACTCGATGTTTAGGTTCCACATCTCGAGAGAGGTCTTGAGCTCTTCCACGGCCCAGGTCATAGCCTCCGAGATTGACTTCTCCATTTGGATCTCCAGTTCGACAACCCTATTTTCAGCTTCCTTCCTCCTCTCCTCCTCTAGGGCCAGTGCGGCCTTTTGTCTGGTTGAGGCGAACTCCTCTATGCAGAGCGTGCCCTGAAGACTTTTGATGTCCGTCATCTTTTCCTCAGCAACAAGTGCGGGAACCCAGGATCGAACTTCTATCGTTGCCTTTTTTCCTTCCTTTCTTCAAATTTTAAATTCAATTTTGATCTCAAGAGTAGGGAGACTATTGTTGGGGATAAACCCCACTCCAATAGAAGTTTAGTCTGATGCTTAGCCTAATATAACTGGTAATCATAGAAGAGCTTTGATTGAAAATTCTCCTTCAGTCAGATTCCTCTAAGAGCCGAACTCCTTTCGGACTTCTTCTTTAGTTTGGACTCCTTTACTAGCCAAATTTCTTCCTCCAGGAGCCGAACTCCTTTCGAATTTCTTCTTCAGTCGGATTCCTCCAGGAGCCAAACTCCTTTCGGACTTCTCCTTTAGTTGAATTCCTCTAGGAATAGGACTCCTTCCAGACTTTTTCTTCCATCGAATTCCTTCAGCAGCAAAACTTCTTCCGGACCTCTCCTTCAGTCAAATTTCTTCAAGAGCCGAACTCCTTCCAGACTTCTCCTTTCATCAGATACCTTCAAGAGTCGAACTCCTTCTAGACTTCTCCTTTAATCGGATTTCTTTAGAAGCCGAACTCCATTTGAACTTCTCCTTCAGTCGGATTCCTCCAAGAGCTGAACTCCTTCCTGACTTCTCCTTCAGTCAAATTCCTCCAAGAATAGGACTCCTTCCAGACCTCTCCTTCAGTTGAATTTCTTCAGAAGCCAAACTCCTTCTGAACTTCTCCATCAGTCAAACTCCATTCAGATTCCTCCAGTGGATTACTTCTAGATTTTAAGTAGTATTTCTCCTGAATGATCTTCTTTAGGCATATTTCCTTTAGGAGTCCAAACTCCTTTGGAATTGATATATGTCAAAGCTCTTCACCAACCAATGCCTGCTTCCTCTAGACTTCGACTATTAAATCTCAACGAATAGGCACATCATGACAACAGACACCTCTCTTCATAACAAACTCCACGTGGCCCCGAGCGGCCCACTATCGGATGGTTACGACTATCATTTATCAGTCTGCTGTAGACGATCCCACTACTGGATGATTACAACTATCATTATCAGTCTACTATGGATGATACCTCTCTCCATAATAAATTTCACGTGGGTCCGAGCAGCCCACAATCGGATGGTTATGATTATCACTATCAGTCTGTTACAGGCTCCATCTATAAAATAGGATCCTTCAGATATATTTTCTCTAAGCTCTCTTCTCTTTCTAAAAGCTCTATTGAATTCTTGCCTGAGCACTCCATTTCTGTTAGCCAGAAGAGCTAACTTGATCGTCAAAGGGTCCTATCAAAGCCACCACCATCAACTTTGGATGGGACTTTATTTTGTAGGTCACCAACGGCAACCTCTTCTTCCCCACCTCTATCTCGATCCAACGTCAATCAGATTTTGCACCAATAGCTGGGATGATGTGGCACTGCATGGCACTGCAAGATCTATTTAAACCCTATCTGCACCTAGGGTTTGTGTGCTTCTTCCTTTCACCATGCCGCAAGGCTGCCCTCCTCTCTTCCAAGCCTCCCTCTGATCCTCTCTCTTCCTTCTCCATGCCCAAGGAGTTGGGCATAAGTTCAAGAGAAGTCCAAAGTGTATTAACGCCCAGATCAGGAAGAAGGCAGCATTTTTGAAAGAGAAGACTGCTGCTTCTTCAAAAGAAGTTTTGAAGAACTTCAAGATCAGATCAAGATTTGAATTTTAGAGCATTGATTCAGAAGGAGAAGACATCCAGATCCTATTTGAGTAGACTATGGTAGAGGCTAGGCATGTGCGAGGCTCGATCTAGAACCTTAGGAGCGTCAAGATTGATAAGTGGTAAAAATATACTAATAAAAGTATTAAATTATAAAATAAATTAATCTATTTCTTTAGAAATTGATACTTTTATTAATCTTATGTAGGAAAGAAGGCCACAAATGTGAAGATCTTATTTTTCTAGTTTAGATGAAATAAATTTCAAACAAAATGGACTTCAAACGAGCCCATAATTAAATTTCAAAAAAAAAAAAAATTGGTTCGATTCGAATCGGTTCAGAAAATCGGTTCAGTGGTTCAGCTCAGTTCAATCGCAACATCAGACCAACCCACCAATGCAATGCTGACGTCAGCATTTTTTGAGGCGCACGGTGGACCAATCGAAGGGTATTTTGGGCATTTCACATTAGGAAAAGCGCTTTGATTGGCTGAAGAACACGACGGTTCATGCAACATCAAGCTCGCACATGGTCCATGAAGGATAATTTGGAAATTTTGTTTGATCCAACGGGCGATTTTCACTGAAACTCGATCGGACGGCCGAAGCGAAGGCGCTGATGGACAGCATCCACAGCTCTCGATTGAGATCCAATGACTGAGATTCATCTCAAAGTTAAACTATAGATCAGAAGCCTTCTTTCTACACGATCAAACGGCCCAGATTTGATCCAACGATTGATCCAATGGCTGGCATTAAATCCGACTTGATCTAGGTTATTTTAAGGAATTTTTGAGTGGTTTTTAGACCATTTGATCGACATCTAATGGGCAGAATTACCCAGATCTTAATTTGAGTTGCTTTGGGAGTCTTAAATCTAATTTTTGATGGATTTTGGAAGAAATCAAACTCTTCATCTATAAAGAAAACCTACTGTTGTCATGAAAAAAAAATAGAGAGAGAGACAGAGAAAGAGAGAGAAGTCAGAGAGAAAAAGAAAAAAAGAGAAAAAGAGAGAGAGAGACAGAGAGAGAGGGAGAGATAGAGAAAGAGAGAGAAGAAGTCAGAGAAATAAAGAAAAACAAAAAGAAAAAGAGAGGTGAGAGGTAGAAAGAGAAAAATGATTTGTGAGAAATAAAAAAAGATTTTTGATTTTTTTTCTTCGACAATCAAGACATCGATCAAGGAGCCTCTTCTTCTTCACCAAGTTCTCCACATCAAGAGTAACGAACAATCAATTTCAGCAATCAAACAGTCTAATTTCTCTATGCTTTTTATTTTATTTACTATTTTTGAATTTGTTATCATGAACTAAATTTTATTTTACTAAGGCTAAGGTGTAGCCACTCTTTTGATGCAATATTTAGTATGATTATTTTTAAATTTTATTCATGAGGAGTATATAAATCTGATCTTAATGCTTTTAGATTACTGGCCATCTTCTAATTGATCTGATGAACATAGATGTTACGGACCAAGTACATCTATGTTAATGCTTCTTGATTATATACCTTGTATTATGAATCAAATTAGAATTCATATGCATGCAAAAATTTTAGTGCGCTTTGGACGCAGCGTATTTTAATTAGAGGGTTTCACAAAACTCTAATGCATTAATATTTATTTAAATTACACCTGGACCAAAGGATAATTAATAAATATTAATAGTTTTGCTATGCCTGGACCAAAGGGTAGTGAATAAATTAGGAGACTCCACCGTCACATGAAATAAAATTAATCTAAAAATCTGAATATTGTATTGACTGAGTTGGTGAACCGATTGCCTTAGTAATCCATTGCTCTTGAATTTAAAACCCTAATAATTTACACTCTCTCTATTTAATTAAAAACTTTTAATTATTTTTTATTTTGTTCTTTAATTTCTTATTCTCATAAATCGATCTTCTAAATAAAGCATAGGAAAGAGCTTTTCAGTACTTATTTTCCAATCCTCTAGGGACGATACTCTACTCATTCACTTTATTACTTGATCGACTGGTGCACTTGCCATAGCTATAAATTAGCACGCATCAAGTTTTTGGCACCGTTGCCGGGGATTGTGTCTAAAATAATATTAAAATTTTGATCCTAGCTTTACTTTAGAAATTTATTTTTAATTTTTATTATTTAAAAAAAAAATTTAGTGCATGACACGTACTGGACATAGTAACTTACTACCTCTTAGATCCAGAAATTGAAAGAACCATTAGAAGACTACAACAAGAGAGAAACATGGCAGCTGAAGATCCTAACGACATCAATCTAGGATTGGATATGGCGACTGAAGGACAGCATGAAGCTATTCGACCAGTACATCATCCATTAAATGATTATATCATCACACCATCTATAGCCGATGCAGCTTCGAGCATCAGGAGACCGCCTGTACGAGCAAACAACTTCGAAATAAAATCGACGATGATCCAGATGATTCAATCAACTGTCCAATTCAGTGGACACGTGCATGATGATCCGAATGCCCATATTTCTAATTTTCTTGAACTTTATGATACTTTTAAAATTAATGGGGTGTCGGATGATGCTATTAGATTAAGGTTATTTCCTTTCTCTTTACGGGACAAAGCTAAAAGTTGGCTTCATTCTCTTCCTGCAGGTTCTATCACAACTTGGGATGTCCTAGCCCAAAAATTCTTAGCCAAGTACTTTCCACCTTCCAAGACTGCTAAGATGCGCAACGATATCACTTCTTTTATGCAGATGGACATGGAGACACTATATGAGGCTTGGGAGCATTTCAAGGAACTGCTGAGGAGATGTCCACATCATCAACTACCCGTATGGCTTCAGGTACAAACTTTCTATAATGGTTTATCTCCTACTAATCGTTCTATGATTGATGCAGCAGCAGGAGGAACCATTAATCGAAAAAATGGAGGAAGAAGCCTTTCGATCTGATCGATGAGATGGCATCAAATAGCTATCAATGGCAGACAGAGCGCATGATGCCAAAAAGACTAGCAGCTGTGCAGGGAGTAGATTGCGTGCCAACCTTACTAGCTGAAATTGCAGCCCTTAGAGCCGAAGTCAACAACTTAAAGGGAACAGCTATGCATATTCAGAGCATTACTTGTGACCTGTGTGGAGGAGGACACGATACGAGCAATTGCCAGACAGGTAATCCTTTTGCTAAAACAACTGATACAGCTAATTATATTGGTAATTTTTTCAGGCCGCAACAAAATAATCCCTACTCCAACACATACAATCAAGGGTGGAGGCAGCACCCAAATTTCTCATGGAGCAATCAAAATGCAGCACAACAGCCACCCCCGGGATTCCAAGTACCTGAAAAGAAGTCCAACATGGAAGAGCTGATGGTCAAATTTATGCAAAACCAAGAAGCAACTATAAAAAATTTGGAAGCCAAACTTAGGCAGGACCAAACAGCAGCAATTCGAAACTTGGAGATGCAAATAGGTCAAATGGCTAAGATAATCTCCGAGAGACCTCAAGGATCCTTGCCAAGCAATACGGAGACAAATCCAAGGGAGCAAGTCAATGCTATCACCCTAAGAAGTGGTACAAAGCTGGAGGAGGAGCCACATCAGAAGAATGAGACTGAAGAGCCAACTACAAATAAGGAACCATCAACTAAAATTCGTCAGTCACCAAAACAACCAGCAGATGGATGGTCTCCAGGTATACGATTTGCTGATCCAAATGTGAAGCCCTACGTGCCGCCACTACCATTCCCAGAGAGACAAATACAGCATCCAGATAAGGAAATTTTCTAACTTTTTCAAAATTTTAAAGAATTTACATATTAATATTCCTTTTGTAGATGCTATTACTCAAATGCCCAGGTATGCCAAGTTTCTCAAAGAAATCTTAACAAATAAGAAAAAGCTGAAGGAGCATGAGAGAATAAATTTGAATGAAGAATGCTCAGCAATACTTCAAAATAAATTACCACAGAAGCTTAAAAGATCCAGGGAGTTTTACTATCCCCTGCATTATTGGTGATTGTAGTTTTGATAAAGTTTTATGTGATTTAGGAGCAAGCATTAATCTCATGCCTTTTTCTATTTTCAGGAAGCTGGGTCTAGGAGAACCAAAGCTACTACTATTGACTACTTCTTTATTACTCTTGAGTTTAAAACCCTAATTACACTCTCTCTATTTAATTAAAAACTTTTAATTATTTTTTTTGATCCTAATAAAGATAGAAAGAGCTCAGTACATTTTCCAATATATCAAAGAGGTATAGTGGATCCATTAAATATTCAAGGATGTGGAGGATGTCTTGGTAAAGGTAAACAAGTTTATTTTCCCTGTTGATTTTATTGTTCTTGATATGAAAGAAGATTATGATGTACCCCTTATTTTAGGGAGACCCTTTTTAGCTACTGGAGGAGCTTTAATAGATGTTCAACAAGAAAAAATTAATTCTTAGAGTCCAAGATGAACAAGTTACTTTTAATGTTTTCAAAGATACTAAACATACCTGATGATAATCAAACTTATTTTCTAATTGATATTATTGACAATTCCAGTTATATGAGAATTCTGTAGAAAATAGGTTTGAGACTATAAAAGCGAGCAATGTCAAATTGAAAGAGGACTCGATCAAACATGAAAGTATTCCAATTGAAGTGGCACCAGGATTGATCCACTTTAGAACTCAAAGAAAGTCAAGCTGAAGACTATAAATCAGAACTACTAGATAGGTTGTTTCTTTTCTTTTTAGTTTTGATCATTTTTTTTTCTTTTATTTTTCAGTAATTTGTTGTTGCTCTTTTACTGCTCTGGTGTGTATTTTCAATTTTGCAGAAAAATCAATGAGAACTCAAGCAAAATTTCAAAGCTCCAAAGAACCAGACTGAACCAAATCAGGTGTATTCCTTCCTATCCTTTATTGCATCCCTTTATTTTTCTTTCTCCTTTAAGATAATGTAGAATAATTAAAAAAAAAAAAATCATGTGTCAAGAAGAAAATCTTGAGCAAGATAAACTGGATAAGTGATAAAAGATAGAATTATTTGCTAATGAATGTAACGAGTTAAAGAAGTAGATTAGTTGGTCAACTTTTAGCAGCCTACTTAGGTCATTAAAAGACTTATTAGCACTTTTTATTGCACATGCACACTAACAAGGCAAAGTAGGTATTGATTATAAGGCCAACTGAGGATTCAATTATCACTGAAAAATTGGTAATTAATATACATTCTAATCAAAAAAACTTGAATTTAAGGAAAGAGCTACCTGCCTATAAATAAAGTGCAAAAGATAGAGTATATGTGGATTGCCCAAAGCCTAGTAACTGGGTCTCTGCACCTAGGTCAAGTGTGAAAATTCACGTAAAATGGTGAAGGAAAGGCCAGGATGCTCAGCACAAAAAAAAAAAAAAAAAGGGCAGTGTGAAAGCTACCTTAATTCATGAGTATAAAATTGAGAATGTATAGAAAATTGACCAAAATAGGTGATAAGAGAGGATACTTTTGTTCTTTTAATTTAATACTGAAATGCTAAAGTTAGTCATCACGAACACAAGTGCTATAGATCTTTGATGTACTCTAAGAAAGTTTTTAATTGTATTGACTGAAAAATTTGCTTCTGAAGCTCAATGCTTAGTTAGCAGTATTTTCTAAACTTTTTGACCTTTAATCCTAGATTTTATCTTTATGATGGATAATCTTATTGAAACATGGTATTAAATAAAATATTGCTAAGGAACTAGCAATGACTAAGTTGGAGGGTGTGATAAGTGGTAAAAATATACTAATAAAAGTATTAAATTATAAAATAAATTAATTTATTTCTTTAGAAATTGATACTTTTATTAATCTTATGTAGGAAAGAAGGCCACCAATGTGAAGATCTTATTTTTTTGGTTCAGATGAAATAAATTTCAGGCAAAATAGACTTCAAACAAGCCCATAATTAATTTTTTTTTTAAAAAAAAAAAATTGGTTCGGTTCAAACCGATTCAGAAAATTAGTTCAGCGGTTTGGCTCGGTTCAATCACAACATCAGACCAACCCGCCGATGGAACGCTAATGTCAAGATGACGTCAGCATTTTTTGCGATGCACGGTGGACCAATCGGAGGGTATTTTGGGCATTTCACATCAGGAAAAGCGCTTTGATTGACTGAAGAATGCGGCAGTCTACGCAACATCAGGCTCGCACATGGTCCATGGAGGGTAATTTGGGAATTTTGTTTGATCCAATGGGTGGTTTTCACTAAAACTCAATCAGACGGTCGAAGCGAAGGCATTGATGGATGGCATCCGTAGCTCTCGATCGAGATCCAACGACTGAGATTCATCCTGAAGTTAAACTATAGATCAGAAGCCTTCTTTCTGCACGATCGGATGGCCCAGATTTGATCCAATGATTGATCCAACGGCTGGCATTAAATCCGACTTCATCTGGGTTATTTTAAGAGATTTTTGAGTGGTTTTTGGACCATTTGATCGACATCTAACGGGCAGAATTACCTAGATCTTAATTTGAGTTGCTTTGGGAGTCTTAAACCTAATTTTTGATGGATTTTGGGAAAAATCAAACTCTTCATCTATAAAAAAAACCTACTGTTGTCAAGAAAAAAAAAAAGAGAGAGAGAATAGAGAGAGAAAGAGAAGTCAGAGAGAAAAAGAAAAAAAGAGAAAAAGAGAGAGAGAGAGAGAGAGAGAGAGAGAGAGAGAGAGAAAGAGAGAGAAGAGAGAAAAAGAAAAAAAAAAAGAAAAGAGAGGAGAGAGGTAGAAAGAGAAGAGTGATTTGTGAGAAATAAAAAAGGGTTTTTGATTTTTTTCTTCGACAATCAAGACATCGATCAAGGAGCCTCTTCTTCTTCACCAAGTTCTCCACATCAAGAGCAACGGACAATCAATTTCAGCAATCAAACAGTCTAATTCTCTATGCTTTTTATTTTATTTTCTATTTTTGAACTTGTTATCATGAACTAAATTTTATTTTTACTAAGGCTAAGGTGTAGCCACTCTTTTGATGCAATATTCAGTGTGATTTATTTTTAAATTTTATTCATGAGGAGTATATAAATCTGATCTTAATGCTTTTAGATTACTGGCCATCTTCTAATTGATCTGATGAACATAGATGTTACGGACCAAGTACATCTATGTTATTGCTTCTTGATTATATACCTTGTATTATGAATCAAATTAGAATTCATATGCATGCGGGAATTTTAGTGCGCTTTGGATGCAGCGTATTTTAATTAGAGGGTTTCACAAAACCTAATGCATTAATATTTATTTAAATTACACCTGGACCAAAGGATAATTAATAAATATTAATAGTTTTGCTATGCCTGGACCAAAGGGTAGTGAATAAATTAGGAGACTCCACCGTCACATGAAATAAAATTAATCTAAAAATCTGAATATTGTATTGACTGAGTTGGTGAACCGATTGCCTTAGTAATCCATTGCTCTTGAATTTAAAACCCTAATAATTTACACTCTCTCTATTTTCTTAAAAAATTTTAATTATTTTTTATTTTGTTCTTTAATTTCTTATTCTCATAAATCGATCTTCTAAATAAAGCATAGGAAAGAGCTTTTCAGTACTTATTTTCCAATCCTCTAGGGACGATACTCTACTCATTCACTTTATTACTTGATCGACTGGTGCACTTGCCATAGCTATAAATTAGCACGCATCGAGGATCATCATTAGGATAATCTGATTATCCAAAAATAAGACATGTAATTAAATTAGATTTATTTTTATTTTTATTTTAATATCAGATCTTTAAGATCAGATCTGAGATGTATTAGATATGATTTGAATTTTTAGAAAAAATGATGAAATATTTCTTCAAATCTAATCAGATCTGAATGATTCTATGATGAAAAATAGGATTTTTTCTTCAACTTGTCCTAAAGCCACTCGGCATAGTATCTAATATCCATCTTCGATTTTTGTTCATCAAACTCCTTTATTGCTAGGGCTTTAGTGAAGGAGTTGGTCAGGTTATCCTTTCTATCAGTCTTCTGAAGGTCGACATCACCTCTATCTATGATCTTCTGGATTAGATGGTAGCAGTGCAGTATGTGCTTCGTCCGCTGGTGTGCCTTTGGTTCCTTCATCTGAGCAATGGCACTAGTGCTATTGTAGTAGAGCAGGATTGGACCATTAAAAGATGGTGCTACTCTAAGCTTGGTCATGAACTTCCTCAGCTACATAGCTTTTTTTGCAGCATCTATTTCCATGATGTACTCTGCTTCGCAAACAGTCTGCCATAGTATGCTGCTTGAAACTCTTCCAGTAGATGGCTCTACTATTTAGGATAAAGATATAACCTAATATGCTTCTACTATCATCATGGTCAGATTGAAAGTTACAGTCAGTAAACCTCATAAGTTTCAAATCTGGGTCACCATAAATCAACCATTGGTCCTTAGTATTTCTTAAATATTTAAAGATGGTTTTTACCACTTTTCAGTAGTTTTCTTCTGAATTAGATTAGTATCTACTCACTACTCCTATTGAGTATGCCACATCTGATCTTGTACATATTATAGCTTACATGATAGATCCCACTATCGAAGCATATGGGACTCTACTCATACGCTCTCGCTCTTTAGGAGTTGTCAGACAATCCTTTTTAGATAGAGAAATTTCATGGCCTATTAGAAGACAGCCCTTTTTGAAATTCTCCATGTTAAACCTTTTCAGCACAATTTCTATGTACGTGGATTAGGATAATCCAAGCATCCTCTTTGATCTATCTCTATAGAACTTCATCCCTATGATGTAGGATGCTTCACTCAAGTTCTTTATGAAAAATTGAGATGACAACCAAACTTTTATTCCTTCCAGTGTGGGGATGTCATTTTCGATTAAGAGAATGTCATCAACATACAAAATAAGAAATACTACTATCGGACCATTTGCCCATTTGTAGATGCAGAGCTCTTCTCTATTCTTAATGAAGCCATACATTTTGATCACCCTATCAAAATGTTTGTTTCAACTTCGAGATACTTGTTTTAATCCATAAATGAATCTCTGAAGCTTACACATCTTGGACTTATCTATAGATGTGAACCCTTCAGATTGTATCATATACACCTCTTCGATCAACTCTCCATTCAGAAAAATTATTTTTACATCCATCTACCAGATTTCATAGTTCAGATGGGCAGCTATAGCAAGCATTATCCGAATGGATTTAAACATTGCCATAGGGGAGAATATCTCATCATAGTCAATACCATAACATTGATGATTCTCTTAGCAATCAGACGAGCTTTATAGGTCTCCATCTTTTCATCTGTGCCTCTCTTTCTTTTGAAGATCTATTTACACCCAATGGATTTAACCTTCATGGACTCCATCTTAGATTTCATAGCCTCAAGCTATTTCATGGAATTAGGTCTTTGCATTTCATCCATATAGGTGATTGGATCCTCATTGTTCTCATTGAGTTCGATAGGATCACCATTCCGAACCAAGAAACCATAGTATCTATCCGATTGACGTGATATTCTATGGATTGCCTTAATGGTGCAGAGACACTGGGCTCTGGATCTGATCTAATCAAATTTAGTTCAGGTTTGGCTATAGGTGTCGACTTTTCTACCTATTGAATTTCATCAAGTTCAACCTTAGAGGCAATAGTTCCTTCACCAAGAAACTTCTTTCTCAAAAAGACTGTCTTAAGGCTGACAAACATCTTTTGTTCATCAGCATGGTAGAAAATATATCCTTTTGATTTTTTGGGATATCCTATAAATATGCATTTATCAGACCTAGATCCAAGTTTATCTATCATTAATAGTTTCACATAAGCCGGATAGCCCTAGACCTTAAGGTGCAAAAGTGCTGACTTATGCCCTTTCTATATCTCATATAGAGTCTTAATTATAGACTTACTTGGAACTTTATTTAATAGATAGTAAGTTGATTCGAGTGCATATCCCTAGAAGGATATCAACAAGCTGGCAAACTCCATCAAGGATTAGAATATGTCTAACAGAGTCCGATTCCTCCTTACAAACACACCATTATGCTGTGGTGTTCCTGAAGAAGTTCATTAGGAGATAATTCCATTCTCTCCTAGATGTATAAGAAACTCACCAGAAAGGTATTCCCCTCCTCGATTAAATCGAAGAGTCTTAATATTCTTTCTAGTTTGTTTTTCTATTTTACTTCGAAACCATTTGAACATTTCAAATGACTCTAACTTATGTTTCATCAGATAGACATATCCATACCTGGATAGATCATCTATGAAAGTAATGAAGTAGAGATATCCACCTCTAGCACTTATGCTCATTGGTCCATATACATTAGTATGTACTAGATCTAAGAGCTTAGTGGCTCTCTCACCTTTTTCAATAAAAGATGACTTGGTCATTTTTTCAAGAAGATAAGATTCACAGGTTGGAAGTGATTCACAATCACTGACTTTGAGGATTCCCTCTTGAGTCAACCTATTTATCCTATTCTTGTTGATGTGATCTAGCCTACAGTGCCATAAGTAGATATCAGATACACTATCTAATCTAGGATGCTTGCCAGTGGAATAGACTACATTAACAAATTGTGATAACATGTATACACCATTGTTCAAATGTCTAGAGAATATAGTAATACCATTCATAATGACATTACAAAATTCTTTCTTTATTGAAAATTCATAATTATCTTTGGCCAAAAGACCTACAAAAATGACATTCAAAAAGAAACTAGGACAAAAATAATAATCACTAAGAATAATTGTATGAGACCCAAAAATAAGTTTCAATATTTTTAATGCTAGAACTAGAACTGGTCTTCCATCTCTAACATTCAGAAACTTTTCATCTTGCTCGAATCTCCTATTGGCCTGCAATTCTTGCAATAAATTACAAATATGGTAAGGGCTACCAGTATCTAATTCACAGTCAGTTTTATCACAAATAGAAAAATTGCAAGGAGTTATCATATAAATACCTTGCCTAGCAATAACTTATTTTTTTCTCGACCTATTGGGGTCTAGTGAGATAATATACTGAGGATAGTTTCTCTTTTAGTGCCTCCACTTCTTATAGAAGAAAAATTTAGCTTGACTCTTATCGGGCTTGATCTTCTTGGTCTGGTCCTACATAGATGTCCCAACCTGAACTTGCACCTTCTTTGATTTCTTCTTTCCTTTCTTAACGGGTCGAGAATCAAAAGATAAACCTTCCACTATTTTATTCAAATTGGTAGCCTCTACCTATAATTTGAGGAATTATCCTAATTTCTTAGTGGATACTAAAATCCACATAGACTACACACAAGTCCAACTTTGATTGATCAACCCATATACATCTAAGGGTAGGTTCATAATCAATTATTTCTCTAAATAATTTTCAGTAATTTAATTTTGCCTCAGTCTCTAATCAGTAGGCTTTGGCCTCCACTGAAAAGGTCCGATTAGGTCCTACCATTAACATGATCATACTTGGTGTATCTAATCGATGAATGATTAAGCCCAACTTTGGTTGGTCAACCTAACCACCATTTAGATAGATGCGGCCAAGAAATTATATTATGAATAATAATTTCATCAGCCGATAAGCACTAGACCTTTGGACCTCCAATGATTATTAAACTAATGGATCCATTATCATCCACTTAATGGGAGGCTATGATCTAGTTATTACCATAACTATTTCATTTTTAGGGATCTAATAATTTTAGAGGATTTAATTGATTTGATTTAAAGAAGATAGAGAGAATGAGCCAGCCAATTTTGAACCTCCCTCACCAAGTTAGATCAAAAAAGGACTTAATTCAAAACTGCATTAGGAGCACCAAATCGGTCACACTAATTTACCTAATTGATATGGGTGAGCTCAAATCACCAAGTGATGTAATCAAAATCTAAATCACTAGGATAGCCAGGTAAGTGAGATCAGTGGAAGGGATATGCCATTAACTCATCAAAGATCGAATCAGTGTGAGTAGCTTTCAATTAAAAACTACCGATCAGACTGCCAAACTTACCTTAGACACCATCCGATTCATTAGTTTCAGCTTAACCAACCTAGTAATTTTGGGTTCGACCGCATAGCCAAGAATCAAGTCCATCTTGGTTTTTGTTAAAGACATGAACTTGACCAACTATAACTATTATAATTGATCTAGAGAATCCTTGACCTAATCTAAGACAACTATTGATTAGATTTAGTCAATTCTCTAATTAAGTTCATTCTTTAATCTAACCTTAGGTCTAACCCAATTAATGAACCTAATTTTCACTAACCCATTAATCCAATGTGTTATGATTCATGTCTTAGGATCTTCAATTCACAATCCTAGATCCTAATCAATCAATTCATAATTCTTAATTAAATTTTAGGCTAAGGGTTGGGGTTCGGCATTTCGAAAATGATTTTCATATTTGTAAAAGATTTATGCAATATGGTTCTATCAACTAGTTCAATGTTTGATTCATAATCAATATGCACATACAACAAACATGAAAACTATTTTAGATCTAATCCAAACATGCTCATAAAATTAAAATTATTTCAATTCTAATTAATCATAAATTATCTTAGATCAGATCTAACACTTTTATGATGATAAAAATTAGATTAAAACTCTTTTAATTAGATCATAAAATTTTTTAGATCAAATCTAAAATTTTATGAATAGGATTTTAGATCGGTACGCACTAGGATAATCTCTCCACTGTAAGTGATAAACCTTACAACAGGACCACCTTACAGTGTGTGCAATCTAAAATTTTATTTTCAAATTTAATCATCAGATTATAAATTATATCTAATCTAAAAATATAATCTAATCATGCATAAATCATATAATAAATTAACCTAGGCTTTGATACCAATTGTAGGAACCGATCTAGGGTTCTAGGGTTAGCTTTTAAAACTTTACAAAATTGCCGTGGAAGAGATGAATTAATCATATTAAATCATGAATAATATAACATAAAATATTAGATATAGGATCCTATTACATGATTAATGCATGCTATTAAATCAAAAAATAAAATATCAAAGGAACTACATGTTGATCATATCAATAACAGACTACTCTAGATCAGATTTAGATATGTAATAGGGAGATCATATCATCCTTACCTTTGAATCTTGAGTTTCTTAACTCACTGATCTAGGTCTGAGATGGTTACTCTAAGCTGCATATACGTCCAACCTCTATAAGTTATCCACACAAGTCCTCGATCGTAGATCTGAAGTCCGATGCTCGAAAATCAGTATAGTATGCTAGTACTATGTTGATCCTTCTCCGATGGTCGATCTGGATCTTTCTTCTTTTAAGCTTGGACTCTCCAACTTTCAAAAGTTGAGGAAGATGATTCATGATGTTGAGACACCTCTCAAACACTCATAAAAATAGAGGAATAGGAGTGGAAGAAAAACATTTGGAGAAGACCTTCTTCTTCTTCTTTCTTCTCTCACCAAAGCATCTTGATTGGTGCCTTTACAAAATCCCATGCCCTAGGCTTCTCTCTTAGATTTTTCATGTTCCAAATGACCTCTCTCAGATGTATAATCCATGAAAAAATCCAAAAAAAATGGCATGAGGGGGCTTGGGGCTAAGGTGGCACATGGAGATTAGAGTCCTAGTCTCACTAGGACTCCTAGTTTGACTTGGTCCAATTTGATCCTTGGACCAAATTAAATAAGGATTTAATTAACCTAATTAGATTAGGTCTTAGTCCAACTAATAACCTAATTGAATCAAATTTAATTCTAATTTAATTTTCTAATCAAATTAAAAATTAGGTTGAGGACTTCATCACAACAATGGAGTTCATTAGAAGATGTAAACTTATGATGAAAAAAGATGCTAAAATATTTTTCATTAATTACAATATCTCAATCATTAATAAGCTGACAATTGATTTTAGGACACAATTTCCAACAATCTTCGGCTAGTCCTAGCCTTCAGGAGCCACCATCTTGGCTCTTTCACAGTCTCCCAAGACTTGGAAGCACCACACTTGTCCTTTCAATACTGCTCATGCATTCAATCTCCTCAGGTGTGTTTGGACACATCTTCTTAGAGAGATGAATGTCATTTATGAAAGGCACCAATCTCCTCTTGGAGTTTTTCATGCTAAACCTCTTCAGTACCTCTTCTATGTATATCTTCTATGATAGACCGAGCATCCTATTCGATTTATCCCTATAGATCTTTATTTTCAATGTAAAAGATGCTTCTCCTAGGTCTTTCATATAGAACTTTTTTGACAACCATATTTTGATGGATGTCAATATGAGAATATCATTCCCAATAAGAAGGATGTCATCTATGTACAATACGACGAAGACAACAGCGCTTTCATTGACCATTTTGAATACACACGGGTCCTCCTCATTTTTGATGAAACCAAATAATTTGATCACATCATTAAAACAAGCATTCCAGCTCTAAGATGCTTGCTTGAGTCCATATATGGACCTTTGTTGCTTGCAGATCTTATGATCACTATCACTGGATATGAAACCAAGTGGTTGTTCCATATAGATATCTTATAGAGAAATAAGCAGGGTTTCATGCATAGATTTCAAAACTTTTTCAAAATTAAAGCAGCGAAAGACATAGATTAAATATTTTAATCTATAATATGTATATAATTAGATTATAAAATCCTATATCAAGGATCTATATGTTATGATGCAAATATAAATCTAAAATAAATTAATCACATGTGGTATTGATCATATCAATACCCAGATCTAGAATAATTCTAGATCTAACCCTAGATCGCATCTAAGTCACCAAGAGATCAGATCTCTTATCTTTGCATGGGTCAAAAACTCCACGATTAATTTTTTTTGTTGCTTTTAGAGCCGTACACATGTTCGGCCTCTACAGTGATCCACACGAACCTGCAACATAGATTGGAGGTTCGTCGAATGAAGATCCGCTCGAAGTGCTAGCTTCTCATGGATTCCTTCTAATGGTCAATCAAATACATGTTCTTTGGATCTCCTGGATACTTCAAGAGATAAAGAACATGAGGAGGAATAAGGAAGGAATCCAACTCTTGGATCTCCCATAAATCAAAAATAAATATATATAAAAAAATACTAGGAGAAGATAAATCTTCTCCATCAGGACATCAACGGTTGATGCCTCTATGCTGGGATTAAAGGAAACCTTCTCATCTGAACTTTTTTCTATTTTTCTAGATCTCACACCCTCAGATTTTTCTCATAAAAATCTTACAAAAAAATGAAGAAGAAATGGCTCTCAAGGAAACCCTAAGAGAAGACCTTCTTCTCTTCATCTTCTTGCATCAGGACATGATAAGATCATGTCCAAAAAGAATCCCTATGCCCCAATACCTTGGAGCACATATCCCACACCCTAATCCTTTCTCTCTCTTAGATTTTTATCATATAAAAATCATAAAGAAATAAGGACAACATAAACCTTGAAATAAAACTAGAAGAGAAGACGTTCTTCTGTCTTACCTTTTCTCTGCAAGAAATCAATACTTCATGTCTTAAAGAATCTTTCTTCTCCAAGATCCTTGGTGCCTCAAATCCCCACACACCTCCTCTCTTTTCCCTAGTTTTTGCCATGGAATATTAGGGATTTTTAATGCCCAAAAACTCTACAAAGGAGGTATCCCACAAGAGATGGGAAGACTAGGTCAAACTCCACAAAATAAGGAAGTTAAGGGGGCATCCAAGAGTTGGACGCCCCCTCCCTAATTTTTTTGCATGGAGTATCTGAAACTCACACACAAAAACAAGGGAGGAAACCATGGAAATCCCAGGGAGGGCATGGGTAGTAGGCACACAAGAGGAGGGGAGGAAGTTTGGTCAAAGAAGACTCTTCCAAGTTGGAAACAATTTCCAACCTCCTTCTAGTTTTGACCAAGTCAAAACAAATTCTCAAATAATCTGAATAGTGGGTGTGGAAGGCCTTCTTGGGCATGGGAATGCACATAGAAAATTAGGAATTAAATAAATGACATGGGCTTTAATAGGCACAAGTGAAAGAGAGAGAGTCCCAGTCCAACTGGGACTCCTCTTGTTTGACTAGATCAAAATAGGTTTGAATCTAATTTAAATCTCATTTAAATTAGATTAAATATAATCTAATTAAGAATAATCTTAGTCCAACTAGGAGTCCAATTAAATCAGATTAAATCAAGATTTAAATCTGATTTAAATCCTAAGTCAATTAGGTGCACCTAAGTCCTAGTTAAACAAGAAATTATTCTTTCTTGCAATTGGCTTATCCAATAAACCAACTAGACTTAATCTAATTAAGTCCAAACTAATTCTAATTGAATCTAATTTAATTAGACTTGATCTTAGTCTGATTGCTCAATCAAATTGAGCTAATTAGCAATTCAATTGCTAATCGATCCTCCTGTAACACTTGCATTAGGTCAAACACCAATTTCTGTACTAATCGAAGTTACCATCTGGCAATGGTTCCTAACGTTCGGATAGGTCGAATGTATGCAAAGCAACATTCTTAGAACCTTGGCATATGGTTACCATATAATTCATCCCTATGACCAATAATTCTCAAGATGACTTCAAGTACGCTATCAAATACTCATACAAGTCATCTCTATTATGTCTCAAAATTTTGCAAATCCAGTGACACCTCATGAGGATTACCTAGGCCTAGGTTTTGCTAAATTAAAATACAGTGAGACATTCTCTTTCTGAAGTTAATTAAAAATGGTCAATCTCTTCTTGACTCACACATTAACTTAACAAGTATTTGACTATACCCAAAAATCTTTTGAACCTATATTAGAAATACAGATAGTCCGGCATCAAAGTATAGTAAGTTGCTTACAAGTCATCATGATGATCTCAGGTCGGAGGGACACTTATATCCATTGGCTTTAGCAAGCTACACTTAATAGTAAAGTACTATATTGGTCATGTTCAGTGTAGATGTACTCCTACATCTCATTTGGATGCCATACCAGTATCTCTACACCACTTGATTTACGAGGACAACCAATGCATATAGGCATACAGCGATCTACACTCGATAAGTTATCATCCTTATTAATAACTTATCATTTGATCGTGAACAATTTAAGAACCATTCACTAAATCCTTCTTTATCAATTGATTATGGTTCTAAGGATTTCATCATAATTTAGGAGTTCATTTAAGAAAGATAGAACTTTTATGATGAATCAGCCAAATTACTATTATTATTAGATAATTCATATACTAATTTCAATCATCTACTACTTAGATGATTGGCTTTAGGACACATTTTTCAATAACTTTCACTTGGACTAAAGTCAATCAAAATGATATCAAATATCCTATCTTCCACTGAGTTCATAGAACTTCTTAGTTCTGAGGCCTTAGCAAATGGGTCGATTAACTTCTCTTTTTACATCGATCTTCTAAAGATCGACGTCACTCAGATCTAATATCTAAGGTGAAAGCGATGTAGAATATGCTGGTTCTTTGGTTCTTTAGTCTGAGCTATGGCTCGAGTGCTATGATAGGACTGGACCATTGGTGAAAGGTGCCACTTCCAATCAGCTAATGAACCTCAGCAACTGCACAGCTTACATTGCTGCATCATATACCATGATGTACTCTACATCATTAACTGAATAGCTAAAGTATACTGCTTAGAACCTTTCTAGCAAATTGCTCCAACAATTAGGGTATGATCCGATATTCTCTTGTTGTCATCTTGTTCTAAAATTAAAACATCCATATATTTTAAGTCGGTATTTTCATATTTGAGTCACTGAATCTTAGTATTTCATAAATACTTAAGGATTGCCTATTCAATCTTTCAGTGGCTCTCACTTGGATCAGACTAGTATCTGCTCACTATCTCTAGTGAGTATACTATATCTGGTCTCGTACATCCCAAATCTAGATACTAAAGTATCTATCCAACTAATATAGTACTCTACCGGATCTCCTTAAAGGTGATACCTTAATGGGCTCCGAATTTGATTTGATCAAATTTGATTCTATAGGTTTACTAGATTACGTTGGTTCTTTTCTACCAGTCAAATTTTTTTTAAGTTTAACTTGACAGGCATCAGTTCCTTCTCTAAGAAACTCTTTTCCAAAAGGAATGCCCTACTACTGATGAACATCTTATGTTCTTTAGCATAGTAGAATTAATAATCCTTAAACACTTATTGGACGAGGATCCAAGTTTATCTATGTGCAAATCTTTGACATAGGTCAATCAACTCTAAACCCAAAGGTGAAAGAGTCTGGGTCTATGCCTGATCCATATCCGATATGGACTCTTTGCGACAGATTTACTCAGAATATTTTTAGAGTAAAACAAGTAGTCAGTAAGCATAACCCGAAGCAGGCAGACAAGTGAACCCTATCATGGATTGAACCAAGTCTAACAAAGTTCAATTTTCTTCTTTTAGATACATTGTTCTGAAAAGAAATTCACTGAGAGACAATCCTATTCTCTTCTAGATATGTCACAAACTCACTAGATAAGTATTCGCCTCTAGATAAGTATTCGTCTCTTCGATCTGATTGAAGAGTTCCAATACTATTTTTAGTTTATTTTTCTATTTCATTATTGAATCATTTGAATATTTCAAATAATTCAACCCAGATGCACCTATGCCTAGACAGGTCGTCTGTAATGAAACACTAATATCTTTCTTTGGCACTTAAGTTCATAGGTCCACATACATCACTATGTATAAGATAGAACTTTATCGGCTCCTTCACCTTTTCTAGTAAAAGATGACTTTGTCATCTTTCCAAGAAGACAAGATTCACGGGCTATCAATGATTCACAATAATTGATATCTAGATTTTCCTCTTAAGTTAACATGTTTATCTTATTCTTGTCAAGATGACTAAGCCTATAATACCAAAGATAGATATCCATGACATAATCTAATTTGGATATTTATTAAATGTGTACATTACACTTAACAGACTGTATAGATATTAAATATCAATTTTATTATCCCTGTATTATTGTAATATTATTCATAATAATATCATAATGATCTTCTTTATTGATAAATGTTAACCATCTCCGATCGAAAGGTCAATAGAGATCACATTTATCATAAATAATAGATAATGGTGACAATCACTCTAAATGACTTCTTTTGAAAATAAGCTTGACAATTTCTAAAGTTAGGATTGGAACAATACTTCCATCCCTAACGTTCAGGTATCTCTCACCATTTTCAAATATCTCACTTACTTGTAGTCTTTGCAATAAATTGCATAAGACTACCGGCATCTAATACCCATGTAGTAGAATTATATTCAGAGAAATTTTAAAGTATTATCATATAACATCCTTAACGAGCAACTTTTGCTCCTTTCTCTTGTTCGGCCTATTATGCTCTAGGAAAGCAAGACAAATCTTCTTCCTATGACCCTGCTTCTAACATTAGAAGCGCTATGCCTAATTTGGATTAACCTTTGACTAATTATTTTGACTAGTCTTTAAAGCCCCAATACGAACTTATTCATACTGCTAAACCAAATTCAACTTTTGATACTAATTATCGAAGTTGAGTTCCATAAGTCATCACTATCTAACAGTGATAGGAGCAATTAGGATTTAGCCTTAATTTAAGAATAGAGAACAATGACCTATTGTATATGAATTATGTTAAGCCTAGAGACTTGGACTTTAGTCTTAAGGTTCTTCCATTATTTTATTCAAACTGATAGCCTCTACCTCCAATTCGAGAAATTTTTAATTTTCTAGTAGGTACTAGAATCCGCATAGACTGCACACGAGTCCAACTTTGATTGGCTAACCCATGTATATCTAAGGATAGCTTCATAACCAATTATTTTTTTAAATAATTTTTAGTAATTTAATTTTGCTCCAGAAATCTAATCAGTAGGCTTTGGCCTCCACTATAAAGATCTGGTTAGGTCCAACCATTAACATAATCATACTTGGTGTATCTAACCAATGAATGAGCCCAACTTTGGTTGGCCAACCTAACCACCATTAGAGAGATACATCCAAGTCGTCATATGATGGATGATAATTTCATTAATCAACAAGCACCAGGCCTTTGGGCCTCCAATGATTATTGAGTTAATGGGCCCATTATCAAATACCTTAATGGGAGGCTGTGACTCAGTTATCCCCATAACTTTATCATTTTAAGGATCTAATAATTTTAGAGGATTTAAACTATTAATGATTTAAGGATAAAAAGGACATGGACCAATTTGCTCCCACTAACTTCACCAAGTCAAGTCCTCCCACTGACTTCACAAGTCACTGATGAGGACTAGGATCAATTACGATCCATGGGCATCTAAATTAGTCTCACTGATTTTCTATGTGACATGGGTTAGAATGAATCAATGAGAAATCTAATCAAAAATTGATTAACCGCATTGGCCAGGTAAGTGGTATCGGTGGAAGGGTCTACTAAGGCTTGCCTTAGACACCATTAGAAATGGCCAGAAAAGTAAGCTGCCAATTAAAAACCACCAGTTTAGGATGCCAGACTTACCTTAGATGCCAATTGATTTATCAATTTTGATTTGATCTGCCTAAAGACTCGGGCTTGACCACCGAACCATGATCAGCATTCATTTTTAAGATGTATGGACTTTGATCAACTATAATTATTGAAGTGATCTATAGGAATGACCTAATCCTAATTAACTATTAATTATGTTTGATCAATTACTTAACTAAGTCCATATTTAATCTAACCCTAGGTCTAACCTAGTTAAGGACCTGATCAAAGCTAACCCATGACCCTTTAATCCATATTTTATGAAATTATCTTAGGATCTTCAAATCGCAAACTTAGATCCTAAACAATCACTTAATTCTCAATTAAGTTCAAGACTTATGGGTTTAGGTTTATGAAATCTCAGAACTAATTTCTGACTTTATTATTTGAAACATTTTCAAATTGTAAATAGTTTACATTGAATCATATTCAATACATGATTTTAGATCTGATTTGTTTCATTGTTTAGATCATGTCCTAGGATTTTGAATCTAGGGTTTTATAGAAAGTAAGTTTGCAATTTAAAATTCTACAAAATAAATATGTTATACATATTCAGATTAGATTCAAAACTAAAAACTACATATCAATATATGTATCATCAGGATCTAGATCTAGAACATGAAACATATCATATAGATCTTATCTAAATGAAAAAAATTAGATCGTAAATTAATTAATATTAGATTTAAAATCTAAAAATAAATCATAAATTATTTTAGATCTCATCTAACATATTTATGATTTAGATTTCTCAGATTAGCTCATACTAGGACAACCTTTCCATTGTAAGGGATAAACCTTATAGCAGGACAACTTTATGGTAGTATGTGCAATCTTGATATTATTTAGATCTAATCTAAATAATCTAAAATAGATATAATATTTATTTAATTTTAAATTTAAATCAAAAAATTAAATTATAAGCTTCTTAGATCTAATCTAAATTATTCATGATTCAAATTCAGATTAGCACATACTAGGACAACCTTTCCATTGTAAGGGGTTAACCTTACAACAAAAAAACCTTATGTAGTATGTGTGATCTTTAATTAATTTTAATTTTTAGATTTAATCTTAAGCATACATGAACATGTTATAAAAGAACCTTGCCCTGATACAATTATAGAGAAACAAGCAGGATTTCATGCATAGATTTCAAAACTTTTTTGAAATTAAAGCAGTGGAAGACATAGATTAAATATTTTAATCTATAATATGCATATAATCATATTACAAAATCCTATATCAAGGATCTATAACATGTTATGATATAAATATAAATCTAAAATAAATTAATCACATATGGTATTGATCATATCAATACCTAGATCTAGAATAATTCTAGATCTAACCCTAGATCACATCTAGGTCACCAAGAGATCAGATCTCTTACCTTTGCATGGGTCAAAAACTTCATGGTTGATTTTCTTTGTTGCTTTTAGAGCCGTACACATGTTCAGACTTTAAAGATGATCCACATGAACCTGCAATACAGATCGGAGATTCGTCGAATGAAGATCTACTCGAAGTGCTAGCTTCTTGTAGATCCCTCCGGATGGTCAATCACATACATGTTCTTTGGATCACTTGGACACTCCAAGAGGTGAAGAACATGAGGAAAAATAAGAAAGAAATCCAACCCTTGGATCTTCTATAAATTAGAAATAAATACATATAAAAAAAATCATAGGAGAAGACAAATCTTCTTCTTCAGGACATCAACGGTTGATGCCTTGAAAACATCTCTATGCTAGGATTAGGGAAGACCTTCTTCTCTGGACTTTTTTCTATTTTTCCATATCTCACACCCTCAGATTTTTCTCATAAAAATCTCACAAAAAAATGGAGAAGAAAGGGCTCTCAAGGAAACCCTAAGAGAAGACCTTCTCTTCATCTTCTCGCATCAGGACATGATAAGAACATGTCCAAAAAGAATCTCTATGCCCCAATACCTTGGAGCACATATCCCACATCGTAATCTTCTCTCTCTTAGATTTTTATCACATAAAAATCATAAAGAAATAAGGATAAAATAAACCTTGAAATAAAACTATAAGAGAAGACGTTCTTCTCTCTTACCTTTTCTCTACAAGAAATCAACACTTCATGTCTTAAAGAAGCTTTCTTCTCCAAGATCCTTGGTGCCTCAAATCTCCATGTCCCTCCTCTCTTTTCCTTAGTTTTTGCCATGGAATATCAGGGAGTTTTGATGCCCAAAAACTCTACAAAGAAGACACCCCACAAGAGATGGGAAGACTAGGTCAAACTCCACAAAATAAGGAAGTTAAGGGGGCATCCAAGAAGGAAGCTAACGAGGCATCCAACTCTTGGACGCCCCCTCCCAAATTTTTTTGCATGGAGTATTTGAAACTCACACACAAAAGAAAGGGAGAAAACCATGGAAATCCTAGGGAGGGCGTGGGTAGTAGGCACACAAGAGGAGGGGAGGAAGTTTGGTCAAAGAAGACTCTTTTAAGTAGGAAACAATTTCCAACCTCCTTCTAATTTTGACCAAGTCAAAATAAATTTCCAAATATTCTAAATAGTTGGTGTGGAAGGCCTTCTTGGGCATGGAAGTGCACATAGAAAATCAAAAATTAAATAAATGGCATGGGCTTTAATAGGCGCAAGTGAAAGAGAGAGAGTCCCAGTCCAACTGGGACACCTCTTGTTTGACTAAGTCAAAATATATTTGAATCTAATTTAAATCTAATTTAAATTAGATTAAATGCAACCCAATTAAGGATGATCCTAGTCTTACTAGGAGCCTAATTAAATTAGATTAAATCAAAATTTAAATCTGATTTAAATCCTATGTCAATTAGGTGCACCCAAGTCCTAGTCAAACAATAAACCAACTAGACTTAATCTAATTAAGTCCAAACTAATTCTAATTAAATATAATTTAATTAGACTTGATCTTAGTCTGATTGCTCAATCAAATTGAGCTAATTAGCAATCCAATTGATAATCGATCCTCTTACAACACTTGCATTAGGTCAAACACAAATTATATTGATGGATTGATCTTAGAATGATTCTCAATCATCGATTAACCATCTGATCAAGTTATAAGCTCTAATGTGTGTGACCCCATAGGTTCTAACCTAAGTCGATAGCATAGAAACTAATTTCTGTACCAATCGAAGTTACTATCTAGCAATGGTTCCTGACGTCCGGATAGGTCAAATGTATGCAAGCAACATTCTTAGAATCCTGACCCATGGTTACCATATAATTCATCCCTATGATCAATAATGCTCAAGATGACTTTGAGTATGTTATCAAACACTCATACAAGTCAACTCTATTGTGTCTCAAAATTTTGCAAATCCCATGATACCTCACGAGGATTACCCAAGCCTAGATTTTGCTAAATTAAAATACGGCGAGACATTCTCTTCTTGAAGTTAATTAGGAGTGGTCAATTCCATCTTGACTCACACACTAACTTAACAAGTACTTGACTATACCCAAAAACTATTCAAACCTATATTAGAAATATAGGCAGTCCGACATCAAAATACAGTGAGTTGCTTGCAAGTCACCATGATGATCTCAGGTTGGAGGGACACTTATATCCATTGGCTTTAACTAGCTACACTTGACGATGAAGTGCTACATTGATCATATTTAGTGTAGATGTACTCCTACATCTCATCTGGATGTCATATCAGTGTCTTTACATCACTTGATTATGAGGACAATCAATGCATGTGGCATACAGCGACCTACACTCGATAAGTTATCATTCTTATTAATAACTTATCATTTGATCGTGAACAATTTAAGAACCATCCAATAAATTCTTCTTTATTGATTGATTGTAGTTCTAAGGACTTCATCAAAATTTAAGAGTTCATTTAAGGAATATAGAACTTTTACGATGAATTAGCCAAATTACTATTATTATTAGATAATTCATATACTAATTCCAATCATCTACTACTTAGATGATTGGCTTTAGAACATATTTTCCAACATATCTTCCTCAAGATATCTATTTAAGAATGCCACTTTCACATCCATTTGCCATATTTCATAATCAAAATAGGCTGCAATAGCAAGTAGTGTGCAAATGAATTTTAGCATGGCTAATGGCGAAATGGTTTACTGATAGTCAATGCTTTCGTGCTGATTATATCCTTTCACCATGAGCCTAGCTTTGAACGTCTCTACATTTCCATCGACACCTATCTTTCTCTTAAAGATCTATTTACACCTAATAGGTATAATACCTTCAGGTGGATCTACCAAGGTTCAGACTTGATTCAAGCACATCGAGTCAATCTCTGACCTCATTGCCTCTAACCATTTCTCAGAGTCAATATCTAATATTATCTCATCATAGGTCTTGGGATCATCACCATGAATCCCATTTTCTATGAGGAATATTTTCTCTACATCCTCTGAAATTATTCCTAAGTATCTTTTAGGAGGACAAAAAATCTTAGTTGATTTACAAGATGGAGGAGGTAATGTATGAGTTGGCTCTAACTGATTTGGTTCCATAGGTTCCTTAGCTCACTGCTCTTTGGAGACCTTTTCCTCACGCCTAATCTATCTTCCGATTTCACCATCTTGAATAAATTATTTTTCAAAAAAGATAACATGTCAACTCACAATCATGTTGTGGTCTTCCAGAATGTAGAAATAGTATCCTGATAACTCCTTAGGATATTCAATGAATCGAGCTCTAAGGAACCTAGACTCTAATTTGTCCGCCTATTGTCTCTTGACGTGGGCTGGACAACTCTAAATTCTGAGATATCTCAGACTTGATTTTTTATCATGCCATATCTCATATGGTGTCATAAGAATAATTTTAGAGGAAACCATATTCAGTAGGTATATTGCTATTATTAGACATATCCCTAAAAAAAATTAGAAAGGTTCGTGAAGCTCATCATGGATCGGACCATATCTAATAAGGTTCGAATTCTCCATTATGAAATCCTATTGAATTGAGGCATTCTAGATGGAGTCCATTGAGAGACTATGCCATTATTTTTGAGATAGTTCAAAAATTTTAAACTAAGGTATTCGCCTTCTCGATTTGATCGAAGAATCTTAATGGATTTTTTAATTTACTTTTCTACTTCGAATCTGAATTTCTTGAAGTTTTCAAAGGCTTTAGACTTATGTCGCATCAAATACACATATCCATATTGAGATAGATCATCAATAAAGATAATAAAGTAGACATAATTGCTTCTAGCCGGTACATCAAATAGGCTGCATACATTTATTTATACCAGGACAAGTAGATTCGTGGCCCTTTCTCCATGTTCTACAAAAGAAAGCTTGATCATTTTGCTCTGAAAGCATGATTCAAAAATCGGATATGACTTAAAAGTCAATGGACTCATAAGTCCAGATTTCTCCAATTTGTTTGATCCTATCTTCAGCTATATGACCTAGCCTAAGATACCATAGATACCTATCATTTAGACTATCCCTAGATCGCTTAGATCTTACGGCATTTACGTTTTGCTTGATATTTAATACATATACATCAACGTGCAACTGATAGAGATAGTTAATTAAGAAACTACTTACAATTTTATTTCTTTCAAAAGAATAGTACAGTGGTCCTTAAGAAAGCTAATTACATAACCTTCCTATAGTAAACAAGAAACAAAAATTAAATTCCTGCTTATTGTAGCCACAAATTAACAATCTCTAAGAATTAAATCTAAACCAGATGGTAGTCGAAAAGGATAGGTTTCCATGGTCATAGCAGCAATCTTTGCTCCATTTCCAACTTATAAGATCATCCCACCATCCCTCAGTCTCCTGCTCTCCTCAAGACCCTACATAGAAGTACACAAGTAAGCACTAGAATTAAAGTCAAGCACCCAACTAGATGCAGAAGTAACTGTTAGGTTATATTCAATTACGAGCATACCTCCAAAAGGACCTACCTCCTTGTTCTTTAGGCTATCCAGGTATAAAGGATAGTTTCACCTCCAATAGCCATTGGTGTTGTAATGCAAATACTTTCCTTTATCAGCAGCCTTCTTCTTCAACTCTTCCTTCTTCTTCTTCCCACCTTTAGTCTTCTACTTCTTCACAGAGTTTTTCTTCTTTTCAAAAGACTTTCTCTTGAAAGAAGTCTGCTCCATAGTAAGTACTGAGCCCTTTGAACTTTTCAGAGAAAGCTCAACAGTAACTAGTATATTCATGAGTTCAGCCAAGGTACATTGAAGCTTATGTATATGAAAGTTCATGATGAACTGTCCATATGCATCAATCAAGGACTGCAGGATCACATCAATCTACAGATCCTTGTCAAGCATGATACTGAGCTTCTTAATCTTCTCTAGATCCTTGATCATTGTCAAATAATGATCTTAGACCGACTATCCATCATGAATCTAAGCCTTAAAAAGTCTCTAGGAGACTTGATACTGGGCTACGTGACTCTGCTCATTGAACAACTCTTATAGGTGAGATAATATTTGGCGAGCAGTCTTGATGTCTTCATGTTGATGCTGTAATTCATCAAATATTAAGTCCAACATGTAGTATCTAGCTTTATTATCATCATCCGTCCACTTCTCCAGAGATGCTTTCTGATCTATGGTCGGATGGGTTGGCAAAGTGGGTGGGTCTTGGTCCAATACATAAGAAAGCTTTTTAGAATCCAAAATGATTTTGTAGTTTCTGAGCCAATCCTTATAATTGGATCCAGTCAGTCTATGGGTGTCTGAAATTCGGGCTAGTGGGTTAGACACAGATATTTTCCTATAGAGAGTCAAAGTTTTTAGTTACACTTTGTAATTAGACTTAACCAATTTATTTAAAAATTTTATTTTTAAATAAATTAAGCTCCCACTAATTTTTTGGATCCCTACACTCTCTTAGCAGAGATGCAAAAATCTCTGCAATCATAAACTTCTAGTGGATGGTGCAGTCCTACCGACTAGCTTACAATCTCATCTAACAGTTATTGATGATGGGTCAATCGATGCATGGACAACTCTTATCCAATGATTCTCTAATCATGGTGCACCCAAACCTGGTCTCTAATTCATGAAGCTCACCATGCTCAAAATATTGCTTCAATCCTTAGTTAAGTTAGACCAACCATTTGCATGAGTTGGATTCTTGATTGGGTCCCTCATCGTATCTGGAATATTGAACCCAACCCATCCTCCAACCCATAGCATCCAATGTCTAATAGACATGATTGTATCTTTTTGGTACAACTGAACCACTATAACCAGCCAAGAATAATCAACTCCAGAAAGAACCCACACATCTACAATGATGGAAGACCTATGACTTAATATTTTCTTAGGAGGATTTGATTTAGGTCTCTAAAATTTTACTTAACTTAGTTATAACAATTATGACTAACCTAGTGGCATGGGTTAGCTTGAATCATTAACCACCTCAAATCAGAACTGGATCAATCCAATCAACCAGGTAAGTGAGATCAGTGAGAGGAATGTGCCATTAACTTATCAAGAATGCATTCAAGTCGAGTAGCTTTCAATTAAAGACCACTGTTTGTATCTGCCAAACTTATCTTAGATATCAATTTGTCAAACCAAAATTAATAGAGTTAGCCTACAATCTAGGCTCGAACTATGGAGCCAAATTAGGTTTTGACTTGATCGACCACATGTGACAGTGAGTCGATCTTGATCCAGACTTAATTCTATTAGGTTGGTCAATTCTAAGCACTCTTGATCTCACCTAACCAACTCTTGATTTGGTTTGATCAACCACTAGACCTAATTGATCTACCCATACCCAAACCCAATTTTATGAAGGTGTCTTAGATCTAAAAATTTTTAATTTTTAGATCTAATTGATTTCTTAATCTTAATTCTTAACTAAATTTGAGTTCATAAATAAAATATGTATAAAAAATTCTAGAGTTTCAGGATCTAGGATTTTGCAGAAAAGTAAGTTCAAATTTTTGATTAAGGACAGACATGTAGCACCCCTACATGCCATAAGAGTACCCCATCAAACGAAAAGAGAGAGCCTTTAAATCCTTCTTACTCTTATAATGAGATGGCTAAGGGGAATGCCTTAATCAAAAATTAATGTATACTATAAAACTTATTAGATCTAAATCATATATTGCATATATAATTGATGATCTAACCTATACATGCTTTGCATATATCTCATTTATCAAAAATAAATATTTACATGCATGATTTAGATCTGATTATATCTAATATAATATCTAAAAATAAATTTTAAATCGATCATATCAAAAGAAAAATTATTCTAGACATGTAATAGATCAAATTAACAAACCTAGTCTAGACATGCAGCTCATACATCACATATATAAATTAAAATTTTAATCTTTTGATTTTAGATTTGATCACATCTGATGTGATATCTAAAATCATTAATATCAAATTATAAAATAAAATTAAAATTAAATCTAAGATAGATCTGAAGAACTATAACCTGGTTCTGATACCAGTTGAAGGAAAAACCTAGTTTTCCGCCATACGATCGATATGATTTGATCTGATTTATAGAAAAATTTTAAAAATTTTTTATGAGTTTTTGATCAAATTTGAGAGTTCTTGGATCTGATCCTTATGATTTGATATTAAAAAAAAATAAAAGTAAATTTGAATATCAAATGTTACCTATTTAGGGGAGATAATGTTAAATGTGTGCTCTAGAAGCCAGATTGGCTAACACTTGTAATACACTTCTAAGGATAATTTTATAATTTTAACTATAAATTAATAAAAAGATTATTTTCTATCATAGTATGTATTTAAAGTGTATGTAATACATCCTTTGAGTTAATGATAATGATAATTCATATTTTCAAAGAGTTAAAAATTTAAGACATGAATTTTCATAATTAACTCATAAACTACTTCCGACCGTAGAATCATCACGAGGATGGTGATTGATCTAAAAGATTGGTATACGATCGCTTTCTTCGAGTAGATGAGTCTTGAGTCTACGATGAGGAGACATTGGAGCAAGAGTACAGGTACTCATTAGAGAATGAGGGTGCTGAGCATGACCACCTCGAGAATTCATAAGAAAGTCTACCTTTTTGTTGATGACTGGTTTGATGTTGTCGTAGTATGTCTGGTTCTTTGACATGAGGTGCATTGGTAATTCACCTTAAGGGTGTTGTAGTTTGACTATACTATAACTTGATCTTCTAGCCATTCAGAATTTTGAGGTGTATGTTGGCTATAGTACGTTCATTGTAGGAATTGGATTGCACCAATAAGGGATCTATCTACCTCGATAGATGAGGAGTAGCTTTATGATGATCATGAGAATCGAGTCCATAAGTCTATGGCCATGGCAAAGTGAAGATGATAGAAAGAGTTTCTATAAAGGGTTTCACATAGGAATCGAATGATTTGTTCATATGATGGATATTGGGTTTGACGAGTTCATCTTAACCCTAATCCTATCGGGACTCAAGATAGAAGAACCCAATCACACAGGTAGCTACATTGAGAGGCTCACTTTTAATTTTGATGGGTTTCCATCATATACTGCTAGGTGTCACTAGGGGATTTTGGGAGCAATTAGATTGATTTTGATGATCGATCATTCTAATTGTATGAATCAGAAAAGTTCTGATCCATCGAAAGGTATTTCGATGATGTCGATGATGGAGATCATGACATGTCTTATTACAATACAAAACTGAACCTAACTGGGTCACATAAACAAGGGATTGGGTTTGGATGTTATCAATTGAGCTAACCTAGTTTGATTGATTTGGATTAGATCCAATCAGGTTCAAGGTAATCGTGCTGGCATACGATTAAGCCTGACTTTCTCCTTCTGTAATCTTTCTAATTCATTGCAACCAAGTCAAATTTGATTTGACTTATTTTTGTATCTTGAATGAGTTTATTTTTGTATGACTAGAATAATTTTAGGTTAGATTAATTATGAAAATTAAATTCATTCCTAGTGCAATTGGACTAGGGTCAATAGTTGATCCAATTAAGAGAATTGAGGGTCACATGATTAAAGAATTTTAAAAACTTTTTAGAAATTATTTTAATTTATTTTTTGGATATGTGATAGGACATGAGTTATACTTTAGGTGTGCAAAATTTCGTAATTTTTGGAGGTACCTAGATAGGGCCTTGATAGAGTTTGATTTCGATTAAACTCTTGAGGGAAGAGTCCTAGACGCACATGGACTCTTCCTTATCCTTTAATTTTGCCACCTTCCAGATGGATTTTTAGCATCAAAACCAGATGGGATCTAGGGGTTTTCATGGAGATCAATTTTAGGAGTCCCAATGGTCGAATTAATAAGGTTTTTGGTCAAAAAAGGGCTCTTTATAGCGCTATGTCTAGTATAAGAACTCTTCTCACAAAATTACCTCAATGAAATTTATTTTTTCCACACCCAAAGGAGCCTTTCATTTGATATCCATTCCACCTCTATCCTCTCTCTCCCTCTCTTCTACATGTCTAAAAATTTAGGAACAAATCTGAGTTGAAGGTCGAAGATTTTTGGCACAAGATTCAACATCTATGCAACAGTGTTCATGAGACAAATAAACTGCCCTCAAAAGTCATTTTGAAGGCTTTTCAAATCAGATCCAAATCTAATTTTTATAGAAAAGATTCATGAGGAGAAGACATTCAGATCCTACCTGAGTGGATATTAGTAGAGACTAGGTGCATGCATGGCTCTTTCCAGAATCTCAGGAATTAATAGGATCATTGCAGGATAATTAGATTACCAAATCAGGTACTTAAAATTAAATCTAATTTAATTTTATTTTAATTTTTAATATTAGATTTTTATGATTAGATCTGAGAAGTATCATATCTAATTAGGATTTTAGAAAAAAATTTTCAAAATATTTCTTCAGATCCATTTAGATTTGAACGATCCTGTGTCGGAAAAATAAGTTTTTCCTTCAACTGGTATCAGAGCTACGATTGTAGTTCTTCGGATCTATTTTAGATCTAATTTTATTTTTATTTTTTATTTAATATTAAGAAGTTTTAGATGTCACATCATATGTAATTAGATCTAAAATTAAAAAATTAAAATTAAATTATTTAGTTCTAATATGTATGAGATGCATGACTAGATTGGGAATAGAATAGTTCTATGTGTAGTCTAGTATAATCATGTTATTAATTTAATTAAATATAATTTTAGATCTATTTAATTTCTATTTTTTTAATATTATAATTATTGTAATAAAATTTAAAAAATAAAAAATAAAATTTTTAATTTTTGATTTATTCATATGTGATATGAAAAGATGCATGTTTAGATTAGTTGTAGAATAGTTCTACAAATTATCAAGAATAGTTTTATTTTAATATGATCAAATTTAAATCTATTTTTTAGATATTATATATGATATTTTAGATCTAAAAAATATGCATATTTAATTTAGTGATGATACATGAGATGTATGCAAAGCATATATTAGTTAGATCATTAATTATATATGTGATATATGATATAGATCTAACTAGTTTTGTAGTTTTAATTATATTTTTGATTAAGACATTTTCTTTGGCTATCCGATCATAAGAACAAAGTAGGATTTAAAGGCCCTCTCCTCTCATTCGATGAGGTGTTCTAATGGCGTGTAGGAGTGCTGCACGTTCGTCCTTAATAAAAAAATTAGAACTATTTTCTACAAAACCTTAGGATTTTGATACATATTTTTTATTTATGAACCCTAACTTAATTAAGAATTAAGATTATGAAACTAATTAGATCTAAAATTAAAAATTTTTAGATCTAAAATATTTTCATAAAATTGGGTTCGGACTTGGATAGCTTAATTAGGTCTAGCAGTTGATCGAACCGAATCAAGAGTTGGTTAGGTGGGATCAAGAGTGCTTAGAATTAACCAGCCCAATAGTTGTAAGTCTGGGTTAAGATCGACTCACAGCCATATATGATCAATCCAATTAAGACCTAATTTGACTCCATGGTTTGAGCCTGGATTGTAGGCTAATCCGATTAGTTCTGGTTTGATAATTTGGTGTCAAGGTAAGTTTGATAGATATGATCGATTGGTTTTTAATTAGGAGCTACTCGATCTGAATGCATTCTTATCGAGTTAATGGCTATCCCTTCCATTGGTCTCACTTACCTGACCATTTTTGTCAACCTAGCTCTGATTTAAGGTGGCTAACAGTTCGAGTTAGTCTATGCCACTAGGCTTGTCATAACTGTTATGACTAAGTCAAGTCTAAGAGACCTAAATTAAATCTTCCTAAGAAAAGATTAAGTCAATTGGTCTTTCACCATTGTAGATGTACGGGCCCTTTCTGGGGTTGATTGTTCTTGACTGGTTACTGTGGTTTAGTTGCATCAAAAAATGCAACCATGTCTATTAGGCATTGGATGCTATGGGTTAGAGGATGGGTTGGGATCAATATTTTGGATATGATGAGGGATCCAATTAGGAATCTAATTCGTGCAAATGGTGGATCTAACTTAACTAAGGAGTGGATCAATATTTCAGACATGGTGAGAATCATGAATTAGAGACCAAAATTAGGTGCACCATGATTAGAGAATCATTGGATAAGAGTTATCCACTTATCAATTAACCCATCATCAATAACTATTAGGTGAGGTGGTGAGCCAGTCGGTGGGATTGCACCATCCACTAGAAATCAATTGATCGTAAAGATTTTCACATCTCTACCCAGAAAGTGTAGTGATTCAAAAAAATAGTGGGAGCCTAATTTATTTAAAAAAATAAAATTTTTAAATAAATTGATTAAATCTAATTACAAAATCTAACTAGAAACTTTGACTCTTTATAGAAAAATGTCTGCATCCAACCCACTAGCCCGTATCCTGGATACCCATAGACTGATCGGATCTAACTTCAAAGATTGGCTCTAGAACTTTAAAATTATTTTGAATTTCGAGAAGTTGACTCATGTGTTGGAATAGGATCCTCCCACTTTACCAGCCCGTCCATCCAATGATCAGGGAGTGTCTCTAGAGAAGTAGATGGATGATGATAACAAAGCTAGGTATTATATGTTGGACTCGATGTCTGACAAGCTCCAGTGCCAACATGAAGACATTAAGACTAGCTGTCAAATGTTGGTTCATCTGCAAGAGTTGTTTGGTGAACAAAGTCACGTAGCCAAATATCAAGTCACTAGAAGACTTTTTAAGGCTAAAATGCATGATGGATAGTTAGTCCAAGATCATTATCTGATGATGATCAACAACTTAGAAGTACTTGAGAAGCTCGGTGTCAAGTTGGACAAGGATTTGTCGATTGATATAATTTTACAATCCTTGACTGATGCATATGGACAATTTATCATGAACTATCATATGCATAAACTATAGAATACTTTGGTAGAACTTATGAATATGCTGGTTACTGTTGAGCTTTCTATGAAAGATTCTAAAGGCTTAGTATTTACTGTGGAGTAGACTTCTTTCAAGAGAAAGTCTTTTGAAAAGAAGAAGAAGTCCGTGAAGAAGCAGAAGATGGATGGTGGAAAGAAGAAGAAGGTAGAGCCGAAGAAGAAGGCCGCTGATAAAAGAAATATATTTTTTTTATCAGTTGGGTGCTTGACTCTAGTTCTAGTGCTCACTTATGCACTTCTATGTAGGATTTTGAGGATAGCGGGAGGCTAAGGGATGGTGAGATGATCCTATGCATTAAAAATGGAGCAAGAGTTGTTGTAGTGGTCGTGGAAACCTACCCTCTGTGATTACCATTAGGATTAGATTTAGTTCTTAGAGACTATTTTTATATACCTGCAGCAAGCAGGAATTTGATTTCTATTTCATGTTTAGCACAGAAAGGCTATGTAATTAGTTTTCTTAAGGACCATTGCAATATTCTTTATGAAAGAAATAAAATTGCAAGTGGTTTCCTTATAAATGGTCTCGATCAGTTACATATTGATGTTTCTATTTTCAATATCAAGCAAAACTTGAATGCCATAGGATCAAAAGGACCTAGGGATAGTCTAAACGATAGGATATCTGTGGCACTTTAGGCTAGGTCATATAGTGGAAGACAGGATTAACAAATTGGAGAAATCCAGACTGTTGAGTCTATTGACTTTCGAGTCATATCCGATTTATGAATCATGCCTTCATGACAAAATGACCAAGCTTCCTTTTGTAGGACATGGGGAAAGGGCCACAGAACTACTTGCCCTGGTACATACTATTATGTGCGGCCCATTTGATGTGCCGACTAGAGGCAACTATATCTACTTCATCATCTTTATTGATTATTTATCTCGGTATGGGTATATGTATTTGATGCGACATAAATCTGAAGCTTTTAAAAAGTTCAAAGAATTTAGACATGAAGTATAAAAATAAACCAAAAAACCCATTAAGGTTCTTCGATCAGATCGAGGAGATGAATACCTTAGTTGAAAATTTTTAGACTATCTTAAGCAAAATGGCATAGTCTCTCAATGGACTCCACCTAGAATACCTCAACTCAATGGAATTTTAGAATGAAGAAATCGGACCTTATTAGATATGGTCCGATCTATGATGAGCTTCATGGACCTTCCTGAGTTTCTTTGGGGATGTAGTTTAATGACCGCTATATACTTACTAAATAGGGTTCCCTCTAAAATCGTTCCTACCACACCGTATGAGATATGACATGGTAAGAAACTAAGTCTAAGTCACCTCAAAATTTGGGGTTGTCCAGCTCATGTCAAGAGATAATAGGCAGACAAGTTAGAGTATAGGTTCTTTAGAGCTCGGTTCATAGGATATCCTAAAGAGTCATTAGGATATTATTTCTACATTCCGAAAGACTATAATGTGATTGTGAGTCGACATGCCATCTTTCTTGAAAAATAGTTTATTCAAGATGGTGGCATCGAAAGGCAGATTAGGCTCGAGGAGAAAGTCTCCCAAGAGCAACGAGCTAAGGATCCTATGAAGTCCAATTAGATTAAGCCAGTCTAATCACTACCTCCACCTCGTAGATCAGAAAGGATTTTCCATCCTCCTGAAAGGTACTTAGGTACTATTTCAAAGGACGTAGAGAAAATATTCCTCATGAGAAATGGGGTTCATGGTGATGATTGTAAAACCTATGATGAAATGATATTAGATATCGACTCTGAGAAATGGTTAGAGATAATGAAGTCAGAGATTGACTCAATGTGCTCAAACCAAGTCTGGATCTTGTTAGATCCATCTGAAGGTATAGTACCTATTGGATGTAAATGGATCTACAAGAGAAAGATAGGTGCAGATGAAAATGTGGAGACATTCAATGCTAAGTTAGTGGCGGAAGGGTACAGTCAGTGTGAAGGTATTGACTATCAGGATACCTTCTCGCCAGTAGCCATGCTAAAATTCATCCGCACATTGCTTGCTATTATAGCCTATTTCGATTATAAAATATGGCAGATGGATGTGAAAATAGCCTTCTTAAATGGATATCTTGAGGAAGATATCTATATGAAATAGCCTCTAGATTTCACATCCAGTAATGCTGATCATAAGTTCTGCAAGCTACAAAGGTATATCTATGGACTTAAGCAAGCATCTCAGAGTTGGAATGCTTGTTTTAATGATGTGATCAAATCATTTGGATTCATCAAGAATGAGGAGAAATCATGTATATTCGAAAAGGTTAGTGGAAGCACTGTTGTCTTCCTCATACTGTATGTGGATGACATCCTCCTTATTGGAAATGATATTTTCATATTGATCATAGTTAAAATGTGGTTATCAAAAGAGTTCTCTATGAAAGATCTAGGAGAAGCATCCTATATCTAGGAATTAAGATCTATAGAGATAGACCAAATAGGATGCTGGGTCTCTCACACAAGATGTACAAAGAAGAGGTACTAAAGAGGTTTAGCATGAAAAACTCCAAGAGGAGATTGGTGCCCTTTAGACATGGCATTCATCTCTCCAAGAAGATGTGTCCTAACACACATGAGGAGATTAGATGCATGAGCAAGATTCCTTATGCGTCGGCAATAGGGAGCCTCATGTACGTCATGCTATGTACACGATCTGATATCGCCCATGCAATGAGTGTCATGAGTAGATATCAGTCGAATCCAGATAAAGAGCACTGGACTTCTATGAAATGTATCCTTAAGTACTTGAGAAGGACTAAGGATATGTTCTTGATTTTTGGTAATGGAGAACTCTAGGTCCAAGGTTATACAGACTCAGATTTTATGTCTGATATAGATGATTGAAAGTCGACATCTGGTAGTTTGTTTGTATGTAATGGTGGTACTATCAGCTAGAAGAGTTCTAAGTTGATTATGATAGCAGATTCCACCATGGAAGTAGAGTACATTGCTGCATCAAAAGCTACAAAGAAGGCATTCTAGTATAAAATTTTCATCATAGAACTTGGAGTGATGCTATCAGATGCCATCCCTCTGTATTGTAACAATAATGGCACCCTAGCCCTAGCTAAGGAGCTGAGGTCTCACTAGAAATCCAAGCACATTGAGCAGCGATTCCACCTCATCTGCAATTACCTCGAGAAGGGTTACATCGAGGTCAAGAGAGTCGACTTTGCGGATAATACGGCAGATCCATTGATGAAGCCTTTAGCCCAGCAGAAGATCAAAGCCCATCTTGAGAAGATGGGACTTAGATTTGTAGCCAATTGGCTTTAGGTCAAGTGGGAGTTTATTAGATGTGTGCCCTAGAAGTTAGATTGGCTAACACTTGTAATACACTTCTAAGGAAAATTTTATAATTTTGACTATATATTAATAAAAGAATTATTTTCTATCATAGTGTGTATTTAAAGTGTATGTGATACATTCCTTGAGTTAATGGTAATGATAATTCATATTTTTAAAGAGTTGAAAATTTAAGACATGAATTTTCATAATTAATTCATAAACTACTTCCGATCGTAGGATCATCACGAGGATGGTGATTGATCTGAAAGGTTGGTGTATGATTACTTTCTTTGAGTAGATGAGTCTTAAGTCTACGATGAGGAGACATCAGAGCGAGAGTTTAGGTACTCATTAGAGAATGAGGGCACTGAGCGTGACCACCTCGAGCATTCATAAAGAAGTCTACCTTCTTGTCGATGACTGGCTCGATGTTGTAGTAGTGTGTCTGATTCTTTGATCTGAGGTACATCGATAATTCACCTTGAGGGTGTTATAGTTTGACTACACCATAACTCAGTCTCCTAGCCATTTGAAATCCTGAGATATACGTTGGCTATATTACGTTCATTGTAGGAATTGGATTGCACCAATAAGGAATCTATCTACCTCGATAGATGAGAAGTAGCCCTATGATGATCATGAGAATCAAGTCCATAAGCCTATGGCCATGACAGAGTGAAGATGATAGAAAAAGTTTCTATAAAAGGTTTCACATAGGATTCGAATCGAATGATTAATTCATATGATGGATATCGGGTTTGACGAGTTCTTCTTAACCCTAATCCTGTCGAAACTTAAGATAAAAGAACCCAATCACACAGGTAGCTACACTGAGAGGCTCACTTTTAATTCTGATGGGTTGCCACCATATACTGCTAGGTGTCACCAGTGGATTTTAGGAGCAATTAGAATGATTTTGATGATCGATCATCCTAATTGTATGAATCAGAAAAGTTCTGGTCCATCGAAAGTTGTTTTGATGATGTCGATGATGGAGATCATGACATATCTCATTACTATATGGAATTAAACCTAACTAGATCACACAAATAAGGGTTTGGGTTTGGATGTCATCAATTGAGCTAACCTAGTTCGTTTGATTTGGATTAGATCCAATAAGATTCAAGGTAATCGTGCTAGCACACGATTGAGCCTGACTTTCTCCTTCTGTAATCTTTTTGACTCATCGCAATCGAGTCAAATTTAATTTGACCTATTTTTGAATCTTGAATGAGTTTATTTTCATCTAACTAGAATAAGTTCAGGTTAGATTAATTATAAAAATTAATTCATTCCTAGTGCAATTGGACTAGGGTCAATAGTTGACCCAATAGAGAGAACTGATGGTCATATGATCAGAGAATTTTAAAATTTTTTTTAGAAATTATTTTATTATAGTTTTTAGGTCTGTGATAGGAAACGAGTTATACTTTGGGTGTGCAAAATTTCATGATTTTTGGCAGTGCCTAGACCAAATTTTGATAGAGTTTTATTTGGATCAAACTCTTGAGGGAAGAGTCCTAGACACACATGGACTCTTCCTTATCCTTTAATGCCACCACCTGCCAAATGGATTTTTGGCATCAAAACTAGATGGGATCTGGGGATTTTTGTGGAGATCAGGTCCAAGAGTCACAATGATCGAATTAATAATGTTTTTGGTCAAAAAAAGATTCTTTATGGCGCTATATCTAGTATAAGAACTCTTCTCATGAAATTGCCATAATGAAATTTATTTTTTCCACATCCAAAGGAGCCTTTCCTCTAATATCTACATCCCCTTTATCCTCTTTTTCTCTCTCTTCTACATGCCTAAAAAGTTAAACATAAATCTGAGTTGAAGGTCTAAGGTTTTTGGCACAAGATTCAGCATCTATGCGATGGTGTTTATGAGATGAATAGGCTGCCCTCAGAAGTTGTTTTAAAGACTTCTCAAATTAGATCCAGATCTAATTTTTAGAGGTAAGATTCATGAGGAGAAAATGTTTAGATCCTGTTCGAGTGGATACCGATAGAGAACAAGCATGTGCGTGGCTCCTTCCAGAACCTCAAGAATCAACAGGATCATCGTAGGATAATTAGATTACCAAATCAGGTACTTAAAATTAAATCTAATTTAATTTTATTTTAACTTTTAATATCAAATCTCTGTGATTAGATCTGAGAAGTCTTACATTTGATTAGAATTTTAGAAATTTTTTTTAAAATATTTCTTCAAATCCAATCAGATCTGAATGATCCTGTGCCAAAAAAATAGGTTTTTCCATCAGACAATTACCCTGATGATGATCTATCATTGCCTAGGGTGTTGGATCTAGCCATGCAAGCACCTAGTCTCTACAAGAGTCCACTCAAGCTAGTTCTAGATGTATTCTCTTCCTAAATCTGATCTCCAAATATTAGATCTAGATCTGATTTGTAGAGCCCTCAAAATTGAAATTGAAGGTAGTGCACTCGCCTTACGAACATGTCGTCTCTTGCTTGATCTTTGAGCCAATACTTTGGATCTCCTTGTTGGAATTTTGCCCAACCTTTGGGCATGGAGAAGAGGGAGAGGAAGAGGATGAAGGGGCATGGAAAAGAAGAGGGGGCGGCAGCACTTTGGCATGGTGAAAAATGGGTGCATAAAAACCCTAGGCGCAGCAAGGGTTTAAATAAACTCTATTGTGCCATGCAGTGCCACACAGTATCAATCAATCATATTGGTTGATTTATTCTAATTTTAATATAATTAGCCATATGATGTCACCTAATCCAGTCAGATTAGAGACCCCTAAAACTCTCCATAAGTGGTGCCAAGTTTGGATGAGCACAACTGCTTGGTGTCTAGGTTTATGATCCAATCAAGAAACCCTAGAGTCCCACCCTCATGGGACTCTCTCCTCTTTTTCCCCATGTGTGCATGCCAACATGGGGCATGCACACATATTTGTGTGTGAAAACCCAAAGGGGCATATGCCCCTAGAAATTCTCTAGGGGGTGCATGCCCCTGCCCTTTCTTTCCTGCATATGGATCAACCTTTGACCGCATGTCCTAATAGTGATAGGAATTGGCAGGTCTTGTCCTATTGAATATAAGAATTGGCAGATATTGTCCTATTCCCATATGATGGATTAGGATAATATTTTTCTAGCCTGGACAAACTCCAGTCAGACCAAGACAAAGCCATATAGGGATCCTGGATGAGCCCAAACTAATTTGGCTCAGTCATGATGAACTAGAAAGATTACAGAAGGAGAATATTAGGCTCAATTATGTGCTAGCATGATTTTCTTGAACCTAATTGGATCTAATCTAAATCAATCAAGCTAGGTTAGCTCAATTGATGATATCCAGATCCAAATTCTTGTTTGTCTGATCTAGTTAGGTTCAATTTCGTATGGTAACGAGATATCTCGTGATCTCTATCATTGACATCATCAAAATACCTTTCGATGGATCAAAACTCATCTGATTCACCTAATTAGAATGATCAATCATCAAAATCATTCTAATTGCTCCTAAAATCTACTAGTGACATTTAGCTATATATGGTGGCAATCCATCAGAACTGAAGGTGAATCTCTTGGTGCAGCTACCTGTGTGATTAGATTCTTCTATCATGAGCTCTGACAGGATTAGGATTAAGATGAACTCATCAAACCCAACACCCTATCATATGATTAAATCATTCGATCTGAGTCTGATGCGAAATCTTAATAGAAAACTCTTTTCTATTATATCACTCTACCATGACCATGGGCTTAAGGACTCAATCTCATGATCATCATAGGACTACTCCTCCTCTACCGAGATTAATAGATTCCATCTTAGTACGAACCAATCCCTGAACATTCTATAGCCAATGTTGGTGCAAAAATTTGTGAGGACGTCGGAGATGGCTAGAGTGGGAAAGGTGAGGCCGCTGGCAGGATCTACAAAACAAAATCCAAATTAGAGGAGGTGGCTCTGGCAGGACCCTCCGATGCTCAAGTTAATTTTTTGGCCAACTAGAATGGAGTGCTTCGAAAATAAAGAAGCAGAGTTACGAGAAGGAGAAGAGAGCTTTTTCTTCAAACATATCTAGAGGGTCCCTTTTATAGATGGAGCATGTAACAAACTGATAGCAACAGCTATAACCTTCTGGTAGTGGGCCGCTCAAGCCATATGAAGTTTTTTATAGAGGGTGGTGTTCGTTATCATGACTTGTCAGTCAAGAGTGGTATCCATTGTTGCGGCTTGCCAGTCGAGAGTGGTATCCATTGTCGTGGCATACCAGTTCATTGGAAATTCATGGTCGAAGTTTGGATGGAGTACGCACTGGTAGCGAAGAGCTTCAAGCCACAATAATCCTAGAGGAGTTCGGGCTCCTTTAAGGTTGCCTGCCTGTGGGTTGGTCTATATTGAGTTGGTAGTTGAATTCATGTGGATGATGAGGTCCATCTAGATGATTGAAAGGAGATCGATCGAAAGAAGGTCAATCACAAGAGATCGATCGAAAGAAGGTCGACTGCAGGAAGTTTGACTGGAGGAGGTTGTTCAGAGGAGGTTTGATAGAAGGTGGTCATCCGAAGGAGGTTCGACTGGAGGAGGTTGACGTTCAAGTGGAGGAGGTTGACGTTCAACTAGAGGAGGTCGTCCAGAGGAGGTTCGATCGAAGGAGGTCATCCAGAGGAGGTTCAACTGGATCTCAATCTTGTTATTCACTTTTAGCCAAAGGACAAGGTCATAATAATAGAAATTTTCCTTTACTATTCAAGATCGTATCGCCGAACCTCCGTGCACTTTCGAAAGTTTCCACATCATGAACTCATCACTGAAGGGATCAACGTATCCCAATAAAAAGGAGGTTAGCGATCAAGAACTTTGGGCAAGAACTTTAGCGAGGACCATTTTATCCCCAACACTTATTTCCCTAATCTTGACTTCAAATTTTGAATGAAGGGAGTGCAAAAAAACTGCTAAAGTTGAAGTTTTTTTTTGATAGTTTCCCTCTTGAAGAAAACATTTTGTATTTTTTCAAATTGATGTTGTGATTTGATGTCGAATGACTTAGACGGATGGAGTCCTTTGAAAACTTGACTGGCGTAAAGCTACATGTATGGCATAGTTATTGCTTCACCAGGTGGTAGGTGCGAGTGGGACACACGGTGGGTTGGGATTGATTGAAGGAGTTTTGCAATCATAACTTTCTTTGGGGCTCTGATTTTCTATTTAAACTCCTCCTTCATCTATAGTTTCTTATTTTTACCTAGACTTCTGCTTCTTCTCCTTCCTTCATTTTCCATCATCCTCGAGTGTCCTGCTCTTATCGCCCCTGCTCTTTCTACGATTCCTCCAGTTGCCAGCATCTTTCTTGATCCTCTTTCATCCTTCCGATCTTCTTTCCATATTTTTCTAGGTCAGTCTTTCATCCCTATCCTCTTGACTTTTAGTTTTCTTACATTCTTCGGATTTCTTCAAGTTTTCCTAGGTGGACATTGTTGTCCTTCAATTTTGGGCTTCCACTACCCCTTTTTATGAGTTCTTTTTTGGGGATTTTATTTGACTTAGCTTAATCTAGATGTCATCTAAGATTTTCTGGTCTAGCGATTCTAGGGGTTTGGTCGATCCAAACCCCAATAACCCTGAGGTTAGAATGAAAACTAGGCCTAAGATAGTACCTTGGCCAGACTTTACACCAGGGTTTGTCCCTTGTTCTTTGACTGCTGAAGACCTATTATTAGTTAGGTTCCAATATGGGGTACCAGCCGAATACAAGCTGGAACTTCCTGGTTTAAGTGGTCGGACTTGTGCTCCTCTTCTAGGTCAGTTCTGCTTGCACCTGGAGGCCTTCCATGCTAGATTAAGGCTTTCCCTTCCTGACTTTGTTATGATCCTTTTTCATTTTTTAAACATCTCCCTGGCCTCGATAGTTCTGAACTTTTTTAGGTTTATTATAGGATTTCTTGCTTTCTATATATCTATCGAGGTCCAGCCCACTATTTTTCTTTTTCGAACCTTTTTCACCTTCAAGCATCACTTTACTACTAAGAACTAGTGGTTTGTTTCTCCTCAGTCCAGCAAGATGAGGTTGCTTACGGATGCCCCCTTTTCCATCCATAACTGAAAAGAAAAATTTATCTTCATTTCCTACCCGACCTTGCACTTAGGACTCCCACCCTAGGGATATCTGAGGGATTCAGTCCATCGTGTCCTGAGGTTAGTGAAAGCGAACCAAGAGTCAATTACCATAATCAAAGGTTATTGAACTCTCATGATATCCAAGCTAATAAAAGAACAAATGTTGTTCAACCTCGGCCTTAACCCTTTGAATCCAGCAAGTACATGGTCGAAGTCGATGGGTCATCTCCTTTTTCTTCTTTTCCTTCCTTCTTTTCTGATTGTGCTTTATCTTTATGGGAGAGATGGATGCTAAGGCCATTGAAATACTTTCAAAGGGGCTCCATGCCCACAAAAGGAAAGGCACCGCATCCGATGAGCCTACTGCCAAGAAAGCTAAGGTGGACACTCCTAGCTCTGCAGCACCTGCTGATGTTACCGTCAGCATCGAGGTTGCTGCCACCGCTCGAGTCAGTGCTGTTGTCAAGGGCTCCATGCCTCCATCGTCCATGAGTCCTCCAGCTGAAGATCCAGCCACGTGGCCTCATGTTGGGAGGGAAGAAGGAGAGAAGAAGAAGGAAAAAAGGATCATCATGAAGATGCATCACAAGGCCCCGACGGGTCTAGCAACGACAGCGACAATCCGAGAGAAGACCCCTTCGACAATCCAGAGCTCATCTGGGATTTAACTGACAAGATTGCCATGCCCAAGGTGGTAGACCAGATGGCCAACCTCGACCATACGCAGCTCATATGGGATTCCCCCGAGACCTTCCTCAAGATAGTCATCTTATCAATTTTTTTTTGATGCATAATATAGTTCATTTACTGCAGTCAGGTCACCAAATACTCACGCATATCAAAATGGTGAACTGCTTGAAGTTGGAGGTGTTGAAGGCTTGGAAAGATCTTCAAGCCAAGGTCGACCGCCTTTTGAAGAAGAAGGTGATCGAGATTGAAGGTTTGTAGGAGATGCTTAGAAAGGAGGAGCTTACCTCGATGGGGTTGAAGGCTGCTTTGGCATTCGAAGAGGAGAGAAGGAAGAAGGCTGAGGTTAAGGTCGGCGAGCTAAAGGGTCAAACTTTGAATCAAATCTCGAAGGCGAAGATCCAAGCAGTAGAGGAGTTCAAGATCTCTTCTGAAATGAAGGACCTGAATGTTATATTTGGTCAGGAGGCCTTTCAGAAGGGATACAAACTCTACGAGGATTGGCTGGCTACCAAGTCTCATGAACTCAACCTTGGCTTCTTATATAGGGAGGTCCCTAATGAAGAGGCAGACCTGTCCACTGCTGTGGCTGACCTTTCTCCCATCGAAGTCATCCTCAAGCCCTTTGAACCTACCGTCGAGATTCCCAGACCCATATCGGAGCTGGAGGTGGTAGAGAATGCTCCGACTTCGTCCACTATTGCTCCTCCCAAGATCTAAAATTTTAAACAATTATACTTTCTTTTTTTTCTTTTTTCTTGATGTATATTCAAATATTTTAAGAAATAAAAATGAGTTTTCTTTTTCTTACACTTGCACTATGATGAATATTATTCAAAATCCTTCTAGTGATCGAAGTTAGGATCAATCATCTCCAATTGACACCGAACCACTATCCGAAGGTATCCCTCTAAAACCTATAGTTAAAGATTTAAAGAAAAAAATCCATCATCTGAAGAAGAAATTAAAGAAGATAAAAGATGAGCTTTAGCGGTCAAGAAAAAATGCTTCGAAGGCGATAATTGAAGTCACTCGCCTTCGCAAGTTGCATATGAAAGATTTCATGAGCTTCAATATTAAGAAAGTTAACTTTGAGAGGAAGTTGGCCAAGATTAAGAAAAGCGCCAGTGATAAGTCTTGGGCATTAACTGCGAAGGTCAGCTCCTTTGAAGTTGAGCTCAAGATGGCAGAAGAGAAAATTCATCTACTGGAAGAGAGTTCGCAACAAGGCTCGATATGAGTGGGATTGGTCATAAAGATTTTCTGCCCTCCAGAAGTAGTTGCACGATGCCAAGCTCACCTACAAAACCTACTGGTTGGGCTGTTGTGGGAAGATATCCTTGCTAGAGTAGAAGCTCCATGCTGCTAACAGCAAAGTGGCTCGACTTCAACAGTAGCTCATCGATAGTTACCAATCCAGCACCAATAGGGAGTCAGAGGAGATTGCCTCTCTGAAGAGGATCATGAGCAAGCTCTCGGAGTTAGTCGGGGTGGAGAAAGCTGAAGTCTAGCAACTAAAGCTTCAGTTGATTTGTGAACAGCAAGCCATCAAGGATGCTGAAGCTGAATCAAAAGTTCTAAGAAAGAGAATACGGGCATCAAAAGAGAACTATCGAAGGATTGATAGGATGTTCCATGATAATTTGATAAAAAGAAAAGAGCTCGAGGAGGAGATCGTCAGCCTAAAGAAATCCTTGATGATGGTCAGAAGTCCGAAGTTTGAAGAACATGATCCTTCTTAAAACTTGAATTTTCTCTCTCTCTTCTTTTTTTTTTATAATTGGTCTTGCAGACCCTTATTTTGTAGTCAATTTTATCCTTAATGAAGCTATACTTTCTTCAATCATCCTTTTGTTCTGCTTGGGTTTAAAGTTTGTTCATCTCTTCATTTGTATGTTGGCTATAGCATGTTCATTATAGGAATTGAATTGCACCAATAGGAAATCTGTCTACCTCGGTAGATGAGGAGAACCCTATATGATCATGAGAATCAAGTCCATAAGCCCATGGCCATGGTAGAGTGAAATAATAGAAAGAGTTTCTATTAAGGTTTTCACATTGGACTTGAATCGAATGATTAATCATATGATGGATATTAGGATTTGACGAGATTACCTTAACCCTAATCCAGTCGGGGCTCAAGATAGAAGAACTTAATCACACAGGTAACTGCACCGAGAGGTTCATTTTCAGATCTGATGGATTGCCACCATATGCTACTAGGTATCACTGATGGATTTTGAGAGCAATTAGAATAATTTAGATGATCAATCATACTAATTATCTGAATTAAAAAAGTTCTGATCCATCGAAAGGTGTTTCAATGATATCGATGATAGAGATCGTGACATATTTAATTACCATATAGAATTGAACCTAACTAGATCACACAAATAAGAATTTCGATCTGGATATCATCAATTGGACCAACCCAATTCAATTGATTTGAATAATATTCAATTAGGTTCAAGGAAATCATGCTAGCACATGATTGAGCCTAATGTTCTCTTTTAATTATCATTAAAGTTTGTCTCGACTGAGCCAAATATGTCTTGGCTCACTCAGATATCTTTGCTTGATTTGATTGAAACTTGTTCAGATCAGAAAATGATTGTCTTAATTTATGAGATGAATTTAAGATAACATCTGCCATTTTTCATCACCTGCTAAATCCTGTTTCGGACATTTGGTCAAACATTGACCTTTGACACTTAGATATCTATCCATGTGTCATGCATCCATAGGAGGGAATTTTTGGACTAGTCCACCTGCTAAAAAGTAGATGGATAGGGGATGTGTGCCTAGGGAGGCATATGCCCAAGGATAGAGCATTTGGAGCCCCATACAGATGGGACTCCAATTGCTTCGGGGTTTCTACCTAAGTGGTTTCTAAGACTTGTCTTTGACCAGTCTTGGTGCCATCTAAGGATGATTTAGAGGGGCTCTCATCTAATTGAATTAGATGATATCATCCCACCAATCTGACTTAGATCTGATTGCACAAAAGGTCATGATTGATCGGGATGATGTGGCACTGCATGGCGCAACAGGGTCTATAAAAAATCCTGTCTGTGCCAAGATCTAAAAAGCTTGATCCATTGCCCATGCCACAAGGCTGCCCCTCTCCCTCCTCCATGCCATCTTTAGGTCTTCTCTCTCCTACCCACACCCAAAAATTATTGGGCTTCAGTTTAGTGTGATCCAAGCAAGAGAAAGGCAACAGGAAAAGGAAGAAGGTAGCACTGCTGCAAGAGACAACTCACATCTTCGAAAGAAGTTTTAAAGATTTTCAAAAATAGATCCAGATCTAATTTTTGGAGAGGTGATAAAGAAGAAAAATATCTCCATATTCTATCCAAGTAGATATCGGTAGAGGCCAGGCACTTGCATGGCTAGATCCAGAACCTCAGGTAGATATCAGAATCATCACAGGATAATCAGATTACCTTCAATAAGATAAATTAAATTAGTTTTAATTTATTATTTATTTTATTTTCTTTTATTAGATCAATAATATCAGATCTGAAAGATCTCAGATCAAATCTAGATTTAAGAAAAATATTTTTAAAATATCTCTCTCGATCCAATCATATCTGAATGAATCTAACCTGGAAAAATAGTTTTTCCATTCAACTGGTATTAGAGCCAGGTTGCATTTTCCATTAGATCTAATTTTAATTTATTTTGATCTAATAATTAGGTGATTTTAGATGTCACATGAGATGTGATTAGATCTAAAATTAAAAAAATTAAAAATTAAATAATTTAGATCTAAGTTGTACAAGATGCATGACTAGTTGTAGAATAGAATTATTCTATGTATAGTCTAGCATGATGATAATTTAATTTGATTAGTTATAATTTTTAGATCTATTTATTTAATATTTTATAATATTATAAATATTATAATAAGGTCTAAAAAATAGAAAATAAAGTTATTTAATTTTTGTTCATATGAGATATGATGAATGCATGTTTAGACTAGTTGTAGAATAGTTCTACATAATTGTTTAGATTAAATTTTAATTTGATATGATCAATTTAAAATTAATTTTTTAGATGATTATGACATAATTTAAATCTAAAACATGCATAATATGATACATGAAGATGTATGCAAAATATGTTTATAGTTAGATCAATTTTTATATATGATATATATGATGTAGATCTAACTAGTTTTGTAGTTTTCATATTTCTGATTAAGGCATTCTCCTTGGTCGTCCGATAATAAGAATAAAGTAGGATTTAAATGTCCTCTCCTACCATTCGATGGGGTGTTTTTATGATATGTAGGGGTGCTGCACGTTCATCCTTAATTAGAAATCTAAAACTTATTTTCTGCAAAATCTTAGATCCTAAAACTCTAGGATTTTATTTACATATTTTATTTATAAATTATAAACTTAATTAAGAATTAAAATTATGAAATATGTTAAATATAAAAATTAAGAATTTTTAGATTTAAGATATATTCATAAAATTGGGTTCAGACTTGGGTAGCTCAATTAGGTCTAGCGGTCGATTAAACTGAATCAAGAGTTGGTTAGATGGGATTGAGAGTGCTTAAATTGATCAACCTAATAGGATTAAGTTTGGGTCAAGATTGAATCACATGAGTGATCGATCAAGCTAAGACCTAATTAGGCTCAGTGGTTAGAGTCTGAATTGTAGGCTAATCTGATTGGTTTTGGCTCAACAATTTGATGTCTAAGAAAAGTCTGGCAGATATGATCGATTGATTTTTAATTAGGAGCTACTCGACTCGAATGCGTTCTTATCAAGTTAATGGCATATCCCTTCCATCGGTCTCATTTACCTGACCATATTTGTTGACCCAGTCCTGATCTAAGGTGGTTAACAATCCAAGCTAACCCATGCCACTAAGTTAGTCATAATTGTTATGGCTATTGTAAGTCAAGTTTAAAGAGACTTAAATCAAATCTTCCTAAGAAAAGATTAAGTCTAAGGACTTCTACCATTGTAGATATGTAGGCCCTTTTTGGGATTGATTGTTCTCGACTGGTCACAGTAGTTCAGTTGCACCGAAAAGATGCAACCATGTCTATTAGGCATTGGATGCTTTGGGCTGGAGGATGGATTGGGCTCAATATTTTAGATACGGTGAGAGACCCAATTAGGAATGTAATCTGTGCAAATGGTGGGTCTGACTTAACTAAGGAGTGGATCAATATTCCAGGCATGGTGAGATTCATGAATTAGAGATCAAGTTTGGGTGCACTATGATTAGAGAATCATTGGATAAGAGTTATCCATTCATTGGCTAACCCATCATCAATAATTATTAGGTGAGGTGATGAGTCAGTTGGTGGGACTGCACCACCCATTAGAAATCTATAATCGCAGAGATTTTCACATCTCTACAGAGAAAGTATAGGGATCCAAGAAAATAGTGGGAGCTAATTTATTTAAAAATCAAACCCCTAAATAAATTGGTCAAGTTTTAATTATAATATCTAACTAAAAACTTTGACTCTCTATAGGAAAAGCAAAATGTCTGCATCCAACCCACTAGCATGTATCTTGGACATCCATAGACTGATCGGACCTAATTACAAGGATTGGCTCCAGAACTTCAAAATCATTTTAGGTTTCGAGAAGTTAACTCATGTATTGGATCAAGATCCCCCCATCTTAATAGCTTGTCCATCCGCTGAATAGAGAGAGTCTCTTGATAAGTGGATGGATGAAGATAACATGGCCAGATACTACATATTGGGCTCGATGTCTGATGAGCTTCAGCACCAACATGAAGATATCAAGACTACCCACTAAATATTGGCTCACCTGCAAGAGATGTTTGGTGAACAGAGTCACACAACCAAATATCTAGTCACTAAACAACTATTCAAGGCTAAAATGTGTGATGGGCAGTCAGTTCAAGATCATTATGTGATGATAATCAAGGACTTGGAAGATCTTGAGAAGCTCGGAGTGAAGTTGGACCTGGATCTGTAGAATGATATAATTCTACAATCCTTGATTGATGCATATGGACAGTTCATCACGAACTACCATATGCATAAACTTCATATACTCTGGTTGAGCTTATGAACATGCTGGTTACTACTGAGCTTTCAATGAAAGGTTCTAAAGGCTCAGTATTTGCTATGGAATGGACTTCTTTCAAGAGAAAGTCTATTGAAAAGAAGAAGAAGTCTATGAAAAGAAAGAAGATGGAAGGAGAAAAGAAAAAGAAGGCAGAGCTGAAGAAAAAGACCACTGACAAAGAAAAATATTTTTATTGCATTACTAACGGCCACTGGAAGCGGAACTGCCCTTCATACCTGGCCACCCTGAAGAATAAGAAGGAGGTTGGTCCTTCTGGAGGTATGCTTGTTATTGAATCTAACCTTACGATTTCTTCTACATCTAGTTAGGTACTTGACTCTGGTTCTAGTGCTCATTTGTGCACTTCCATATAAGATCTTGAGGATAGTAGGAGGCTGAGGGATGGTGAGATGATCCTACGCATTGAAAATGGAGCAAGAGTTGCTGCCACGGTCGTAGGAACCCACCCTCTTCAACTATCATTTGGTTTAGATTTAGTACTTAGGGATTATTATTATCTGCTTACAGCAAGCAGAAATTTGATTTCTATTTCATATTTAGCATAAGAAGGCTATGTAATTTATTTTCTTAAGGATTATTGTAACATTCTTTATGAAAGAAATAAAATTGCAAATGCTTTTCTTATTAACGATCTTTATCAGTTACATATTGATGTATCTATTTTTAATATCGAGCAAAATATGAATGCCATAAAATCAAAATAACCCAGGGATAGTCCAAACGATAGGTATCTATGGCACCTTAGACTAGGTCATATAGCAGAATATAGGATTAACAAATTAGAGAAAATCGGACTATCGAGTCTATTGACTTCCAAGTCATATCTAATTTGTGAATCATATCTTCATGGCAAAATAACTAAACTTCCTTTTGTGGGACATGGGGAAAGGGCCGTGGATTTACTTGCCCTAGTACATACTGATGCGTGCGGCCCATTTGATATGCTAGCTAGAGATAATTTTATCTACTTCTTAACCTTCACCAATGATTTGTCTTGGTATGAGTATGTGTATCTTATTAGACACAAGTCTGAAGCCTTTGAAAAGTTTAAAGAATTTCAACATGAAGTAGAAAAGCAAATTGAAAAACCCATTAAGGTTCTTCGATCAGATCGAGGAGGTGAATACCTTAGTCGAGAATTTTTGGACTATCTCAAGCAGAATGGCATAGTCTCTCAATGGACTCCATCTGAAACACCTCAACTCAATGGGATTTTAGAATGGAGGAACTGGATCCTATTAGATATGGTCTGATCCATGATGAGCTTCATAGACCTCCCTAATTTTTTTTGGAGACACAATTTGTTAACTACTATATATTTACTGACTAGGATTTCTTCTAAAACCATTCCTACCATACCGTAGAGATATGGTATGGTAAGAAACCAAGTCTGAGTCATCTTAGAATTTAGGGTTGTCCGGCTCATGTCAAAAGACAACAAGCAGACAAGTTAGACTATAGGTCCTTTAGAGCTTGATTCATAGGATATCCTAAAGAGTCATTAGGATATTATTTCTATATTTCAGAAGATCATAATATGATTGTGAGTCGACATGCCATTTTTCTTAAAAAATAGTTTATTTAAAATGGCGGCATTAGAAACCAGATCAAGCTAGAGGAGAAAGTCTCCCAAGAGCAAAGAGCTAAGGATCCTTTGGAACCAAATCACGTTGAGCCAATACAATCACTACCTCCTCCACCTCGAAGATCGAAAAGGGTTTCTCATCCCCTTGAGAGGTACTTAGGTACTATTTCAGAGAAAGTAGAGAAAATGTTCCTCGTAGGTATTGGAGTTCATGGTGATGATCCCAAAATCTATAATGGAACGATATCAGATATTGACTCCAAGAAATAGTTAGAAGCAATGAAGTCAGAAATTGACTCGATGCACTCAAACCAAGTTTGAACCTTGGTATATCCACCAGAAGGTATAGTATCTATTGGGTGTAAATGGATATACAAGAGAAATATTGGTGCAGATGAAAATGTAGAGACATTCAAAGCTAGATTAGTGACAAAAGATTATAGTCAGTATGAAGGCATTGACTATCAGGATACCTTTTTGCCAGTAGCCATGCTTAAATTCATTCGCACATTGCTTGCTGTTGTAGTCTATTTTGATTATGAAATATGGTAAATGGACATGAAAACAGCATTCTTAAATGGATATCTTAAGAAAGATATCTATATGGAATAGCCGCTAGGTTTCACATCCAGTGATACTGATCATAAAGTATGCAAATTGGAAAGGTCCATTTATGGACTTAAGCAAGCATCTCGAAGCTAGAATACTCATTTTAATGATGTAATCAAATTATTTGGTTTCATCAAGAATGAGGAGGAACCATGTATTTTCAAAAAGGTCAGTGGGAGCGCTATTGTCTTCCTGGTACTGTATGTGGATGGTATCCTCCTTATTGAGAATGATATTCCCATATTGACCATAGTTAAAATATGGTTATCTAAAGAATTTTCCATGAAAGATCTAGGAGAAGCATACTTCATTCTAAAAATTAAAGTCTATAGAGATAGACCGAATAGGATGCTAGGTCTTTCATAGAAGATGTACATAGAGGAAGTGCTAAAGAGGTTTAGCATGGAAAACTCCTAGAGGGGTTTGGTACCGTTCAGACATGGCATTCATCTCTCTAAGAAAATGTATCCCAACACACCAGAGGAGATTGAATGCATGAGCAAGATCCCTTATGCTTCTGCAATAGTGAGCCTTATGTATGCCATATTATGTACACGACCTGATATAGCTCATGTTGTGAGTGTCACAAGCAGATATCAGTCAAATCCAGGAGAAGAACACTGGACTTCTGTGAAATGCATCCTTAAGTACTTAAGAACAATTAAGGATATGTTCTTGATTTTTGGTAATGGAGAACTCAAAGTCCAAGGGTATACAGGTTTGAATTTTATGTTCAATATAGATGATCGAAAGTCGACATCCGAGAATTTATTTATGTGTAATGATGGTGCTGTCAGTTGTAAGAGTTTCAAACAAATAGTGATAGCAGATTCCACCATGGAAGCAGAATACATCGCTGCATCAGAAGCTACGAAGGAGGCATTTTGGTACAAGAAGTTCACTATAGAGATCGAAGTGATGCCATCAGATAACATTTCTCTATACTATGACAATAATGGCACCATAGCCCTTGCTAAAGAGCCGAGGTCTCATCAGAAATCCAAACACATCGAGCAGCGATACCACCTCATCCATGATTACCTCGAGAAAGGATACATCGAGGTCAAGAAAGTCAACTCCACAGACAATGCGGCAGACCCACTTACAAAGCCTTTGGGCCAATAGAAGATCGAAACCCACTTTGAGAAGATGGGACTTAGATTTGTAGTCAATTGGCTTTAGATTAAGTGGGAGTTTGTCAGATATGTATGCCCTAGAAGCCAGAATTGGCTGACACTTGTTATACACTTCTAAGGGCAAAATTAGAATTTTGACTATAAATAATAAAATGGATTATTTTCTATCATAATGTGTATTTAGTGTCTGTGATACATCCCTTAAGTTAATGGCAATGATAGTTCTTATTTTTAAGAGTGGAAAATTTAAGACATGAATTTTCATTATTAACTCATAAAATGCTCCTGATCGTTGGATCATCATGAGGATGGTGATTAATCCGTAAGGTTGGTTTACAATTACTTCTTTATAGTAGATGAGTCTTGAGTCTATGGTATAGAGACATCAGAGTGAGAGTACAAGTACTTGTTAGAGAAGGAGGGTACTGAGCGTGACCACCTCGACCCGTCATTAGAAAGTCTACCTTCTCATCGATGACTGGCTCGAAGCTGCAGTTGTATGTCTGGTTCTTTGACTTGAGGTGCATCGGCAGTTCATCTTGAGGGTGTTATAGTTTGACTACACCATGACTCGGTCTACTAGCCATTCAAAACCTTGAGGTGTATGTTGGCTATAGCATGTTCATTGTAGGAATTGGATCGCATCAATAGAGAATCTATCTACCTCGGTAGATGAGGAGAAGCCCTATGATAATCATGAGAATCAAGTCCATAAGCCCATGGCTATGGCAGAGTGAAATAATAGAAAGAGTTTCTATTTAGATTTTCATATTGGACTTGAATCGAATGATTAACCATATGACGGATATTAGGATTTGACGAGATTACCTTAACCCTAATCCAGTCAGGGCTCAAGATAGAAGAACTTAATCATATAGGTAACTGTATCAAAAGGTTCATTTTCAGTTCTGATGGGTTGCCACCATATGCTGCTAGATGCCACTGGTGGATTTTGAGAGCAATTAGAATGATTTAGATGATGTCGATGATAGAGATCACGACATATCTTATTACCATACAAAATTGAATCTAACTAGATCACACAAATAAGAGTTTCAATCTGGGTATCATCAATTAGACTAACCCAGTTCAATTGATTTGAATTAGATTCAATTAGGTTCAAGAAAATCATGCTAGCACACGATTGAGCCTAATGTTCTCCTTTAATTATCATTAAAGTTTGTCTCGACTAAGCCAAATGTATCTTGGCTCACTTAGGTATCTTTACTTAGTCTAACTAGAGCTTGTCCAGGTTAGAAAAGGGTTGTCTTAATTTATGAGATGAATTTGAGACAACACCTACCATTTTTCATCACCTATTAAATCCTATTTTGGACATTTAGTCAAACATTGACCTTTGACACTTAGACTTCTGCATATGTGTCATGCACCCATAGGAGAGAATTTTTGGACCAATCAACCTGCTAAAAAGCAGATGCATAAGGGGCGCATGCCAAGGGAGGTGTGCACCGATGGATAGAGCATCTGGAGCCCCATACGGATGGGACTCCAGTTGCTTCGGGGTTTCTATCTAGGTGGCACCAAAGACTTATCCTTGACCAGTCTTGGTGCCATCTAAGAATGATTCAGAGGGGCTCTCATTTGATTGGATCAGATGATGTCATCCCATCAATCAGATTTAGATCTGATTGCAGAAAAGGCTATGATTGGTCGGGATGATGTGGCACTGCATGGCGCCATAGGGTCTATAAAAAAGCCCATCTGCGCTAAGATCTAAAAAGCTTGATCCATTGCCCATGCCACAAGACTGCCCCTCTTCCTCCTCTATGCCATCTTCAGGTCTTCTCTCTCCTACCCACACCCAAGAATTTTTGAACTTCAGTTTGGTGTGATCCAAGCAAAAGAAAGGCGACAGGAAAAGAAAGAAGGCAGCACTGCTGCAAGAGACAACTCACATCTTTGAAAGGAGTTTTGAAGATCTTCAAAAATAGATCCAGATCTGATTTTTGGAGAGATGATAAATAAGGAGAAGATCTCCAGATCCTACCTAAGTGGATACTGATAGAGATCGGGCACTTGCATGGTTAGATCCAGAACCTCAGACAGATATCAGGATCATCACAGGATAATCAGATTACCCTCTATTATATAAATTAAATTAGATTTAATTTATTCTTTATTTTATTTTTTTTATTAGATCAATAATATCAGATCTAGAAAGTCTCAGATCTGATCTAAATCTAAGAAATTTTTTTTTGAAATATCTCTCTTGATCCAATCAGATTTGAACGAACGTGATCCAAAAAAATAGTTTTTTCATTCAGGTTCTCCTCCTATCCCTAACAAAGGTATAAAAAGACAAAAGAACCGTTGAAAGAGCCTCTCCCCTTCTTCTATCTTAAATAATCGGAGGTCTTCATCACTCGTGTGAGGATGAAGTCCCCCTCCTGTTCCTGACGTGGTTGGCCTTTTTTATTTCTATGTTAGGATGAGGTTCTCCTCCTATTCCTGATGGGATTGGCCTTCCTTTGTTAGGATGAGATCCTCCTCCTATCCCTAATAAAGGTATAGAGATACAAAAGGATCGTTGAAAAGATCTCTCCCCTCCTCTTGTCTTAAATAATCGAAGGTCTTCTGCTTTATTTATTGATGAAGTTTGGCTGGGTCATTTCCTATCATCACATGATTTTGTATCAAAAAATAAAAATATCAAAATAAAAAAAATTTATTGGAGTTGAAATGCTAGTAGTACATTCATAGATGTTTCAAATTTTAAGGTCATGGGAGCATAGATCCTCCAAGATTCTTTAAGTAATATGTTCCTGATGGATGATTTCCACCACCTCGTAAGGATCTTCCTAGTTTGGGGTGAACTTTTCCTAATTTTACGGCTGTGAAATGTCCGCTCGACAAAGTACGAGATCTTCTATTTTGAAGGTTTTACTTCTGACTCTCGAATTGTAGTAGCAGGCTACCCTTTGCTTGTAAGCTATCATTTAGATTTGGGCCTTCTCTCTCTTTTCTTCCAGCAGATCAAGGTTAGCCCTGAGGTCCCATGAATTATCTTATTCATTGAAGGCCTTTACTCATACTGAGGGGAGTTCAAGTTCGACCGGGATAACCGCCTCCATCCCGAAAGCCAGCACAAAGGGTGTTTCTCTAATGGATAATCTTTGAGTAGTTTGATAAGTCTAGAGCACATGATAAAGTTTGTCTATCTAGATCCCCTTTGCTCTTTCGAACCTGGCCTTTATCCCTTGAAGCAAAGTTCTATTAATCACTTCTGCCTCACCATTCACTTGCGGATGAGCCATTGATGTGAAATGGTGAGATATATTCAGACCTTTATAGAACTCAGTGAACTTCACACCTACAAACTGATGCCCATTATCAGTGATCAACGTTTGAGGTACACCAAACCTACAAACAATCGACTTCTAGATGAAGTCCTATACTTTAGCTTCAGTGATTTTTGCTAGAGGTTCGGTCTTGACCCACTTAGTGAAGTAATCTACTACCACTAGTAGAAACTTTTGCTGCTTAGATGCTATGGGGAAGGATCCGAGTATGTCCATCCCCCACTGCACAAATGGCCAGGAGGCACTTAATGATGTGAGCTGCAAAGCCAATTGCCACTGAATATTTGCATTTCTTTAACATCGATCACACTTTCTCACATAATCCACCGCATCTTGATGCATTGTCGATCAGTAGTATCCCTAATGGAGCAACTTGTATGATAGAAATCTTGCGCCTAGATGATTTTTACAAATCCTCTCATGAACTTCTCTTAAGGCATAGCTGGCTTCTGAAGGTCAGAGACACTTAAGGAGTGACAATGAGTATGACCTTAAAGGAAAATCCTGATTTCTCGGATCAGGTCCATTCAGATTTAATCGGATCAAGAGATATATTTTAAAAACTTTTCTTTTTGATTCGAATTAGATCTAGGATGTTTCAGATCTAATTTTTATTATTCTAATAATTAAAATAAAATATAAATAAATTAAATCAGATTTAATTTATCTTGATGTAGGGTAATCCTATTACCCGTTGATGATCCTGTAAGCAGCAGAAGGTTCTGGATCTAACCACGCAAGTGCCTGGCCTCTACTGATATCCATTTGGGCTGGATCTGGAGATCCTCTTCTTCTCTATCGCATCTTCAAAAATTAGATCTGAATCTGATTTGGAGGATCTTCAAAATAGCTTTCAAAGACCAGCAATTGTCCTTTGCAGTAATGTAGCCTTCTAGCTTTCTGTCGCCTTTCTCTCACCTAAATTGCACCAACTGAGATCCCAAACTACTTTGGGCGTGGAGAGGAGAGGGAGATGATGGACTTGACATGGAGGAGGAAGAGAGAGGCAGTCTTGGGGCGTAGGGAATTGCATTGCATTTTGAGTTGGGCATAGGGTCTTATTTATAGACTACGTGTGATCCAACTCCTCTTCATCCCAACCAATCATAACCCTTTGTGAAATCAGATCTAAATCTGATTGGTGGGAATAGAGTCCCTTGATTCATCCTTAGATGGTGCCTAAGACCAGTCAAAGTTAGTTCTTAGGAGGAGTCTAATCAAAAACCAAAAAGGAGATGGAGTCCCCATCCAACAGGGACTCCTGAGATGGAGTCCCCATCCAATAGGGACTCTTGGGTGCCTCATGCTTGGGCGCACGCCACCCTTGGCGTGCGCCCACCTGTGGCGTGCGCCCACCTCCTTGCCAGCTTCTTGCAGGGGGACAAGCCCCCACCAGCTATCCAATAGGTGCGTGACATATGGACAAAAGTCAAAGTATCAATGGTCAATATTTGACCAGTCAAAGGTCAACTTTTGACCAAAGTCAAAGGATAAGAAATGGCAGGTGACCAAAAATGGTAGGTATTATCTTACAAAATAAGACAACCCTTTTTTGATCTGGACAGACTCCAGTCAGACCAAGTGAAGGCCTCTGATCGAGCATAAACTCCTTTGGCTCAGTCAAGACAACTATTTATGATAGTAAAAGAAGAACGTTAGGGCAATCGAGTGCTAGCACGATTTCCTTGAACATAATTGAATCTCATTCAGATCAATTGAACTAGATCAGTTTAATTGATGATCACCAGATTCAAACCCTTGTTTGTGTGACCCAGTTAGATTCAGTTATGTATGATAACAGGATATGTCATGATCTCTATCATCAACATCATCGAAACTTCTTTCAATGGATCAGAACTCTTCTGATTCGAACAGCTAGAATGATCGATCATCTAAATCATTCTAATTGCTCCTAAAATCCACCAATGACACCTAGCAGTATATGGTGGCAACCCATCAGAGCTGAATGCGAACCTCTTGGTGTAGCTACCTATGTGATTAAGTTCTTCTATCTTGAGCCCCGATCAGATTAGGGTTAAGGTGAACTCGTCAAACCCTAGTTTCTGTCATATGATGTAATCATTCGATTCAAGTCCGATGTGAAAACCTAAATAGAAACTCTTTCTATTATTTCACTCTACCATGGCCATGGGCTTTTGGACTTGATTCTCATGATTATCATAGGGCTGCTCCTCTACCACCGAGGTAGATAGATTCCATCTTGATGCAATCCAGTTCCTACAATGAACATGCTATAGCCAACATACACCTCAGGGTTTCGAATGGCTAGGAGACCAAGTTATGGTGTAGTCAAACTATAACACCCTCAAGGTGAACTACCGATGCACCTCAGGTCAAAGAACCAGACACACTACTGCAGCATCGAGTCAGTCATTGACGAGAAGGTAGACTTCCTAATGACTACTCGAGGTGGTCACGCTCAGTGCCCTCATTCTCTAACGAGTACCTATACTCTCGCTTCGGTGTCTCCACACCATAGACTCAAGACTCATCTACTAAAGAGAAGCGATTGTACACCAACCTTCCGGATCAATCACCATCCTCATGATGATCCTATGGTCGGGAGCATTTTATGAGTTAATAATGATTATTCATGTCTTAAATTTTCAACTCTTGAAAATATGAATTATCATTACCATTAACTCAAAGGATGTATCACAGACACTAAATACACATATGTGATAGAAAATAACCCATTTTATTGATTATAGTCAAAATTATAATTTTGCCCTAGAAGTGTATTACAAGTGTCAGCCAATTCTGGCTTCTAGGGCACATATATCTAACAATCTCCTACTTATCCTAAAGCCAATTGGCTACAAGTCTAAGTTCCATCTTCTCAAGGTGGGCTTCGATCTTTTGCTGGCCCAATGGCTTTGTAAGTGGGTCTGCCACATTATCTGCGGAATTGACTCTCTTGACCTCGACGTAACCCTTCTCGAGGTAATCGCGGATGAGGTGGTATCGCCGCTCAATGTGCTTGGATTTTTGGTGAGACCTCGGCTCCTTAGCAAGGGCTATGGCGCCATTATTGTCACAGTATAGAGGAATGGCATCTGATGGCATTACTCCAATTTCTGCAGCAAACTTCTTGTACCAGAATGCTTCCTTCGTAGCCTCTGATGCAGCGATATATTCTGCTTCCATGGTGGAATCTGCTATCACCGTTTGCTTGGAAACTCTTCCAGCTGATAGCACCACCATTGCACACAAATAGACTCCCAGATGTCGACTTTCGATCATCTACATCGAACATGAAATCCGAGTCTGTGTATCCCTGGACTTGGAGTTCTCCGTTACCAAAGACCAACATCATATCCTTAGTTCTTCTCAAGTACTTAAGGATACATTTCACAGAAGTCCAGTGTTCTTCACCTGGATTTGACTGATATCTGCTTGTGACACTCACAGCATGGGCTATATCAGGTCGTGTACATAGCATGGCATACATGAGGCTCCCTATTGCAGAAGCATAAGGGATCTTGCTCATGCATTCTATTTCCTCAGGTGTGCTAGGGCACATCTTCTTGGAAAGATGAATACCATGTCTGAAGGGTATTAATCCCCTCTTAGAGTTTTCCATACTAAACCTCTTTAGTACTTCCTCTATGTACATCTTCTGTGAAAGTCCTAGCATCCTATTCGGTCTATCCCTATAGACCTTAATTCCTAGAATAAAGGATGCTTCACCTAGGTCTTTCATGGAGAATTCCTTGGACAACCATATTTTGACTGTCGTCAACATGGGAATATCATTTCCCAATAAGGAGGATGTCATCCACGTACAATACGAGAAAGACAACAGCACTCCCACTGACCTTTTTAAAAACACACGGTTCCTCTTCATTTTTGATGAAACCAAATATTTTGATCACATCATTGAAACTGAGTGTTCCAGCTCCGAGATGCTTGCTTAAGTCCATATATGGACCTTTGCAGCTTGCAAACCTTGTGATCAGTATCACTGGATGTGAAACCTAGCGGCTGTTCCATATAGATATCTTCCTCAAGATATCCATTTAAAGAATGCCATTTTCACACGTCCATTTGCCATATTTCATAATCAAATAGGCTGCAATGGCAAGCAATGTGCGGGATGGATTTTAGCATAGCCACTGGGAAAAAAGGTATCCTGATAGTCAATGCCTTCACGTTGACTATAACCTTTTGCCACTAGTCTAGCCTTGAATGTCTCCACATTTCCCATCTGCACCAATCTTTCTCTTGAAGATCCATTTACACCCAATAGGTACTATACCTTCTGGTGGATCTACCAAGGTCCAGACTTGGTTTGAGTGCATCGAGTCAATTTCTGACTGCATTGCCTCTAGCCATTTCTCGAAGTCGATATCTGATATCGCCTCGTTGTAGGTTTTGGGATCATCACCATGAGCACCATTACCTATGAGGAACATTTCCTCTACTTTCTCTGAAATAATACCTAAGTATCTTTCAGGGGGATGGAAAACTCTTTCCGATCTACGAGGTGGAGGAGGTAGTGTTCTTATTGGCTCAACCTGATTTGGTTCCAATTGGTCCTTAGCTCGTTGTACTTGTGAGACTTTCTCATCAAGCTTAATCTGCTTTCCAATGCCGCTATCTTGAATAAACTATTTTTCAAGAAAGATGGCATGTCGACTCACAATCATATTATGGTCTTCTGGAATATAGAAATAGTATCCTAATGACTCTTTAGGATATCCTATGAATCGAGCTCTAAAGGACCTAAACTCTAACTTGTCCGCTTGTTGTCTTTTGACATGAGCCAGACAACCCTAAATTCTGAGATGACTCAGACTTGGTTTCTTACCGTGCCATATCCTATACGGTGTGGTAGGAACGGTTTTAGAAGGAACCCTATTCAGTAGATAAATTGAAGTTAATAATGAGTGTCCCCAAAGAAAATTAGGAAGGTCTATGAAGCTCATCATGGATCGGACCATATCCAATAGTCTGATTCCTTCGCTCTGAAACCTCGTTGAGTTGAGGTGTTCCTAGTGGAGTCCATTGAGAGACTATGCCATTTTTCTTGAGATAGTCTAGGAATTCCCAGCTAAGGTATTCACCTCCTAGATCTGATCGAAGAACCTTAATGGGTTTTCTACTTCATGTCTGAATTCTTTGAACTTTTCAAAAGCTTCAAACTTGTGTCTCATAAGATACACGTACCCATACCTAGACAGATCATCGGTAAAGGTAATGAAGTAGACATTACCTCTAGTCAGTACATCAAATGGGCCATACACATCAGTATGTACTTGGGCAAGGAGATCTGTGGCCCTTTCCCCATGTCCTATAAAAGAGAGTTTAGTCATTTTGCCTTGAAGACAAGATTCACAAATTGGATATGACTCGGAAGTCAACGGACTCAATAGTCCATTTTTCTCTAATTTGTTGATCCTATCTTCTACTCTATGACCTAATCTCAGGTGCCATAGATACCTATTGTTTGGACTATTCCTAGGTCATTTGGCATTCACGTTTTGCTCGATAGCTAGAACAGATGCATCAATATGTAGCTGATAAAGATCGTTAATAAGGAAATCATTTGCAATTTTATTTCTTTCATAAAGAATGTTACAATGGTCCTTAAAGAAGGTAATCACATAGCCTTCTAGTGATAAGCATGAAAAAGAAATCAAATTCCTTCTAGTTGAAGGCACATAATAACAGTCTTTCAAAACTAAGTCTAAACCAAATGGTAATCGAAGAGGGTATGTTCCCACCGCCACTGCAGCAACTCTTGCTCCATTTTTGACACGTAGGATCATGTCTCCATCTCTCAACCTCCTGCTATCCTCAAGACCCTGCATGGAAGTATACAGATGAGCACTAGAACCAGAGTCAAGCACCCAACTAGATGCAGAAGAAACTGTAAAGTTAGACTCAATAACGAGCATACCTCCAGAAGGACCTTCCTTCTTGTTCTTCAGGGTGGCTGGGTAAATAGGATAGTTTTGCTTTCAGTGGCCATCGCTGTTGCAATAGAAATACTTTTTTTTGACATCGACCTTCTTCTTTGGCTCTGCCTTCTTCTTCTTTCCTCCTTCCACCTTCTGCTTTTTCGCAGACTTCTTTTTCTTTTCAGAAGATTTTCTTTTGGAAGAAGTCCGTTTCATAGCAAGAACTGAGCCTTTAGAACCTTTCATAGAAAGCTCAGTGGTGACCAGCATGTTCATTAATTCGACCAAAGAATTTTAAAGTTTATGCATGTGGTGTGGTAATTCATGATGAATTGCCCATATGCATCAGTCAAGGATTGCAGAATAATATTGTTCTGTAGATCCAAGTCTAACTTCACACCGAGTTTCTTAAGCTCTTCTAAGTCCTTGATCATCATCAGACAGTAATCTTGGATTGACTACCCTGCCAAACTTTTCTTCAGCCGAACTCCCTTTCAGCCGAACTCCTCTCTAGCCAAATACTTCTACTCCACCTTGCGAATGGCAAATCCTGGCACTCTTACACCAATGATCTTGATCGAATGAACTTGAGTCAACAAAAAAACTTTACCAACAACATAAGTCTGAGCTTCCCCAGAGGTTAAAGTAGCACCAACGAGAAGCCTTGAGTCTCAACGTTCACCCATCTCAACTCCCATTCAATCTTGGATCTCTACTGTTCGGCCAAGCTTCTTCAAGAAAGCTTAGCCAAAGTCCTCATTGAAGATCCTATCATCCCCTCTCTGGCCTCTAGTCCGAATGCCCATACCTATTCTCGGCCAATCTTGAAGACGGCCAAACTCTTAGAAGCTATCAAAAGCAATATCAGTAGAATTCCATCATAAGTCCACCATTAGCTACTTGAAAGCCAACCTTTAAGTTTGGCCAGTCCAACTTCGAGTTCTCCATCTCCAACATGAATAGCCTGCTACTTAAGCACAAACATCTCCAACTTCTCATCCGAACTCCAACAAATGAAACCCAATCACCTACAAGTCATGATAAATAATAGCCGACTCTCCATAACAAACTTCGTGTGGCCTAAACAATCTATTAGCATTCTGTTATGGCTATCACTATCATTCTATTATGAGCTCTATCTATAAAAGAGATCCTCTAGATACATCTTCTTCTCTACTCTAATTTTCTCTTGAGTACTCTATTCTTGTTGGCCAGAGAGCTAACTTGATCGTTGGAGGATCCTATCGGAGCCAACTCTCGCCAAGACTTCATCTTATTGGTCTCGTTAGTGACCTCATCTCCTTCAACTCCAATGAATTTCAGTATCAAATCATTTTCTGCACCAACAAGTTGTATCATATATACCTCTTCGGTCAGCTCTCCATTTAGAAAAGCTATCTTCACATCCATCTATTATATCTCATAATCCAGATGGATAGCTTTCACAAGTATAATCCAAATGAATTTGTGCATTGCCATAGGGAAGAACGTCTCATCATAATCAATGCCATAACATTGATGATACCCCTTAGTAACCAGATGGGCTTTATAGGTCTCCATCTTTTCATCTGCACCTCTCTTTCTCTTGAAGACCTACTTACATCCAATGGATTTAACCCCTTTAGGTGGATCAATCAGTATCCATACATTATTGACCTTCATAAACTCCATCTTGAATTTCATGGCTTCAAGCTATTTCTTAGAATTAGGTCTCTACATAGCATCCATATAGATAATTGGATTATCATCATTCTCATCGAGTTCGATGGGATCACCGTCCTAGATCAAAAAATTATAGTATCTGTCTAGCTAATGCGGTACTCTACTAGATTGCCTTAATAGTGCAGGTATACTAGGCTCTAGATTTGATCTAATCAAATTTGGCTTAGGTTTAGCTACTGATGTCAATTCTTCTATCGGTTGAACTTTCTCAAGTTCTATCTTTGAGGCAATAGCTCCTTCACCAAGGAACTTCTTTACTAAAAAGATTACTCTATTGCTGACAAACATCTTTTGTTCTTCAGCATGGTAGAAGTAATAACCCTTAATTTTTTTGGGGTATCCTATAAACATACACACATCGGATCAAGGTCAAAATTTATCTGTATGCAAATGTTTGACATAGGTTGGATGTTGGTGTAGAAATTGGTGCTGACACTAGAGCTAGAGAAGACAAGATCACTGATGAGACTTGCAAGATGAAATCCAAACTAGAGGTGGGTGGCTCCGACAGGACCCTCCGACGGTCAAGTTAGCTTTCTGACCAACAAGAATGGAGTACTCAGAAGAAAGTAAGTGAAGATGAGAGCTTCGAGAGAAAAATATATCGGAGGTTTCCTTGTATAGGTGGAGCCCATAACAAAATAAAAATGACAACCATAACATAATGTTAGTAGACAGTTCGGACCATATGGAGTTTATTATGGAGAGTGGGTTGTTGTTTATCATGACTTATAGGCGGTTGGATTCTATTTGTTGGAGTTCAGACATAGCTTCTATACCTATTAGCAAGCCACCCATGTTGGGATGATGAACTTGGAGCTAGGTAGGCTGAACTTGAAGATCGACTTGTGAACGGCAAGTAGCAGATTTGTAGCTAGTTAAAATCTATTGGTATTGCCTTCAATAGCTTTAAGGAGTTCAGTCATCTTCAAGCTCGACTAGGGAGTAACGGGAATATTCAAGTTAGAGGCTAGAGAGGGAATCGCAAAGCTTTCAATGAAAATCATTACCAAACTTTCTAAAGGAGTTCGACTATGTCGAGTTCAATTGGAAGCTGAAATGGATGAACTTCTTGTCGGTGCAATTTGATTTGCTTTCAAAAGTGCCTAATTAGGTCTTGCTTGATCGTGACTCGATCTTGACCCAGACTTAATCCTATTAGGTTGGTCAATTTAAGCATTGTTGATCCCATCTAACCAACTCTTGATTCGGTTTGATCAATCGCTTAGACCTAATTGAGCTACCCAAGCCCGAACCCAGTATTATGAATATGTCTTAGATCTAAAATTTTTAATTTTAGACCTAATTAATATTCCATAATCTTAATTCTTAATTAAGTAGGATTCATAAATAAAATATGCACAATAAATTCTAGGATTTCAGGATCTAGGATTTTGCAGAAAGTAAGTTTTGGATTTTTGATTAAGGACGAATGCATAGCATCCCTACACGTCATAAGAATACCACATCGGATGGGAGGAGAGGACCTTTAAATCCTTCTTTGTTCTTATGATCGGACGGCTAAGAGGAACGCCTTAATTAGGAATATGTAATACTATAAAATAGTTTTATATTTATATCATATATCTCATATACAAATTAGATCTAATCATAGCATATTTTGCATACATCTCATGTATCGAATCATGCATGTTTTCAGATCTAAATTATCTCATAGTAATCTAAAAAATTAGATTTAAATTGATCTTATCAAAATAAACTCTAATCTAGACAACTATGTAGAACTATTCTACAACTAGTCTAGACATGCATCAATCATATCTTATATGATGTTAAAATTAAATAATTTTTATTTGCTATTTTTTAGATGTTATTATAATAATTATAATATCAAAAAATAATAAATAAATAGATCTAAAATATGATTTAATCAAATTAAATTATAAACATGCAAGACTATTCTATAGAACTATTCTATTTTAGAACTAGTCATGCATATTTTCTAATCTTAGATCCAAATCATTTAATTTTAATTTTTTTGATTTCAGATCTAATCACATCTCATGTGACATATGAAATCACTTATTTCTTGATTAAAATAAATTTAAAATCAGATCTAAACACTTTAGAACCTAGGCTTTGATACCAGTTGAAGAAAAATCCTGATTTTCTAGACCAGGTTCATTCAGATCTGATCGGATCAAGAGATATATTTTAAAAACTTTTCTTTTTGATCCAAATCAGATTTAGAATATTTTAGATCTAATTTTTATTGTTCTAATAATTAAAATAAAATATAGATAAATTAAATTAGATTTAATTTACCTTGATGTAAGGTAATCCTATTACCCATTGATGATCCTGTAAGCAGCGAAAGATTCTGGATCTAGCCACGTAAGTGCCTAGCCTCTATCGGTATCCACTTGGGCTAAATCTAGAGATACTCTTCTTCTCTATCACATCTCCAAAAATTAGATCTGAATTTGATTTGGAGGATCTTCAAAATAGCTTTCAAAGACCAGCAGTTGTCCTTTGCAGCAGTGCAGCCTTCTAGCTTTCTGTCGCCTTTCTCTCACCTAAATTGCACCAATTGAGATCCCAAACTACTTTGGGCATGGAGAGGAGAGGGAGATGATGGACTTGATGTGGAGGAGGAAGAGAGAGGCAGCCTTGGGGCATAGGGAATTGCATTGCTTTTTGAGTTGGGTGCAGGGTCTTATTTATAGACTATGCATGATCCAACTCCTCTTCATCCCAACCAATCACAATCCTTTGTGAAATCAGATCTAAATCTGATTGGTGAGAATAGAGTCCCTTGGATTCATCCTTAGATGGTGCCTAAGGTCAGTCAAAGTTGGTTCTTAGGAGGAGTCTAATCAGAATCCAAAAAGGAGATGGAGTCCCTGTCCAACAGGGACTCCTAGGCACCTCATGCTTGGGCGCAGCCACCCTTGGCATGCGCCCTCCTCCTTGCCAGCTTCTGGTAGGAGGACAAAACCCCACTAGCTCTCCAATAGATGCATGACATGTGGACAGAAGTCAAAGTATCAATGGTCAATATTTGACCAGTCAAAGGTCAACTTTTGACCAAAGTCAAAGGACGAAAAATGGCAGGTGACCAAAAATGGTAGGTATTGTCTTACAAAATAAGACAACCTTTTCTAACTTGGACAAGCTCCAGTCAGACCAAGTGAAGGCCTCTGATCGAGCACAAACTCCTTTGGCTCAGTCAGGACAACTATTTATGATAGTAAAAGAAGAATGTTAGGTTCAATCGAGTGCTAGCACGATTTTCCTTGAACCTAATTGAATCTCATTCAGATCAATTGAACTAGATCAGTTCAATTGATGATCACCAGATTCAAACCCTTGTTTGTGTGATCCAGTTAGATTCAGTTCTGTATGGTAATGGGATATGTCATGATCTCTATCATCGACATCATCGAAACTCCTTTTGATGGATCAGAACTCTTCTGATTCGAACAGCTAGAATGATCGATCATCTAAATCATTCTAATTGCTCCCAAAATCCACCAGTGACACCTAGCAGTATATGGTGGCAACCCATCAGAGCTGAATGTGAACCTCTTGGTGCAGCTACCTGTGTGATTAAGTTCTTCTATCTTGAGCCCCGATCAGATTAGGGTTAAGGTGAACTCGTCAAACCCTAGTTTCTGTCATATGATGTAATCATTCGATTCAAGTCCGATGTGAAAACCTAAATAGAAACTCTTTCTATTATTTCACTCTGCCATGGCCATGGGCTTCTGGACTTGATTCTCATGATCATCATAGGGCTGCTCCTCTACCACCGAGGTAGATAGATTCCATCTTGATGCAATCCAGTTCCTACAATGAACATGCTATAGCCAACATACACCTTAGGATTCTGAATGGCTAGGAGACCGAGTAATGGTGTAGTCAAACTATAACACCCTCAAGGTGAACTATCGATGCACCTCAGGTCAAAGAATCAGACACACCACTACAGCATCGAGTCAGTCATTGACGAGAAGGTAGACTTCCTAATGACTACTCGAGGTGGTCACGCTCAGTGCCCTCATTCTCTAACGAGTATCTATACTCTCGCTCCGGTGTCTCCACATCGTAGACTCAAGACTCATCTACTAAAGAGAAGCGATTGTACACCAACCTTTCGGATCAATCACCATCCTCATGATGATCCTATGGTCGGGAGCATTTTATGAGTTAATAATGATTATTCATACCTAAAATTTTCAACTCTTAAAAATATGAATTATCATTACCATTAACTCAAAGGATGTATCACAGACACTAAATACACATATGTGATAGAAAATAATCCATTTTATTGATTATAGTCAAAATTATAATTTTGCCCCTAGAAGTGTATTACAAGTGTCAGCCAATTCTGGCTTCTAGGGCACATATATCTAACAGACCTCTTATACAACCTATTTTCATACAAAATATAGCAGGAAGCTTGATTTCTTAATTTTTGAGCTTTTTTGTGATCTCTAAGAAGAATTTCTTTTGTGAAATATGCTATCAATGGGTCAATCCAGCTGAGTTCATGATCAATTTGCATTATCGCCTGGGGCTCTTTCAAACTTGGGCATTGCAGGATCTCAGAAAGGATTTTTTTTGGTAGCTCGTTTGGGGCTAGGGTGGCCAGCTTAGAGAGGAGGTCGACTCTTGTATTCCCCACCCTAGGGATCTGCTAAATTTCAAAATTATCAAAGGTCAAACTTAAGCTCTGCACCTTTTTCAAGTACTTTTTCATACTTTCCTCTCGGGCTTTAAAGGAGTTATTAACTTATCCCACCACCAGTTGTGAGTCACTATAGGCCTTCAAATGTTGCACTTTCAGCTCCTTGGTTATCCTCAATCTTGCAAGTAGGGCTTCATACTCCATCCCATTGTTAGTGGTGGGGAAGTTGAAGCGTAACGTGTATTCCACCATAACTCCTTTTGAGTTGATGAGAATCAAGTCCGCACCTACCCCAGAAGCATTGGATGAACCATCCACATAAAGTGCCTAGAAGTTTTTAGGAAGATCGATTGTCTCTTCTGGGGTGCCAAGGATAAGGGCTTCCTAATGCTCTGTTTCGGTCTCCTCCAGAATAGTGCACTCTACTATGAACTGAATCTAACTGGGTCACACAAACAAGAGTTTGAATCTGATGATCATCAATTGAACTGATCCAGTTCAATTGATCTGAATGAGATTCAATTAGGTTCAAGGAAATCGTGCTAGCATTCGATTGAACCTAACGTTCTTCTTTTGCTATCATAAATAAGTTGTCCTATCTGAGCCAAAAGAGTTTGTGCTTAATTAGAGGCCTTCATATGGTCTGACTAGAGGTTGTCCAAGTCAGAAAAGGTTATCTTATTTTGTAAGACATTACCTGCCATTTTTGGTCACCTGCCATTTCTTGTTCTTTGACTTTGGTCAAAAGTCTATCTTTAACTGGTCAAATGTTGACCATTGACACTTTGACTTTTGACACATGTCACGTACCTATTGGAGAGCTGGTGGGGGCCTATCCCCCTACTAGAACCTAGCAAGGAGGAGGGTGCATGCCACCCTAGGTGTGTACCCAAGTTGGAGGCGCCTAGGAGTCCTTGTTGGATAAGGACTCCACCTCCCTTTTGGATTCCAATTAGAGTTCTTCTAAGAAACCAGTTTGACTGGTCTTAGGCGCCCTCTAAGGAGGAATCCAGGGGACTCTATTTCCACCAATCAGATTTAGATCTGATTTCACAAAGGGTTGTGATTGGTTGGGAAGAAGAGGAGTTGGATCACAGGTAGTGTATAAATAAGACCCTGCGCCCAACTCAAAGATTGATTGAGATAAGAGTTTCCATATGCCCAAAGGCCTTTTCTCCTCTCCTCCACCATGCCAAAGCTTCTTCTTCCTCTCCTCTCCATGTTCAAAATAGTTTTGGAGCTTGGTTGGTGTGATCCAGATCAAAGAAAGGCGATCAAAAGCAAGAAGGCTGCACTGCTGCAAAGGACGACTGCTGATCTTCAAAAGGAGTTTTGAAGATCCTTCAGATCAGATCCAGATCTAATTTTTGGAGACACGATAGAGAAGAAGAGGATCTCTAGATCCAGCTCGAGTGGATATCGATAGAGGCCAGGCGCTTGCATGGCTAGATCCAGAACCTTCCACTGCATACAGGATCATCAACGGCTGATAGGATTACCCGATTTAAGGTAAGTTAAATTTGATTTAATTTATCTGAATTTATTTTAATCATTAAAATAATAAAAATCAAATTTGAAATATCTTAGATATGATATAGATCCAAGAAATTTTTTTTTTAAAATATATCTCTTGATCTGATCAGATCTGAACGAACCTGGATCGAAAAATCAGGATTTTCCTTCAACTAGTATCAGAGCCAAGTTTCTAAATTATTTAGATCTAATTTTAAATTTATTTTAATTAGAAAATAAATGATTTTAGATGTCACATAAGATGTGATCAGATCTAAAATCAAAAAAAAATAAAATTAAATGATTTGGATCTAAGATTAGAAAATATGCATGACTAGTTCTAAAATAGAATAGTTCTATAGAATAGTCTTGCATGTTTTTGATTTAATCTGCTTAAATCATATTTTAGATCCTTTTATTTACTATTTTTTAATATTATAAGTATTATAATAACATCTAAAAAATAGTAAATAAATATTATTTAATTTTAAATATCATATGAGATATGATAGATGCATGTCTAGACTAGTTGTAGAATAGTTCTACATAATTATCTAGATTAAAATTTATTTTGATTAGATCAATTTGAATCTAATTTTTAGATTATTATGAGATAATTTAGATCTAAAAACATGCATGATTTGATACATGAGATGTATGCAAAATATGCCATAATTAGATCTAATTTATATATGAGATATATGATATAGATCTAAAACTATTTTGTAGTATTGCATGTTCCTGATTAAGGCATTCCTCTTGGTCATCTGGTCAAAAGAATGAAGAAGGATTTAAAATCCCTAATAAGTGCTAAAAATATACTAATAAAAATATTAAATTATAAAATAAATTAAACTATTTTATTAGAAATTGATACTTTTATTAATCTTATATAGGAATGAAGACCACCAATAGGAAGATCTTATTTTTTTGGTTCAAATAAAAAAAATTTCAAGCAAAACGGACTTCAAACGAGCCCAGAATTGAATTTCAAAAAAAAAAAAAAAAATGCCAACGCAACGCTGACGTCAGCATTTTTCGCGGCGCACGATGGACCATCTGAAGGATATTTTGGGAATTTCACAGTAAGAGGCGTGCTCTGATTGGCTGAAGAATGCGGTGGTGCACGCAACACCAGGCTCGCGCAAGGTCCATGGAGGGCAATTTGGGAATTCTGGCTGATCCAACGGGCGGTTTTCACTGAAGCTTGATCGGACGGACGAAAAGAAGGCGCTGATGGATGGCATCCATAGCTCCCGATCGAGATCCAATGGCTGAGATTCATCCCGACGTAAAACTAAAGATCTGAAGGCTTATTTCAACGCGATCGGATGGCCCAGATTTGATCCAATGGATGATGAATCCAACGGCTGATATTAAATCCGACTTGATCTGGGTTATTTTAAGGGGTTTTTGAGTGATTTTTGGACCGTTTGATCAACATCCAATGGTCAAAATTATCCAGATCTTAATTTGAGTTGTTTTGGAAGTCTTAAAGGATTTTGGGGGAAATCAAATTCTTTATCTATAAAAACCTATGGTTGTCGTGAAAAAAAAAAATTAGAGAGAGACAAAGAGAGAGAGGTAGGGAGAAAGAGAGAGAGGGAGAAAGAGAGAGAGAAAGAGAGAGGAGAGAGATAAAAAAAAGTGATTTGTGAGAAAATCAAAAAGGATTTTTGATTTTTCTTCGACGATCAAGACATCGATCAAGGAGCCTCTTCTTCTTCGCCAAGTTCTCCACATCAAGAGCAGCAGACAATCAATTTCAGCAATCAAACAGTCTAATTTTTCCATGCTTTTTATTTTATTTACTGTTTTTGAATTTGTTATCATGAACTAAATTTTATTTTACTAAGGCTAAGGTGTAGCCACTCTTTTGATGCAATATTCAGTATGATTTATTTTTAAATTTTATTCATGAGGAGTATATAAATCTGATCTTAATGCTTTTAGATTACTGGCCATCTTCTAATTGATCTGATGAACATAGATGTTACGGACCAAGTACATCTATGTTAATGCTTCTTGATTATATACCTTGTATTATGAATCAAATTAGAATTCATATGCATGCGGGAATTTTAGTGCGCTTTGGACGCAGCGTATTTTAATTAGAGGGTTTCACAAAACCTAATGCATTAATATTTATTTAAATTACACCTGGACCAAAGGATAATTAATAAATATTAATAGTTTTGCTATGCCTGGACCAAAGGGTAGTGAATAAATTAGGAGACTCCACCGTCACATGAAATAAAATTAATCTAAAAAAACTGAATATTGTATTGACTGAGTTGGTGAACCGATTGCCTTAGTAATCCATTGCTCTTGAATTTAAAATCCTAATAATTTACACTCTCTCTATTTAATTAAAAACTTTTAATTATTTTTTTTTATTTTTTTTAATTTCTTATTCTCATAAATCGATCTTCTAAATAAAGCATAGGAAAGAGCTTTTCAGTACTTATTTTTCAATCCTCTAGGGACGATACTCTACTCATTCCTCTCTTCCCATTCGATGGGGTGTTCTTATGATGTGTAGGGGTGCTGCGTGTTCGTTCTTAATCAGAAACCCAAAACTTACTTTCTGCAAAACCCTAGATCCTGAAACCCTAGGATTTATTGTGCATATTTTGTTTATGAACCCTACTTAATTAAGAATTAAGTTTATGGAATATTAATTAGGTCTAAAATTGAGAATTTCAGATCTAAGACATATTCATAATACTGGGTTCGGGCTTGGGTAGCTCAATTAGGTCTAAGCGGTTGATCAAACCGAATCAAGAGTTGGTTAGATGGGATCAACAATGCTTAAATTGACCAGCCTAATAGGATTAAGTCTGGGTCAAGATCGAGTCACGATCAAGCAAGACCTAATTAGGCTCAGAGGTTAGAGTCTGGATTGTAGGCTAACCCAATTGGTTCTGACTCAACAATTTGGTGTCTAAGGTAAGTTTGGCACAGACGACCGACTGGTTTTTAATTGGAAGCTACTCGACCTGAATGCATTCTTGTACGAGTTAATGGCATATTCCTTCCACCGATCTCACTTACCTGGCCATATCTGTTGACACAGTTCTGATCTGAGGTGGTCAATAATCCGAGCTAACCCATGCCACTAGGTTAGTCATAATTGTTATGACTAAGCCAAGTCTAGTTTAATGAGACCTGAATCAATTCTCCCTAAGAAAAGATTAAGTCTGAGGTCTTCCACCATTGTAGATGTGCGGGCCCTTCCCGGGGTTGATTGTTCTCGGCTGGATACAGTGGCTCAGTTGCACCGGGAAAGATGCAACCATGTCTATTAGGCATTGGATGCTATGGGCTGGAGGATGAGTTGGGCTCAATATTTCGGATACGGTGAGAGACTCAATTAGGAACCCAGTCTATGCAAATGGTGGGTCTGACTTAACTAAGGAGTGGATCAATATTTCGGATACGGTGAGATTCATGAATTAGAGACCAAGTTTGGGTGCACCATGATTAGAGAATCATTGAACAAGAGTTGTTCACTCATTGGCTAACCCATCACCAATAACTGTTAGGTGAGGTGATGAGTCAGTTGGTGAGACCGCACCACCCACTAGAAATCATTAATCGTGGAGATTTTCGCATCTCTACAGAGGGAGTGTAGGGATCCGAGAAAATAGTGGGAGCTAATTTGTTTAAAAATAAAATCCCTAAATAAATTGGTCAAGTCAAAATTACAGTATCTAACTAGAATCTTTGACTCTCTACAGGAAAATGTCTGCGTCCAACCCATTGGCACGTATCCTGGACACACATAGACTGACTGGACCCAATTATAAAGATTGGCTCAGGAACTACAAAATTATTTTGGGTTCCGAGAAGTTAACCATGTTTTGGACCAGGACCCTCCCACCTTACCAGCCCGTCCATCTGTTGAACAGAGAGCGTCTCTGGAAAAATGGATTGACGAAGATAATAAGGCCAGATATTACATGTTGGGCTCGATGTCTGATGAGCTCCAGCGCCAACATGAAGATATCGGGACTGCTCGCCAAATGTTGGCTCACCTGCAGGAGATGTTTGGTGAACAGAGTCGCGCAGCCAAATATCAAGTCACAAAATGACTTTTTAAGGCTAAGATGCATGATGGGCAGTCAGTCCAAGATCACTGTCTGACAATGATCAAGGACATGGAAGAGCTTGAGAAGCTCGGTGTGAAGTTAGACTTGGACCTGCAGAACGATATTATTCTACAATCCTTGACTGATGCATATGCCACTTTAGTCCCAATGCCCACCCTTCATGCTCCCTTTGATTTTGTATGAATTATTCATGTTAGATATGTGTGCCCTAGAAGCCAAATTGGTTGACACTTTTAATACACTTCTAGGGCAAAAATTATAATTTTGACTATAAATAATAAAATGGTTATTTTCTATCACATACATGTGATTAGTGTCTGTGATACATCCTTAAGTTAATGATAATGATAATTCATATTTTTCAAGAGTTGAAAATTTAAGACATGAATTTTTATTATTAACTCATAAAATGCTTTCGACCGTATGATCATCATGAGGATGGTGATTGATTCGGAAGATTGATGTACAATCACTTCTTTTATAGTAGATGAGTCTTGAGTCTATGGTATAGAGATACCAGAATGAGAGTACAGATACTTGTTAAGAATGAGGGTACTGAGCGTGACCACCTCGAGTAGTCATAAGGAAGTCTACCTTCTCATCGATGACTGACTTGAAGCTGCAGTAGTGTGTCTGGTTCTTTGACCTGAGGTGCATCGACAGTTCACCTTGAGGGTGTTATAGTTTGACTACATCATGACTGGTCTCCTAGCCATTCGAAATCCTGAGGTGTATGTTGGCTATAGCATGTTCATTGTAGGAATTGCATTGCATCCAAGAAGGAATCTATCTACCTCGGTGGATGAGGAGCAGTCCTATAAGGATCATGAGAATCAAGTCTATAAGCCCATGGCCATGGCAGAGTGAAATAATAGAAAGAGTTTCTATTAAGGTTTTCACATTGGACTTGAATCAAATGTTAAATCATATGATAGAATTAGGTTTGACGAGTTCACCTTAACCCTAATCTGATCAGGGCTCTCAAGATAGAAGAACTTAATCACATAGGTAGCTGCATCGAGAGTTCATTTTATTTTGATGGGTTTCCATCATATACTGCTAGGTGCACTGGTGAATTTTGGGAGCAATTAGAATGATTTAGATGATCGATCATTCTAGTTTCTGAATCAGGAGAGTTCTAATCCATCGAAAGGAGTTTCAATGATGTCGATGATAGAGATTGTGACATATCGCATTACCATATAGAACTGAACCTAATTGGATCACACAAACAAGGGTTAGATCTAGATATTATCAATTGGACTAATCCAGTTCAATTGATTGAATAAGATTCGATAGGTTCAAGGAAATCGTGCTAGTATACGATTGAGCCTAATGTTCTCCTTTCTACTATCATCAAAATTGTCTTGATTAAGCCAAATATGTTTATACTTAGTCAGGTACCTTTACTTGGTCTGACTGGAGCTTGTCCATATTAGAAAAGGGTTGTCATAATTTATGAGATAAATTTGGGACAACACCTGCTATTTTCTGTCACTTGCTAATTCTTGTCTTTGACTTTGGTCAAACATTGACCTTTGACACTTAGACACCTACCCATATGTCATGCACCTGTAGGAGAGAAGATAGGGGCTTGTCTCCTTACTAGAAATTGGAAAGAAGGGGGTGTATGCCTAGGGAGGCGTGTGCCAATGGATAGGGATGCCTGGAGTCCCATACAGATGGGACTCTAGGTTGCTTCTAGGATTCTACTTAAGTGGCGCCAACCTATAGACTTTGACCAGTCTTAGGCACCATCTAAGGATGAATTGATGGGGCTCTTATCTGATTGGATCAGATGATGTCATCCCATCAATCAGATTTAGATCTGATTGCATGAAGCAACATGATTGGCCAGGATGATGTGGCACTGTATGGCGCAGCAAGGTCTATATAAACCCTATTTGTGCCAGAACTTTTATAAAGTTCTCTCTTAGCCCACACCCCAAGGCTGGCCCTCTTCTCCTCCATGCTAACTTCTGGTCCTCTCTCTCCTCTCCATGTCCAAGGAATTTTGGGCTCTAGTTTGGTGAGATCCAGGCAAGAGAAAGTTGACGAGAAAGGAAGAAGGCAGCACTGCTACAAGGACGACTACAGATCTTAAAAAAGTTTTAAAGATCCTCCAAATCAGATCCAAATCTGATATTTGGGAGAGTGACAAGAAAATAAAGATCTTCAGATCCAGTTCAAGTGGATACTGGTAGAGGCCAGGTGCTTGATGGCTAGATCCAAAACCTCAGGCAATCAGTAGGATCATCAAAAGGTAATCTGATTACCCATACATCAAGTATAAATTAATTCAAATTTAATTTATTTTTATTTTTATTATTATATATAAAATAAAATCTAAAATTCTCAATAGATCTAGTTTGGATGCATGAAGATAAATTTTTAAATATCTTCTTGATTCGATAAAATGAGAACGAATTTGACTCCAGAAATCAAGATTTTCCCTTCAACTAGTATCAAAGCTAGGTCTCTAATTATTAGATCTAATTTAAATTTATTTTTGATCTATTAGTAGGTATTTTAGATGTCTTATGAGATATGATTTATATATTAAATTAAAAAAAATTAAAATTAAATAATTTAGATCTAAGTTAGAAAGATGCATGACTAGTTATAAATAGAATAGTTTCTATACATAGTCTTGCATGTTCATAATTTAATTTGATTAAGTTATAATTTTAGATCTATTTATTTACTATTTTTTATATTATAAATATTATAAAAAATCTAAAAATAGTAAATAAAATTATTTAATTTTTATCATATGAGAATATGATAATGCATGTTTAGACTAGTTGTGGAATAGTTCTACATAATTATCTAGATTAGAATTTTATTTGGATGTGATCAATTTAAATCTAATTTTTAGATAATTATGGATAGTTTAGATCTAAAAATATGCATGATATGATACATGAGATGTATGCAAAATATTTATAGTTAGATCAATTTTTGTATATGAGATATATGAATGTAGATCTAACTAGTTTTAGTAGTTTGTATATATTTCTGATAAGACGTTCTCGCTTGGCCATCCGATCATAGAATAAAGTACGGATTTAACATACCCTTCCCTTTATGCCCAAAGGCCTTTTCTCCTCTCCTCCTCCATGCCAAAGCTTCTTCTCCCTCTCCTCTCCACATCCAAAATAGTTTTGGAGCTTGGTTGGTGCGATCCAGATCAAAGAAAGGTGATCAAAAGCAAGAAGACTGCACTGCTACAAAGGATGACTGCTGATCTTCAAAAGGAGTTTTGAATATCCTCCAGATCAGATCCAGATCTAAATTTTGGAGATGCGATAGAGAAGAAGAGGATCTCCAGACCCAGCTTAAGTGGATATCGGTAGAGGCCAGGCGCTTGCATGGCTAGATCTAGAACCTTCCGCTGCATACAGGATCATCAATGGGTGATAGGATTACCCGATTCAAGGTAAGTTAAATTTGATTTAATTTATCTAAATTTATTTTAATCATTAAAATAATAAGAATCAGATGTGAAACATCTCAGATATGATATAGATCTAAGAGAAAAAAATTTAAAATATATCTCTTGATCTGATCAGATCTGAACGAATCTAGACTAGAAAATCAGAATTTTTCTTCAGTTTGATCCTAGAAAAAACTACTAAAAAATGGTTAAAATCATCCTTAAGTATTTAAGAAATACTAAGGACCAATGGTTGGTTTATGGTGAGTCAGATTTGAAACTTGTAGGGCTTATAGACTCTAGCTTGCAATCTAACCATGATCACAGTAGAAGTATGTTGGGATATATCTTTACTCAAAATGGTAGAACAATCTTTTGGAAGAGTTTCAAGTAGCATACTATGGCAGACTCTGTTTGCGAAGTAGAGTACATTGCAGCATCAGATGCCATGAAGAAAGCTATGTGGCTAAGAAAGTTTATCACCGAGCTCGAAGTAGCACCCTTCCTAGATGGTCCGGTCCTACTCTACTACAACAGCATTGGTGCCATAGCTCAGGTGAAGAAACCAAAGGCACACCAGTGGATGAAGCACATCTTGGGCCGCTTCCACCTGGCCTAGAAGATCATGGATCGAGGTGATGTCGACCATCAAAAGATCGATGGAAAGAAGAACCTGACCAACCCCTTCACTAAAGCCCTGGTGATAAAGAAATTCGACAACCACAAGTCAAAGATGGGTATTAGATACTATGCCGAGTGGCTTTAGGACAAGTAGAAGTTATTAGAAAATGTGTCCCAAAGTCAATCATCAATCTATTGATGGTTGAGCTACATTATATCTATAATTGATTCATTAATAAATAAAATATATTTTTAATATTTTTTATCATAAAGTATTCATCTTCTAACAAACTCTATTATTTTGATGAAGTCCTTAGGATTATTTAGCTTTGATAAAGAGAGAATTTATCGATTAGTCCTTAAAACTGTTTACGACCAAATGATAGGCTGTTAGTAAGCACGACGGCATCTATCGAGCATAGGTCACTATAGGTTGGTTGTTCTCTTAACCAAGGAGTGTGGAGACACTGGTATGGTATACAGGTGAGATGTAGGGGTACATCATTATTGAACGTGACAAACTCTAGAGCATTCTACTATCGAGAATATCTTTGATGGGATATACATATAAATATCCCTTAGACCTGAGATTATCTCAGTGACTTGCAAGCAACTCACTGTGCTTTGGTACTGGACTAACTAAATTTCTAAGTCAGTAATGGAAGGGTTTTGGATATAGTCAAGTACTTGTAAAGTCAAAGTATGATTAAGATGGAATTAACCACTCTAAGAGTTGGAGAGAAATGTATCACTATATTTCAATATAGCAAAACCTTGGCCAAGGTATTCTATCAGATGGATTTGATATTTTGAAATACAATGTGGACAATCTTATCAGAGTTGATAGTTGAACTCTGAGGTGTCCTACGAGCATTTTGGTTAAGGAAATAAATTATATGGAAACTATATCGGCATGGGTTCTATGGATGTTGTTCTATACATTCGACCTATCCGACCGTCGGATACCATTGCTAGATGGCCACTTTGATTAGTATAAAAATTTATTCTTACGCTACCAGCTTAGATTTGAACCTATGAGGTCACACATATTAGAGTTTATGATCTAATCAGATGGTTGATCAATGATTAAGAATCATTCTAGGATTAAACGATCAATACGATTGATGTTTAACCTAGTGCAAGTGTTGCAGCAGGATCGATTAGCAATTGATTGCTAATTAGATTAATTTAATTAAGCTAAAGAACTAAGATTAAGTCTAATTAAATATAATTTAATTAAATTTAGTTTGAACTTGATTGGATCAAGTTCAATTAGTTTATTAGATAAGCCAAGTGCAAGGAAGAACTAGTGCTAGTTCAAATAGGACTTAGGTTAATCCAATTTTCTAATTTAATTAAAAAATTAAATTAGAATTAAATTTAATTTAATCTTATTTAATTAAGTTTTTAATTAGTTTATAATCTAATTTAATTGGATTCAATTAATTCTGGTTTGATTTGGTTGGAGAAACCATGTTGGACTAAGTCAAAATAAGAATCCTAGTAAGACTAGAAACTTCCCTCCTTGCGCCACTTTAGTCCCAATGCCCACCCTTCATGCTCCCTTTGATTTTGTATGAATTTTATGTTAGATATGTGTGCCCTAGAAGCCAAAATTGGTTGACACTTTAATACACTTCTAGAGGCAAAATTATAATTTTGACTATAAATAATAAAATGGGTTATTTTCTATCACAAATGTGTATTTAGTGTCTGTGATACATCCCTTAAGTTAATGATAATGATAATTCATATTTTCAAGAGTTGAAAATTTAAGACATGAATTTTTATTATTAACTCATAAAATGCTTTCGACCGTAGGATCATCATGAGGATGGTGATTGATTCGGAAGATTGATGTACAATCACTTTTTTATAGTAGATGAGTCTTGAGTCTATGGTATAGAGATACCAGAATGAGAGTACAGATACTTGTTAAAGAATGAGGGTACTGAGCGTGACCACCTCGAGTAGTCATAAGGAAGTCTACCTTCTCATCGATGACTGACTTGAAGCTGCAGTAGTGTGTCTGGTTCTTTGACCTGAGGTGCATCGACAGTTCACCTTGAGGGTGTTATAGTTTGACTACATCATGACTCGGTCTCCTAGCCATTCGAAATCCTGAGGTGTATGTTGGCTATAGCATGTTCATTGTAGGAATTGCATTGCACCAAGAAGGAATCTATCTACCTCGGTGGATGAGGAGCAGTCCTATAAGGATCATGAGAATCAAGTCTATAAGCCCATGGCCATGGCAGAGTGAAATAATAGAAAGAGTTTCTATTAAGGTTTTCACATTGGACTTGAATCAAATGGTTAAATCATATGATAGAAATTAGGGTTTGACGAGTTCACCTTAACCCTAATCTGATCAGGGCTCAAGATAGAAGAACTTAATCACATAGGTAGCTGCACCGAGAGGTTCATTTTTAATTTTGATGGGTTTCCATCATATACTGCTAGGTGTCACTGGTGAATTTTGGGAGCAATTAGAATGATTTAGATGATCGATCATTCTAGTTGTCTGAATCAGGAGAGTTCTAATCCATCGAAAGGAGTTTCAATGATGTCGATGATAGAGATTGTGACATATCGCATTACCATATAGAACTGAACCTAATTGGATCACACAAACAAGGGTTTAGATCTAGATATTATCAATTGGACTAATCCAGTTCAATTGATTTGAATAAGATTCGATTAGGTTCAAGGAAATCGTGCTAGTATACGATTGAGCCTAATGTTCTCCTTCTACTATCATCAAAAGTTGTCTTGATTAAGCCAAATATGTTTATACTTAGTCAGGTACCTTTACTTGGTCTGACTGGAGCTTGTCCATATTAGAAAAGGGTTGTCATAATTTATGAGATAAATTTGGGACAACACCTGCTATTTTCTGTCACTTGCTAATTCTTGTCTTTGACTTTGGTCAAACATTGACCTTTGACACTTAGACACCTACCCATATGTCATGCACCTGTAGGAGAGAAGATAGGGGCTTGTCTCCTTACTAGAAATTGGAAAGAAGGGGGTGTATGCCTAGGGAGGCGTGTGCCAATGGATAGGGATGCCTGGAGTCCCATACAGATGGGACTCTAGGTTGCTTCTAGGATTCTACTTAAGTGGCGCCAACCTATAGACTTTGACCAGTCTTAGGCACCATCTAAGGATGAATTGATGGGGCTCTTATCTGATTGGATCAGATGATGTCATCCCATCAATCAGATTTAGATCTGATTGCATGAAGCAACATGATTGGCCAGGATGATGTGGCACTGTATGGCGCAGCAAGGTCTATATAAACCCTATTTGTGCCGAACTTTTATAAAGTTCTCTCTTAGCCCACACCCCAAGGCTGGCCCTCTCTCTCCTCCATGCTAACTTCTGGTCCTCTCTCTCCTCTCCATGTCCAAGGAATTTTGGGCTCTAGTTTGGTGAGATCCAGGCAAGAGAAAGTTGACGAGAAAGGAAGAAGGCAGCACTGCTACAAAGACGACTACAGATCTTTGAAAAAAGTTTTAAAGATCCTCCAAATCAGATCCAAATCTGATATTTGGAGAGGTGACAAGAAAAATAAAGATCTTCAGATCCAGTTCAAGTGGATACTGGTAGAGGCCAGGTGCTTGCATGGCTAGATCCAAAACCTCAGGCAATCAGTAGGATCATCAAAAGGTAATCTGATTACCCAACATCAAGGTATAAATTAATCAAATTTAATTTATTTTTATTTTTATTTATTAGATATATAAAATAAAATCTAAAATATCTCAGATCTAGTTTGGATGCATGAGATAAATTTTTGAAATATCTCTCTTGATCCGATAAAATCAGAACGAATTTGACCCAGGAAATCAAGATTTTCCCTTCAACTGGTATCAAAGCTAGGTTCTCTAAATTATTTAGATCTAATTTTAATTTATTTTTGATCTATTAAGTAGGTAATTTTAGATGTCTTATGAGATATGATTATATCTTAAATTAAAAAAATTAAAATTAAATAATTTAGATCTAAGTTTTACAAGATGCATGACTAGTTATAAAATAGAATAGTTCTATACATAGTCTTGCATGTTCATAATTTAATTTGATTAAGTTATAATTTTAGATCTATTTATTTACTATTTTTTGATATTATAAATATTATAATAAGATCTAAAAAATAGTAAATAAAATTATTTAATTTTTGGATCATATGAGATATGATGAATGCATGTTTAGACTAGTTGTGGAATAGTTCTACATAATTATCTAGATTAGAATTTATTTGGATGTGATCAATTTAAATCTAATTTTTTAGATAATTATGGGATAGTTTAGATCTAAAAATATGCATGATATGATACATGAGATGTATGCAAAATATATTTATAGTTAGATCAATTTTTGTATATGAGATATATGATGTAGATCTAACTAGTTTTGTAGTTTTGTATATTTCTGATTAAGACGTTCTCCTTGGCCATCCGATCATAAGAATAAAGTAGGATTTAAATACCCTCTCCTTTCATTCGATGGGATGTTCTTATGATGTGTAGGGGTGCTGCAAGTTCGTCCTTAATCAGAAATCAAGAACTTACTTTCTACAAAATCCTAGATCCTGAAATCCTAGGATTTAATATACATGTTTTGTTTATGAACCCTAAACTTAATTAAAAATTAAGATTATGAAATATTAATTAGGTCAAAAATTAAAAATTTTAGATCTAAGACATATTCATAATATTGGGTTCAGACTTGGGTAGCTTAATTAGGTCTAAGCGGTTGATGAAATCGAATCAAGAATTGGTTAGATGGGATCGACAGTGCTTAAATTGACCAACCTAATAGGATTAAGTTTGGATCAAGATCGAGTCACGTGAGTGATTGATCAAGCTAAGACCTAATTAGGCTCAGTGGTTAGAGTCTGAATTATAGGCTAACCCGATTGATTCTGGCTCAACAATTTGGTGTCTAAGGTAAGTTTGGCAGATACGACCAACTGATTTTTAATTGGGAGCTACTTGACTCGAATGCATTCTTATCGAGTTAATGACATATCCCTTCCACCGGTCTCACTTACCTGGCCATATTTGTTGGCTTAGTTCTGATCTAAGGTAGTCAATAATCTGAGCTAACCCATGCCACTAGGTTAGTCATAATGGTTATGACTATGACAAGTCTAATTTAATGAGACCTAAATCAAATCTCCCTAAGAAAAGATTAAGTCTAAAGGTCTTCCACCATTATAGATGTGTGGACCCTTTCCGAGGTTGATTATTCTCGATTCGTTACAGTGGTTCAGTTGCACTAAAAAGATGCAATAATGTCTATTAGGCATTGGATGCTATGGGCTGGAGGATGGATTGGGCTCAATATTTCAGACACGGTGAGAGACTCAATTAGAAATCCAATCTATGCAAATGATGGGTCTGACTTAACTAAGGAGTGGATCAATATTCTGGACATGGTGAGATCCATGAATTAGAGACCTAGTTTGGGTGCACCATGATTAGAGAATCATTGAACAAGAGTTATTCACTCATTGGCTAACCCATCACCAATAACTGTTAGATGAGGTGATGAGTCAGTTGGTGGGACCGCACCACCCACTAGAAATCATTAATCATGAAGATTTTTGCATCTCTACAGAGGGAGTATAGGGATCCAAGAAAATAGTGGAAGCTAATTTGTTTAAAAATAAAACTCCTAAATAAACTGATCTAGTCTTAATTACAATATCTAATTAGAAACTTTGACTCTGAACAAAAAAATATCTGCATCCAACCCACTAGCACGTATCCTGGACACCCATAGACTGACCGAATCCAATTACAAGGATTGGCTCCAAAACTTCAAAATTATTTTGGATTTCAAGGAGTTAACTCATGTGTTGGATCAGGACCCTCCCATCTTACCAGCTCGTCCATCCACTAAATAGAGAGCATCTCTTGAAAAGTGGACAAATGAAGATAACAAGATCAGATATTATATGTTGGGCTCGATGTCTGATGAGCTTCCGCGCCAACATAAAGATATCAGGACTACCCATTAAATGTTGGCTCACCTACAAGAGATGTTTGGTGAACAAAGTCGTGCAGTCAAGTATCAAGTCACTAAATGATTTTTTAAGGCTAAAATGCGTGATGGGCAGTCAGTCTAAGATCATTATCTGATGATGATCAAGGACTTGGAAGAACTTGAGAAGCTTGGAGTGAAGTTAGACCTGGATCTGCAAAATGATATAATTCTACAATCCTTGACTTATGCATATGGGCAGTTCATCATGAACTACCATATGCATAAACTTTAAAATTCCCTTGCTGAACTTATGAATATATTGGTTACTACTGAGCTTTCCATGAAAGATTCTAAAAGCTCAGTACTTGATATGGAACGGACTTCTTCTAAGAGAAAGTCTTTTGGAAAGAAGAAGAAGTCTGTGTAAAAGCAGAAGACGGAAGGAGGAAAGAAGAAAAAGGTAGAGCTGAAGAAGAAGGCCACTGACGAAGAAAAGTATTTCTATTGCAACAATGACGGCCATTGGAAGTAGAACTGCCCTACTTACCTGGGTACCCTAAAGAATAAGAAGGAGGCAGATCCTTTTGGAGGTATGCTCATTATTGAGTCTAACCTTACGATTTCTTCTACATCCAGTTGGATGCTTGACTCTGGTTCTAGTGCTCATTTGTGCACTTCCATGCAGGGTCTTGAGGATAGCAGGAGACTGAGGGATGGCGAGATGATCCTATGCATCGAAAATGGAGCAAGAGTTACTACCGTGCTGATGGGAACATATCCTCTTCAACTACCATATGATTTAGACTTAGTTTTAAAAGATTATTATTATGTGCCTGCAGCAAGCAGAAATTTGATTTCTATTTCATGCCTAGCACTAGAAGGCTATGTAATTAGTTTTCTTAAGGACCATTATAACATTCTTTATGAAAGAAATAAAATTACAAGTGGTTTCCTTATTAATGGTCTTTATCAGTTAGATATTGATGTATCTATTTTTAATATCGAGCAAAATGTGAATGCCATGAAATGACCTAGGGATAATTCAAATGATAGGTATCTATGGCACCTAAGACTAGGTCATATAGTAGAAGATAGGATTAACAAATTGGAGAAAATTGGGCTATTGAGTCTGTTGACTTCTGAGTCATATCCAATTTGTGAATCTTATCTTCATGGCAAAATGATTAAAGTTCCTTTTGTAGGACATAGGGAAAGGGCCACGGATCTTCTTGCCCTAGCATATACTGATGTGTGCGGCCCATTTGATGTGCAGGCTAGAGGTAATTTTGTTTACTTCATTACCTTTACAGATAATCTATCTAGGTATGGGTATGTGTATCTTATGAGACACAAGTCTGAAGCTTTTGAAAAGTTTAAGAAATTCAGACATGAAGTAGAAAAACAAACTAGAAAACCCATTAAGATTCTTCGATCAGATCGAGGAGGTGAATATCTTAGTCGAAAATTCTTAGACTATCTCAAGAAAAATGGCATAGTCTCTTAATGGACTCCACCTAGAATACCTCAACTCAACGGAATTTCAGAATGGAGGAATCGGACTCTATTAGATATGGTCCGATCCATGATGAGCTTCACAGACCTTCTTGATTATCTTTGGGGACACTCTTTGTTAACTGCAATATATTTACTGAATAGGGTTCCTTCTAAAACCGTTCCTACCACACTGTATGAGATATGGCATGGTAAGAAGCCAAGTCTGAGTCATCTCAAAATTTGGGATTGTTCGGTTTATCTCAAAAGACAACAAGCGAACAAGTTAGACTTTAGGTCCCTTAGAGCTCGATTTATAGGATATCCTAAAGAATCATTAGGATATTATTTCTACATTCTAGAAAATCACAATGTGATTATAAATCGACATGCCATCTTTCTTGAAAAATAGTTTATTCAAGATGGCGGTATTGAAAAGTAGATCAAGCTCGATGAGAAAGTCTCACAAGAACAATGAGCTAAAGACCAATTGGAACCAAATTAGGTTGAGCCAATGCAATCACTACCTCCTCCACCTTGTAGATCGAAAAGGGTTTTCCATCCCTCTGAGAGATACTTAGGTACCATTTCAGAGAAAGTAGAGAAAATGTTTCTCGTAGGTAATGGGGTTTATGGTGATGATCCCAAAACCTATAATAAGGTGATATCGGATATCGACTCCGAGAAATGGCTAGAGGTAATGAAGTTAGAAATTGACTCGATGTACTCAAATCAAGTCTGGACCTTGGTAGATCCACCAGAAGGTATAGTACCTATTGGGTGTAAATGGATCTACAAGAGAAAGATTGGTGCAGATGGAAATATGGAGACATTCAAAGCTAGATTAGTAGCAAAAGGTTATAGTCAGCATGAAGAAATTGACTATCTGGATACTTTTTCGTCAGAAATTATGCTAAAATCCATCCGCATATTGCTTGCTATTGTATCCTATTTCAATTATAAAATATGGCAAATGGACGTGAAAATGGCATTCTTAAATGGATATCTTGAGGAAGATATCTATATGGAACAGTCGCTAGATTTCACATCCAGTGATATTGATCACAAGATATGCAAGCTGCAAAGGTCCATATATGGACTTAAGCAAGCATCTCGGAGTTGCAACACTCATTTTAATGATGTGATTAAATTATTTGGTTTCATCAAAAATGAGGATGAGCCATGTGTCTTCAAAAGAATCAGTGGGAGCACTGTTATCTTCCTCATATTGTACATGGATGATATCCTCTTTATTGGGAATGATATTTTCATGTTGACCACAGTTAAAATGTGGTGATCCAAAGAATTCTCCAGGAAAGACCTAGGTGAAGCATCCTTTATTCTAGGAATTAAGGTCTATGAGATAGACCGAATAGGATGCTAGGACTTTCACAGAAGATGTACATAGAGGAAGTGCTAAAAAGGTTTAGCATGGAAAACTCTAAGAGGAAATTAGTACCCTTCAGACATGATATTTGTCCTTCCAAGAAGATGTGCCCTAGCACATATGAGGAAATAGAATGCATGAGCAAGATCCCTTATGCTTCAGCAATAGGGAGTCTCATGTATGCCATGTTATGTACACGACTTGATATAGCCCATGCTATGAGTGTCACAAGCAGATATCAGTCGAATCCAGGTGAAGAACACTGGACTTCTATGAAATGTATCCTTAAGTACTTAAGAAGAACTAAGGATATGTTGTTGGTCTTTGGTAATGGAAAACTCCAAGTCCAAGGATATATAGACTCAGATTTTATGTCCGATGTAGATGATCGAAAGTCGACATCTGGGAGTCTGTTTGTGTGTAATGGTGGTGCTGTCAGTTAGAAAAGTTTCAAGCAAACCGTGATAGCAGATTCCACCATGGAAGCAGAATATATTACAACATCAGAAGCTATGAAGGAGACATTCTGGTACAAGAAGTTTGCTGCATAGATCAGAGTAATGCCATCAGATGTTATTTCTCTATACTGCGACAATAATGGTGCCATAGCTTTAGCTAAAGAGCCAAGGTCTCATCAAAAATTCAAGCACATTGAGCGGTGATACCACCTCATCCATGATTACCTCGAGAAGGATTACGTCGAGGTCAAGAGAGTTGACTCCGCAGACAATGCGGTGAACCGCTTACAATATCGTTGGACCAGCAGAAGATCGAAGCCCATCTTGAGAGGATGGGACTTAGATTTATAGCCAATTAGCTTTAGGTCAAGTGAAAGTTTGTTAGATATGTGTGCCCTAGAAGCCAGAATTGGCTGATACTTGTAATACACTTCTAGGGGCAAAATTATAATTTTGATTATAAATAATAAAATGGGTTATTTTCTATCACAAATGTGTATTTAGTGTTTGTGATACATCCCTTGAGTTAATGGTGATGATAATTCATATTTTCAAGAGTTGAAAATTTAAGATATGAATTTTTGTTATTAACTCATAAAATGCTTCCGACTGTAGGATCATCATGAGGATGGTGATTGATCTGAAAGATTGGTGTATAATTATTTCTTTATAGTAGATGAGTCTTGAGTCTAATATGTAGAGACACCAGAGCGAGAGTACAGGTACTTGTTAGAGAATGAGGGCACTGAGCATGACCACCTCGAGCAATCATAAGGAAGTCTACCTTCTCGTCAATGACTGACTCAAAGCTGCAGTAGTGTGTCTGGTTCTCTGAGCAAAGGTGCATCAGCAGTTCACCTTGAGGATGTTATAGTTTGACTACACCATGACTCGATCTCCTAGCCATTCGAAATCTTGAGGTGTATGTTGGCTATAGCATGTTCATTGTAGGAATTGGATTGCACCGAAAAGAAATCTATCTACCTCGGTGGATGAGGAGCAGTCCTATGAGGATCATGGGAATCAAGTCCATAAGCCCATGGCCATGACAGAGTGAAATAATAGAAAGAGTTTCTATTAAGATTTTCACATGGGACTTGAATCGAATAGTTAAATCATATGATAGAAATTAGGGTTTGACGAGTTCACCTTAACCCTAACCTGATCGGAGCTCAAGATAGAAGAACTTAATCACATAGGTAGCTGCACCGAGAGGTTCATTTTTAGTTTTGATGGGTTGCCACCATATACTGCTAGGTGTCACTGGTGGATTTTGGGAGCAATTAGAATGATTTAGATGATCGATCATTCTAATTATCTGAATCAAAAGAGTTCTGATTCATCGAAAGAAGTTTTGATGATGTCGATGATAGAGATCGTGACATATCCCATTACCATATAGAACTGAATCTAACTAGATCACACAAATAAAGGTTTAGATCTGGTATCATCAATTAGACTAACCCAGTTCAATTGATTTGAATAAGATTCAATTAGGTTCAAGAAAATCATGCTAGCTTACGATTGAGCCTAACATTTTTCTTCTACTATCATCAAAAATTGTCTCCACTGAGCCAAATGTGTTTGTGCTCACTCAAGTACCTTTACTTGGTCTGGCTAGAGCTTGTCCAGATCAAAAAAGGATTATCTTAATTTATAAGATAAATTTGAGATAACACCTACCATTTTTCATCACTTGCTAATTCTTATCTTTGACTTTGGTCAAATATTGACCTTTGACACTTAAACATCTGCCCATATGTCATGCACCTATAGGAGAGAAGATAAGGGCTTGTCCCCTTGCTAGAAATTAGAAAGAAGGGGATAGGGACGCCTGGAGTCCCATACGGATGGGACTCCAGTTTGCTTCTAGGATTCTACATAGGTGGCACCAACCTATAGACTTTGATCAGTCTTAGGTGCCATCTAAGGATGAATTGAAGGGGCTCTCATCCAATTAGATCAGGTGATTTCATCCCACCAATCAAATTTAGATCTGATTGCACGAAGCAACGTGATTGATTGGGATGATGTGGCACTGCATGGCGTAGGAGGGTTTATATAAACCCTATCTGCGCCTAACTTTTATAGAGTTCTCTCTTAGCCCATGCCCCAAGGCTATCCCTCTTCCTCCTCCATGCCAACTTCTGATCCTCTCTCTCCTCTCCACGCTCAAGAAATTTTGGGCTCCAGTTTGGTGCGATCCAGGCAAGAGAAAGCTAACGAGAAAGGAAGAAGGCAGCACTGCTGTAGAGACGACTGCAGATCTTCAAAAGAAGATTTGAAGATCCTCCAAATTAGATCTAGATCTGATATTTGGAGAGATGATAAAGAAGAAAAAGATCTTCAGATCCAGTCCGAGTGGATACTGATAGAGGCCAGGCGCTTGTGTGGCTAGATCCAGAACCTTAGGCAATCAACAGTATCATCAAAGGATAATATGATTACCCAACATCAAGGTATAAATTAATCAAATTTAATTTATTTTTATTTTTATTTATTAGATCTATAAAATTAGATCAGAAATATCTCAAATATGATCTGGATACATGAGAGAAATTTTTGAAATATCTCTCTTGATTCGATCAAATCTGAACGAACCTGACCCAGAAAATCAAAATTTCTCCTTCATTCTCCATGCCCAAGAGAAGCCCACCACATCCCAAAGTCCTCCTCTTTTTTTTTTATATGGTAAACTAAGTGTGGACCAAGTCAAAATAGGAATTGATTTTGATTTCAAATTCTATGAGATAGAATTTTAGGAAACCAAAACTCTTCCTATAGTGCACCGATTCCATCCAGATTTCTTTTAGGATTTTTATGGCTTTTAGAAGGATTTTTGTATAACAAAATCTGATGGTCCACAGTAGAAAAGGAGGGGGTGCCCAAGAGTTGGATGCCCCTTATCTTGCCCAATTTGGACATTTCCTGTCTAGATATTTGACCTAGACAAGGACTCCTCTATATCTCTCTATATAGAATAAATTTTGTATTGATTTTTGGATATATTTCAGACCATTGAGAGACCTTTGGGGTGTATGAAAATTAGGGAGAAAGAGTGTTGGGGCATGTGGATTTCATAGACACCAATCTAGGTGTCTAGGTGAGAGAACAAAGAAGAAGAAGAAGAAGGGTTCTTTTTCTAGGATTTTTTCTTCGATCTTTTCCTTCTTTAGAGATTTTTTAGAGGTGTCTCAAGTTTAAAATCTCTTCCCCTTCCTTCTAAAAATTGGAGAGTCCAAGATTTGAAGAAGGTGGTTCCAGATCGACCATCAAAGAAGGATCAGCACAGTAGTAGCATATTATACTGATTTTCAGCATCTAGACTTCTGATCATGATCGTGGGCTCATGTGGATGATCCCTAGAGGTCAGATGTGTGTGCAGCTTGTAACTTCACCCTCAAGTCTAGATCAGTATGTTAGAATGTCTAACTTACATAGATAATAGATCTGATTTATTATTTTCATACCTGCATTAGATGTAGTGTATATACTGAAGGGAAATCCTGATTTCCCAGTCCAGGTTCGTCCAGATCTGATTAGATCAAGAGATATATTTCAAAAATTTTCTCTTGATCTTAATCAGATCTTGATATGTTTCAGATCTAATTCTTATTATTTCAATAAATAAAATAAAACAAGATAAATTAATTCAATTTACCTGGTTTGGGTAACCTATTACCCTGTAGATGATCCTGATTGCAGCGGAAGATTCTGGATCTTAGCCATGCAAGCGCCTGGCCTCTACCGGTATCCACTCGGGTTGGATCTGGAGATCCTCTTCTTCTCTATCACACCTCCAAAAATCAGATCTGGATCTGATCTGGAGGATCTTCAAAACTCTTTTGAAGATCTGCAGTCATCCTTTTGCAGCAGCGCAGCCTTCTTGCTTTTGATTGCCTTTCCTTGATCTGAATCGCACCAAACTAAGTCCAAAATACCTTTTGGACGTGGAGAGCAAGAGGAGAAGAGACTATGGCATGGAGAAGGAGGGGAGAGGCAGCCTTGGGGCGTATCTAATAGCATTGAATTAGGGTTGGGCGCAGGGTCTTATTTATAGACCTCTTGTGATCCAACTCCTCTTCCTTCTCAACCAATCACAACCCTTTGTGAAATCAGATCTAAATCTGATTGGTTGGAATAGAGACCCCTGGATTCCTCCTTAGAGGGCGCCTAAGACCAGTCAAACTAGATTCTTAGTAGAACTCTGATTGGAATCCCAAAGGGAGGTGGAGTCCTTGTCCAACAAGGACTCCTAGGCGCCTCCTACTTGGGCTCACGCCACCCTTGGCGTGCGCCCTTCTCCTTGCCAGGTTCTGGCAGGGGGACAGGCCCCCACCAGCTCTCCAATAGGTGCATGACATGTGGTCAAAAGTCAAAGGGTGAATGGTCAACGTTTGACCAGTCAAAGGTAGACTTTTGACCAAAGTCAAAGAACAAGAAATGGCAGGTGACCAAAAATGGCAGGTAATGTCTTACAAAATAAGACAACCTTTTCTGACTTGGACAACCTCCAGTCAGACCATATGAAGGCCTCTGATTGAGCACAAACTCCTTTGGCTCAGTCAGGACAACTTATTTATGATAGTAAAAGAAGAACGTTAGGTTCAATCGAGTGCTAGCACGATTTCCTTGAACCTAATTGAATCTCATTCAGATCAATTGAACTAGATCAGTTCAATTGATGATCACCAGATTCAAACCCTTGTTTGTGTGACCCAGTTAGGTTCAGTTCTGTATGGTAATGGGATATGTCATGATCTCTATCATAGACATCATCGAAACTCCTTTCGATGGATCGGAACTCTTCTGATTCGAACAGCTAGAATGATCGATCATCTAAATCATTCTAATTGCTCCCAAAATCCACCAGTGACACCTAGCAGTATATGGTGGCAACCCATCAGAGCTGAATGCGAACCTCTTGGTGCAGCTACCTGTGTGATTCAGTTCTTCTATCTTGAGCCCCGATCAGATTAGGGTTAAGGTAAACTCGTCAAACCCTAGTCTCTGTCATATGATGTAATCATTCGATTCGAGTCCAATGTGAAAATCTAAATAGAAACTCTTTCTATTATTTCACTCTGCCATGGCCATGGGCTTCAGGACTTGATTCTCATGATCATCATAGGGCTACTCCTCTACCACCGAGGTAGATAGATCCCATCTTGATGCAATCCAGTTCCTACAATGAACATGTCATAGCCAACATACACCTCAGGGATTCCATATGGCTAGGAGACCGAGTAATGGTGTAGTCAAACTATAACACCCTCAAGGTGAACTGCCGATGCATCTCAGGTCAAAGAACCAGACACACTACTGCAGCATCGAGTCAGTCATTGACGAGAAGGTAGACTTCCTAATGACTACTCGAGGTGGTCACGCTCAGTGCCCTCGTTCTCTAACGAGTACCTGTACTCTCGCTCCGGTGTCTCCACACCGTAGACTCAAGACTCATCTACTAAAGAGAAGCGATCGTACACCAACCTTCCGGATCAATCACCATCCTCGTGATGATCCTATGGTCGGGAGCTGTTTATGAGTTAATAATGATTATTCATGTCTTAAATTTTCAACTCTTGAAAATATGAATTATCATTACCATTAACTCAAAGGATGTATCACAGACACTAAATACACATGTGTGATAAAAAATAACCCATTTCATTAATTATAGTCAAAATTATAATTTTGCCCCTAGAAGTGTATTACAAGTGTCAGCCAATTCTGGCTTCTAGGGCACATATATCTAACAATCTCCCACTTGTCCTAAAGCCAATTGGCTACAAGTCTAAGTCCCATCTTCTCAAGGTGGGCTTCGATCTTCTGCTGGCCCAACGGCTTTGTAAGTGGGTCTGCCACATTATCTGTGGAGTTGACTCTCTTGACCTCAACGTAACCTTTCTCAAGGTAATCGCGGATGAGATGGTATCGCCGCTCAATGTGCTTGGACTTCTGGTGAGACCTTGGCTCCTTAGCAAGGGCTATGGCGCCATTGTTGTCGCAGTAAAGAGGAATGGCATCTGATGGCATTACTCCAATTTCTGCAGCAAACTTCTTGTACCAGAATGCTTCCTTTGCAGCCTCTGATGCAGCTATATATTCTGCTTCCATGGTGGAATCTGCTATCACAGTTTGCTTGGAACTCTTCCAGCTGACAGCTCCACCATTGCACACAAACAGACTTCCAGATGTCGACTTTCGATCATCTATATCGGACATGAAGTCCGAGTCTGTGTATCCCTGAACTTGGAGTTCTCCATTACCAAAGACCAACATCATATCCTTAGTTCTTCTCAAGTACTTAAGGATACATTTCACAGAAGTCCAGTGTTCTTCACCTGGATTTGACTGATATCTGCTTGTGACACTCACAGCATGGGCTATATCAGGTCGTGTACATAGCATGGCATACATGAGGCTCCCTATTGCAGAAGCATAAGGGATCTTGCTCATGCGTTCTATTTCCTCAGGTGTGCTGGGGCACATCTTCTTGGAAAGATGAATACCATGTCTGAAGGGTATTAATCCCCTCTTAGAGTTTTCCATACTAAACCTCTTTAGTACTTCCTCTATGTACATTTTCTGTGAAAGTCCTAGCATCCTATTCGGTCTATCCCTATAGACCTTAATTCCTAGAATAAAGGATGCTTCACCTAGGTCTTTTCATGGAGAATTCCTTAGACAACCACATTCTTGACTGATGTCAACATGGGAATATCATTCCCAATAAGGAGGATGTCATCCACGTACAATACGAGGAAGACAACAGCGCTCCCACTGACCCTTTTGAAAACACATGGTTCCTCTTCATTTTTGATGAAACCAAACTTTTTGATCACATCATTGAAATGAGTGTTCCAGCTCCGAGATGCTTGCTTAAGTCCATATATGGACCTTTGCAGCTTGCAAACCTTGTGATCAGTATCACTGGATGTGAAACCTAGCGGCTGTTCCATATAGATATCTTCCTCAAGATATCCATTTAGGAATGCCATTTTCACATCCATTTGCCATATTTCATAATCGAAATAGGCTGCAACAGCAAGCAATGTGCGGATGGATTTTAGCATAGCCTACCGGGGAAAAAGGTATCCTGATAGTCAATGCCTTCGCATTGACTATAACCTTTTGCCACTAGTCTAGCCTTGAATGTCTCCACATTCCCATCTGCACCAATCTTTCTCTTGAAGATCCATTTACACCCAATAGGTACTATACCTTCTGGTGGATCTACCAAGGTCCAGACTTGGTTTGAGTGCATCGAGTCAATTTCTGACTGCATTGCCTCTAGCCATTTCTCGGAGTCGATATCTGATATCGCCTCGTTGTAGGTTTTGGGATCATCACCATGAGCACCATTACCTACGAGGAACATTTTCTCTACTATCCTCTGAAATAATACCTAAGTATCTTTCAGGAGGACGGGAAACTCTTTCCGATCTACGAGGTGGAGGAGGTAGTGTTCTTATTGGCTCAACCTGATTTGGTTCCACTTGGTCCTTAGCTCGTTCTACTTGTGAGACTTTCTCATCAAGCTTAATCTGCTTTCCAATGCCGCTATCTTGAATAAACTATTTTTCAAGAAATATGGCATGTCGACTCACAATCACATTGTGGTCTTCTGGAATGTAGAAATAGTATCCTAATGACTCTTTAGGATATCCTATGAATCGAGCTCTAAAGGACCTAAACTCTAACTTGTCCGCTTGTTGTCTTTTGACATGAGCCGGACAACCCCAAATTCTGAGATGACTCAGACTTGGTTTCTTACCGTGCCATATCTCATACGGTGTGGTAGGAACGGTTTTAGAGGGAACCCTATTCAGTAGATAAATTGAAGTTAACAATGAATATCCCCAAAGGAAATCAGGGAGGTCTGTGAAGCTCATCATGGATCGAACCATATCCAATAGAGTCCGATTTCTCCATTCTGAAACCCCGTTGAGTTGAGGTGTTCCTGGTGGAGTCCATTGAGAGACTATGCCATTTTCCTTAAGATAGTCTAGGAAATTCTCGGCTAAGGTATTCACCTCCTCGATCTGATCGAAGAACCTTAATGGGTTTTTTAGTTTGTTTTTCTACTTCATGTCTGAATTCTTTGAACTTTTCAAAAGCTTCAGACTTGTGTCTCATAAGATACACATACCCATACCTAGACAGATCATCGATAAAGGTAATGAAGTAGACAAAATTGCCTCTAGCCGGCACATCAAATGGGCCGCACACATCAGTATGTACTAGGGCAAGGAGATCTGTGGCCCTCTCCCCATGTCCAACAAAAGGGAGTTTAGTCATTTTGCCTTGAAGACAAGATTCACAAGTTGGATATGACTCAAAAGTCAATGGACTCAATAGCCCATTTTTCTCCAATTTGTTAATCCTATCTTCTGCTATATGACCTAATCTCAGGTGCCATAGATATCTATCGTTTGGACTATCCCTAGGTCGTTTGGCATTCACGTTTTGCTCGAATAATGAGCATACCTCCAGAAGGACCTTCCTTCTTGTTCTTTAGGGTGGCCAGGTAAGTAGGGCAGTTCCGCTTCCAATGGCCGTCGCTGTTGCAATGGAAACACTTTCCTTTGCCATCGACCTTTCTTCTTCGGTTCTGCCTTCTTCTTCTTTGATCCTTCTACCTTTTGCTTTTCACAGACTTCTTTTTCTTTCCATAAGACTTTCTTTTGGAAGAAGTCCGTTCCATAGCAAGAACTGAGCCTTTAGAACCTTTCATAGAAAGCTCAGCGGTAACCAGCATATTCATCAACTCGGCCAAGGAATTCTGAAGTTTATGCATGTGGTAATTCATGATGAATTGCCCATATGCATCAGTCAAGGATTGCAGAATAATATCGTTCTGCAAGTCCAAGTCCAACTTCACACCGAGCTTCTCAAGCTCTTCCATGTCCTTGATCATTGTCAGACAGTGATCTTGGACTGACTGCCCATCACGCATCTTAGCCTTAAAAAGTCATTTTGTGACTTGATATTTGGCTGCGCGACTCTGTTCACCAAACATCTCCTGTAGGTGAGCCAACATTTGGCGAGCAGTCCCGATATCTTCATGTTGGCGCTGGAGCTCATCAGACATCGAGCCCAACATGTAGTATCTGGCCTTATTATCTTCGTCAATCCATTTTTCTAGAGACGCTCTCTGTTCAGTGGATGGACGAGCTGGTAAGGTGGGAGGGTCCTGGTCCAAAACATGTGTTAACTTCTCTGAACCCAAAACAATTTTGTAGTTCCTGAGCCAATCTTTATAATTGGGTCCAGTCAGTCTATGTGTGTCTAGGATACGTGCCAGTGGGTTGGACGCAGATATTTTTCCTGTAGAGAGTCAAAGATTCTAGTTAGATACTATAATTTTGACTTGACCAATTTGTTTAGGGATTTTATTTTTAAACAAATTAGCTCCCACTATTTTCTCGGATCCCTACACTCCCTTTGTAGAGATGCGAAAATCTCCACGATTGATGATTTCTAGTGGGTGGTGCGGTCTCACCAACTGACTCATCACCTCACCTAACAGTTATTGGTGATGGGTTAGCCAATGAGTGAACAACTCTTGTTCAATGATTCTCTAATCATGGTGCACCCAAACTTGGTCTCTAATTCATGAATCTCACCGTATCCGGAATATTAATCCACTCCTTAGTTAAGTCAGACCCACCATTTGCATAGACTGGGTTCCTAATTGGGTCTCTCACCATATCCGAAATATTGAGCCCAACTCATCCTCCAGCCCATAGCATCCAATGCCTAATAGACATGGTTGCGTCTTCCCGGTGCAACTGAGCCACTGTATCCAGCCGAGAACAATCAACCCCGGGAAGGGCCCGCACGTCTACAATGGTGGAAGACCTCGGACTTAATCTTTTCTTAGGGAAGAATTGATTCAGGTCTCATTAAACTAGACTTGGCTTAGTCATAACAATTATGACTAACCTAGTGGCATGGGTCAGCTCGGATTATTGACCACCTCAGATCAGAACTGTGTCAACAGATATGGCCAGGTAAGTGAGATCGGTGGAAGGAATATGCCGTTAACTCGCACAAGAACGCATTCAGGTCGAGTAGCTTCCAATTAAAAACCAGTCGGTCGTCTGTGCCAAACTTACCTTAGACACCAAATTGTTGAGTCAGAACCAATTGGGTTAGCCTACAATCCAGACTCTAACCTCTGAGCCTAATTAGGTCTTACTTGATCGTGACTTGATCTTGACCCAGACTTAATCCTATTAGGCTGGTCAATTTAAGCATTGTTGATCCCATCTAACCAACTCTTGATTCGGTTTGATCAACCGCTTAGACCTAATTGAGCTACCCAAGCCCGAACCCAGTATTATGAATATGTCTTAGATCTAAAATTCTCAATTTTAGACCTAATTAATATTCCATAAACTTAATTCTTAATTAAGTTGGGTTCATAAACAAAATATGCACAATAAATCCTAGGGTTTCAGGATCTAGGGTTTTGCAGAAAGTAAGTTTTGGGTTTCTGATTAAGGACGAACACGCAGCACCCCTACACGTCATAAGAACACCCCATCGAATGGGAAGAGAGGGCCTTTAAACCCTTCTTTGTTCTTATGATCGGACGGCCAAGAGGAACGCCTTAATCAGGAACATTCAATACTACAAAATAATATCAGATCTATATCATATATCTCATATATAAAGTAGATCTAATCATGGCATATTTTGCATACATCTCATGTATCAAATCATGCATGTTTTCAGATCTAAATTATCACATAATAATCTGAAAAATTAGATTTAAATTGATCTAATCAAAATAAATTCTAATCTAGACAATTATGTAGAACTATTCTACAACTAGTCTAGTCATGCATCTATCATATCTCATATGATATTTAAAATTAAATAATTTTTATTTGCTGTTTATTAGATGTTATTATAACACTTATAATATCAGAAAATAGTAAATAAGAAGATCTAAAATATGATTTAATCAGATTAAATCAAAGACATGCAAAACTATTCTATAGAACTATTCTATTCTAGAACTAGTCATGCATATCTTCATGTTCTTAGATCCAAATCATTTAATTTTAATTTTTTTGATTTCAGATCTGATCACATCTCATGTGACATCTGAAATCACTTTATTTTCTAATTAAAATAAAATTAAAATCAGATCTAAACAATCTAGAACCATGGCTCTGATACCAGTTGAAGGGAAATCCTGATTTCCCGGTCCAGGTTCGTCCAGATCTGATTAGATCAAGAGATATATTTCAAAAATTTTCTCTTGATCTTAATCAGATCTTGATATGTTTCAGATCTGATTCTTATTATTTCAATAAATAAAATAAAATAAGATAAATTAAATCAAATTCAATTTACCTGGATTTGGGTAATCCTATTACCCTGTAGATGATCCTGATTGCAGCGGAAGGTTCTGGATCTTAGCCACGCAAGCGCCTGGCCTCTACCGGTATCCACTTGGGTTGGATCTAGAGATCCTCTTCTTCTCTATCACACCTCCAAAAAATCAGATCTGGATCTGATCTGGAGGATCTTCAAAACTCTTTTGAAGATCTGCAGTCGTCCTTTTGCAGCAGCGCAGCCTTCTTGCTTTTGATCGCCTTTCCTTGATCTGAATCGCCCCAAACTAAGTCCAAAACACCTTTTGGACGTGGAGAGCAAGAGGAGAAGAGACTATGGCATGGAGAAGGAGGGGAGAGGCAGCCTTGGGGCGTATCTAATAGCATTGGAATTAGGGTTGGGCGCAGGGTCTTATTTATAGACCTCTTGTGATCCAACTCCTCTTCCTCTCAACCAATCACAACCCTTTGTGAAATCAGATCTAAATCTGATTGGTTGGAATAGAGACCCCTGGATTCCTCCTTAGAGGGCGCCTAAGACCAGTCAAACTGGATTCTTAGTAGAACTCTGATTGGAATCCAAAAGGGAGGTGGAGTCCTTGTCCAACAAGGACTCCTAGGCGCCTCCTACTTGGGCTCACGCCACCCTTGGCGTGCGCCCTTCTCCTTGCCAGGTTCGGGCAGGGGGACAGGCCCCCACCAGCTCTCCAATAGGTGCATGACATGTGGTCAAAAGTCAAAGGGTGAATGGTCAATGTTTGACCAGTCAAAGGTAGACTTTTGACCAAAGTCAAAGAACAAGAAATGGCAGGTGACCAAAAATGGTGTATTGTCTTAAAATAAGACAATCTTTTTCTGACCTGGACAAGCTTCAGTCAGATTAAGTGAAGGCCTCTGATTGAGCACAAACTTCTTTGGTTCAGTCAGGACAACTATTTATGATAGTAAAAGAAGAATGTTAGGTTCAATCGAGTGCTAGCATGATTTTCTTGAACCTAATTGAATCTCATTCAGATCAATTGAGCTGGATCAGTTCAATTGATGATCACTAGATTCAAAATCTTATTTGTGTAACCCAGTTAGGTTCAGTTCTGTATGGTAATGGGATATGTCATGATCTCTATCATCAATATCATCGATACTCCTTTCAAAATGATCGAACTATTCTGATTCGAATAGCTAGAATGATCGATCATCTAAATCATTCTAATTGCTTCCAAAATCAACCAGTGACACCTAGTAGTATATGGTGGCAATCCATCAAAGCTGAATGCGAACCTCTTGGTACAGCTATCTGTGTGATTAAGTTCTTCTATCTTGAGTTTCAATCAGATTAGGGTTAAGGTGAACTCGTCAAACCCTAGTTTCTATCATATGATGTGATCATTCGATTCAAATCCAATGTAAAAATCTAAATAGAAACTCTTTCTATTATTTCACTCTACCATGGCCATGGTCTTCTGGACTTGATTCTCATGATCATCATAGGGCTGCTCCTTTACCACCGAGGTAGATAGATTCCATCTTGATGCAATCTAATTCTTACAATAAACATGCTATAGCCAACATACACCTCAGGATTCCATATGGCTAGGAGACCGAGTTATGGTGTAGTCAAACTATAACACCCTCAGGGTCAACTGTCGATGCACCTTAGGTCAAAGAATCAGACACATCACTGCAGCATCAAGTCAGTCATTGACGAGAAGGTAGACTTTCTAATGACTACTCGAGGTAGTCATGCTCAGTGCCCTCATTCTCTAATGAGTACCTGTACTCTCGGTCTGGTGTCTCCACATCGTAGACTCAAGACTCATCTACTAAAGAGAAGCGATTGTACACCAACCTTTCGGATCAATCACCATCTTCGTGATGATCCTATGGTTGGGAGCATTTTATGAGTTAATAATGATTATTCATGTCTTAAATTTTCAACTCTTAAAAATATGAATTATCATTATTATTATCTCAAAGGATGTATCACAGACACTAAATATACATATGTGATACAAAATAATCCATTTTATTGATTATAGTCAAAATTATAATTTTGCCCTTAGAAGTGTATTACAAGTATCAGCCAATTTTGGCTTCTAGGACACATATATCTAACAAATGAGTTCGGAGAGGAGTTCGAACTCGCTCATGTTCGAAGAGGAGTTCGGGCTTGCTCACACTCGGAGGGAGTCCGGGAGCATGGCCAAACTTCATTCTGCCCTCTACCAGCGATGCCAAAGAATTTCATTCGGCCCTTCTTGATATTCATCAAGATATTCAAACTTCGGTATGGACGTCGGCTGTTGATGAAGTGAGCCACAAATTGATGGCTCATCAGGTCAAAGAAAAAAATCATACCCGACTTCAATATTGAGTACCAGTTTCTTGCTGCTTCCTTCAAGGTAGATGAAAAAGCTTGGCATAAGATGGCGTCAAATGCACCATGGAGCAGCATCATAGTCCGGAAGGTCTTCAGGTGATCGACCAAATCAGAGATTTTGTCATAGCTTTCAAACTAGGGGAAGCTCAAAGTTTGGCGGAATGGGCTCTTGCATAATTCGAAGAGAGAAAGGAGGATCGGTACGGACGTTGTCATGGTGAGCTGGGGCAACATGGTCGAGTTTCTCAATCTGCTGATCCATCCTTCGTAGTTTTTGATTGAAGACGTCATCTCGATCACAGACCTTGGAAGGATGTCGATTGTAGATGGGGAAAGTTTCTTTTGGAGAAGAATCACGATCCAAACAAAGATCCTTTGCTCTTTATTTCTTCTTTCCAAGGGCGACAGGTATGATAGCCCAAGTGCTCCTCCTTGGGGCTGATTTCTGACATCCTGATGGTGGGTTTCCTGATGAAATCACCATCGGAGGCTGCCGTATGGCCTGCACCATCCTAGTGAGGTCTTGAACCTGCTGCATTAGCTGGTTGAATTGCTCCGGATCTACCATAGCCGTCGGTGGAGGAGAAGGTTGAAGTGCCGATGATGGAGTAGGGACAGATGGATCTAGCCCAGATTTGATGGTAGAAGTGGTAGATCTCCAGATAGTCATCCTCTTTAGAGGTATTTCTCGAGATTAAGAGAGAGGATGGAGATGAATCTTGAAGAAGAAGATCGGCGGGTCGACTGAGCACTCCTTTAAGAATAAGGATACCTCAGGAATAAAGAGTCCTTCTTCTAGTGCTAATTCTATTAGTGTAGAATTTGGTTGACGTCGAATCAAGCTGGAGTGGAGGAGGAAGAGGTCACCATCGATGATCTGCAAAATAAAGTCCCATCTAGAGTCGATGGTGGTGGCTCCGACAGGACCCTCCGATGATCAAGTCAGCTCTTCTGACCAACAAAAAGGGAGTGCTTAGATAAGAATTCAGCAGAGTTTCAGAAAGAAGAAGAGAACTTAGAAAAAATATATCTGAAGGATCCTTTTTTATAGATGGAGCTTATCGTAACCGTCCGATAGTGGGCCACTTGGGGCCACGTGGAGTTTATTATGAAGAAAGGTATCCATTGTTGTGATGTGGTCATTCAATAGTGGGCCGCTTGGAGCCACGTGGAGTTTGTTATGGAGAGTGATGTCCGTTGCCATGAAGTGGCCATTCGTTGAGATTTAATAGTCGAAGTTCGGAGGAAGAAGGTGTTGGATGGTGAAGAGCTTTGACATACATCAATTTCAGAGGAGTTCAGACTTCTAAAAAAAATATGGCTAGAGAAGATCATTCGAGCGGAATGCTAGCTGAACTCTGAAAAGTAATCCATTGGAGGAATCTGATTGAAGAAGAAGTCTAGAAGAAGTTTGGCTCCTAAAGAAATCCAACTAAAGGAGAAGTCTAGAGGGAGTTCGGCTTCTAGAGGAACTTGACTGAAAAAAATTCGAAAGGAGTTCAGCTCCTGGAGGAGTTCGATCGAAGGAGAAATTTGGAAGGAGTTCGACTCTTGGAGGAGTTCGATTGAAGGAGAAGTTTGGAAGGAGTTTGGCTCCTGTAGAAATCTGACTGAAGGAGAAATTCAGAAGGAGTTTGGCTTCTAGAGGAGTTTGGTTGAAGGAGAAATTTGGAAGGAGTTTGGCTCTTGTAGAAATCCGATTAAAGGAGAAATTTGGAAGGAGTTCGGCTCCTAAAGAAGAAATCCGAAAGGAGTTTGGCTCCTGAAGGAGTCTGACTGAAGGAGAGGTCTAGAAGGAGTTCGACTTTTGGAGGAATCTGAATGAAGAGAAATCTAGGAGTTCGACTCTTATAGAAATCCGACTGAAGAAGAACTCCGAAAGAAGTTTGGCTCCTATAGAAATCTGATTGAAGAAAAAATCTAGGAGAAGTTTGGCTCCTATAGGAATTCAACTGAAGGAGAAGTTTGGAAGGAGTTTGGCTCCTATAGAAATCCGACTGAAGGAGAAATTTGAAAGGAGTTCGGCTCCTGATGGAACTTGACTGAAGAAGAATTTCGGAAGGAGTTCGACCACTGGAGGGTCCCGACTGATGAAGAAGTCTAGGAGGAGTTTGGCTGAAGTTCGAAAGTAGTTCGACTGGGGTTAGACCGTTAAAGAAGTTCGGCTAGGGTTCGACCACTGGAGGAAGAATTTTTGATAGAAGCTCTTTCGTGATTATCAGATTGCATTAGACTAAGCATCAGACTAGACTTCGACGGGAGCGGAATTTATCCCCAACACTCATAATGCTCAATTATTGATTTTAAGAAGAAATCCTCTCAAATTTAAGTGAATATTATATTCTTAAGTCAAAGATTTATGTTTGGAAGCAAAAAAAATTGAGTTTGGTAAAAAATATTGGATAAATGGAAAGTCTAGTCCATAAAATTTTCTCAGCAAGCTCAATTATTCCCAAATTAAGTTTGAAAAGATAAGTTTAGCCTAAAATATGTTTGAATAATGAAAGCTATCTAAAACTATTTTTTGACATATTTGGTATGCTTTTGAGTTGACTAAAAAAGGAGCTTAGCCGATCTAGTCCTAGCTCAAGGAAAAGACAGAAATAAAAAAAATTTAGATGAACTCCCTTAGCTGACCAAGTTTTTATCTTAATCGACCAAGACAAGGTCTTAGCCAACTCAATCATTTGGATAACTGAATCAATCTCAAACTCAAGATGAAGATAGAAGAGTGAAAAATCTAAAAATTCTCCTGAGCCGATGAAGAGTAGAGCTTAGCTGACTCACAAAAAAAAAAGCTAGCCGACTCAATCTAAAACATAGAAAAATACAGAAAATAGTATAAATTCATAAGTTCTCTAAGCTGACCAGATAATTAGTTAGCCGACTAAGTCATAAAGTTAGCTGATTAAGAAGAAATCTAAGCCGACTCAGTCTCAGGCAGATAGAACAGATAGAAAGTTAGGAAATTTACATTTGTTCCTGAATCATTTTAGAAAATTCACTTCATCAACTCAGTATTTTAGGTTAGCTAACTAAGAGACTGGTGAGTTGACTTACAAAATCTTGATAGAATAATGACTAGTTTTTCAGATTTTTTCAAATATGTAAAATTTATTTTTAATAGTTATTTTTAAGTTTTTAATGGGTAGAACATTAGTTATAGACATTTCTAATGCCATAAATGAGGAGATTTCAAATAAGAACAAAGAGAAAAAGTTTTTGGAAGATTTTATTCACATTATCCTTCAAGCTATAGAGTAGAACTCAAGAGAGAAAGTGGAAGAAAACAAAGAAAGTTTTAAATCCAGTCCTCCCCATATTTATTTAACTTAAAAAAGTGAAACAACAAATTAATTTAAGCCAACCACTTCTGAGTAAAAGCACTAAAGTCTGCATCAATCCTCTCACCAGCATTCAAGGAAGAAGTCAAAGCTATTCAAGAGCTCAACCACTATAACTTCTTCAAAAGTTTAAAGAGTTTTATTGTTTTAAAATTTAAATTCTTGTAGATGTTTTTTTAGTTATTATGACAAGTTTATTAAAAAAGAAACTTGGGGTTGGTCCAAGCCTAAAGTTGGATATTGAAGATTTTGGTTAGTGAGTCAAAGAAAACCAACTTGATTGATGATGAGTTCGAAAAAATAATTGATTATAAGATTTTGATTGGTAAGATAAAAAAAATTAACTGGATTGAATTGTGAGCTCATGAAAATAATCAGATTGTAATCTTGAAAGATTATAGTTAAAATTTTTAAGTAGGTTGACTTGAAAAGTGAATGTAGGTGTTGAGTTTAGTACCAAACCACTGTAAATTTTGTATGTTTGTGATTATTCATTTGAATATACTTATTATCTTCGGTTGCATATTTATTTTCTACTAAGCACTCCATAAATACCTTAAAATCTATTATTGGGTACAAATTCTATAATTAATTTTTAAGAAACCTAATTTACCTTCCTCTTGATTTCCACCTCTAGAAAATAAATGGTATCAAAGCAGGTACTTGGTCCATTTGATATAACCATCAAGAGTTAAAAATCAATGGCAACCCTAATTAATACATCATTGGTTGAAGGCCAATCAACTAATAGACCTCTGCTCTTAATAGCACTAATTACATATATTGGAATGCACTAATGAAATTTTTCATTCAAACATAAAAATATGATATGTGGAATGTTATAGTGAATGGTCCTTACACATCCATAATTATAATTGATGGCATGCTTTCTCCTAAAAGTGAAAAGGATTAGGATAATTTTGACAAAAGATTGGCTGAATTGAATATAAAAACTATGAATGTTTTATATTATATTTTAAATATAAATGACCTTAATAGAATTTCTATATACATATTTGCTAAAGAAATATGGAATAGATTAGAGATTACTCATGAGGAAACTAATCAAATAAAAGAATCAAAAATAGACATGCTTGTATATAAATATGAACTATTCAAGATGGAATCTAGTGAATGTATCATTGATATGTTTACTAAATTCATTGATATTATAAATGGTTTGAAAAGTCTGGGTAGAAACTATACAAATAGTGAACTATTAGAAAATATGTCCCAAATGCAATCATCTAGCTTGTAGATGATTGAGATTAATTTTATAAATATATATAAATTATTTAATAATAAAAGTTATTTGGCATATTTCATCATTAGATTATACATCTTCTTAATCAAACTTCATTATTATGATGAAAGTACTTAGAACTACTTTTAATATGATAAAATAGGATTTATCGTGTAATTCTTAAACTTGATCATGATCAAATGATACATTATTAATAAGGATGATAATTATATCGAGTATAGGTCATTGTGTGTCATATGAGTTGGTTTTCCTCTTAACCAACGAGTGTATTGCCACTGATACGATATGTAGGTGATGGAAACCATGCAAGGTTCTAAGCATGACTTTTGAAATTTTTTCAAAAATTTAAGTACAACAAAAGCTAAAATTAATTTAATATCAATTTTATGCATGCAATGATCATATCAAAAATTCTATACTAGGATCTAGACATGCTTATATATAATAAAAAATTAAATGCACTCGATTAGCAAATCATACTTATTGTCCGACTCATGTTCAGAATACAATACCTATGCATGGATAGATGAACTCTACAATCTGACAATCTTGGAAAGAAGCCTCCTCATGTTACAATGCAGCCGCATACTTGTTCTGCCTCTACGATCAATCCATATAGAGCTTCTGGTCCTGACCAAGTCCATCGGAGTGCTAGCTCCTCGTTGGAGCCTTGGACAGTCGATTTTGGTTGATTCAATCGATCACCTTTCTTCTGATCTTCTAGATGCTCTAGAAGATCAGAAGACACTATAGGAAGAATGACGAGATGGTGTGGAAGGTTTCATGGTGATTGGACACTCACAGCACTCAAACTCACCACTCGAACCTTAGGTTAAAACTCTAAGGCTATCCATACTCGAAAACCCTGGAAACCAAACCCTTTGGACTTTTCCTGACACTCAAAATATTTTCCCAGGAGACCTCATGCCTAGCTCTCGATTTTCCTATGAACCTCTTTCACAAAAATCACATGCAAATTTTAGCATTTTAAAATTTGCTTGAGATAGGATAAGAGGTAGCGCAGAGACTCTACGCTAGACTCTTTCTCACACCTAGAAACCTATGCTTCCCACTAATTTTCTCTCTCCAAGAATCCCTCAGATACCTCATGCATGCTCACACTCTTGAATTTGCGCATGCCCAAAAAATTTGATTTTAATAGGCATGCACTTCGATGGGAATTATGCATGTAGTGGATAAGATAGGGTTGGTTGAACTTGTTTCAACCAATCAATCAAATTTAAATTTAAGTTCCCTCTTATCCTTTTCCAATGCCCCTCCCCCCCTCCAAGTGATTGACACACAGAAGGACTCTCCTTCTATGCACCCACACTCAAAAAACACAAAAATATGTGCGATGAAAGGAGGGTGGCATGGAGAAAAGATAAGGGAGAGGTAAGGTAGAATTTGTTTCAACTTGAATTCAAAATTCAAGTGAACTTGACCTCATCCAACATTTGGACTAAGTTAAAAGGAGAAGGAAGGGGGGTGTAGATACTCTTTTGGGCATGGAAAACTTTCACACAGATTTCACAAAAATGCATGGAAGAGGGCATGGAAAAGTCAAAGGTGATGGCACAAGGGAGATTGAATTTCAAATATTTAAACTTGTCCAAATTGGTTATGTCCAAATCCATTTGTCCAAAACTAATTAGATAAGATTAAATCCAATCAAATTAGGCTCAATCCAATCCAATTAAAATCTAATTAAATTAGAAATTAATTAGTTCTAGGTTCTGATCAAATCAAGATCGAATCTTTCATAGCGATCAGGACATCTAATAACATAATTGGATCAAATCTAATCGAATGAAATTCAATCAGATTTGATCGAATTCTCATTGCTCAATCAAATTAAGCTAATCACCAATCTAATTACTAATTAATTCTCTAATAATATTAGATTCTTAGTTTAGTGGGACCCATGAAGATAGAGTTTCAGTCTAGTGGGACTTCCGGTCATAGAGTCCCAATCTAGTGAGACTCTCGACCACAGAGTCTTAGACTATTAAGATTTTTGATTAGTTATTAGATCAGGTAAGAACTTCTATTATGTGTGATCCCAAGGCTTGAATCCTTAGCTAATAGCACAGGAACCAATTTCTTTACTAATTGATGTGACCATCTAGTAATGATACTCGATGTTCAAATATGTTGAATAGTCATAATGCAACATTCATGAACCTATGGCATATGGTTATCATATAATTCATCTTCTTGACCTAAATGCTCAAAAGATGATCTAGGGTTTAACTATCAATCCTAAAAAATCATCTACATTGTATTTCAAAATTCAATGACCATCGTATGGACTATCCCGACCGAGGTTTTGTTAAATTGAAATATAGTGATTCATTTACTCCAACACTTGGAGGTCAATCTCATCTTAACTCACGCACCGACTAAATAAATATTTGACTGCACCCAGTAATCTTTCATCACTGAATTAAAAATTCAAGTAGTTCAGTATCAAAGTACAATGAGTTGCTTGCAAGTCACCATAATGATCTCAGGTCTAAGGGATACTTATACCCATATCCTTCATGAGTAACTCTTGACAGTAGAGAGCTCCACAGTTGGATCACAATCAGTAAAATGTACCCCCATATTTTACCTGCATGCCATACCAGTATCTCCATACTTATTGGTTAAGAGGATAACCAACTCATATGGTATGCAATGACCTATACTCGATAAACATTGTCATCCTAGGTAACAACGTATCATTTGGTCATGATCAAGTTTAAGGACTAAATGATAAATCCTCCTTTGTCGAGTCTAAATAGTCCTAAGTGTGAGCTCAGGTATGGTGGTCTCAAGCTTTAGAAGCAGGTGGAAAGAGAGCAAGGAGCGAATGAAATCAACCATTGAAAAGTTTTAGCAAATGCTTCAAAAGAGCTGGCTTGAATCCTGTCAGAAGAGCCAGCCTGAGTTATAGAAGAGCCAGCCCGAGTTGAAGATGAGCCAGCTCAAATTCTGAGAGAGCTGGCTCAAGCAGATGTTCAGAAAGTATATTAGGCTGATATGCTGGAAGAGCTGACTCGATTTCTGTTAGAGCCAGCCTGAGTGGAAGCTGAGCCAGCTCGAATCTTGAGAGAGTTGACTCGAGTAGTAGAATAGAGAGTTGTGATTCGGGCTCTCATAGGAGACATCACCGTCGAGCTAGCTCGAGCAGTAAATAGAATAGAATATAGTTTCTATTCTGACCTAGGATTGGGTTTAATCCTAGGAACTTAGGACCTTGATTTGTAAAGTCCTAAGGAGACTAACCTATGGATTGGACTGGAATTTATCTAATGGGTATGTGCATGGGAGACATGGGTGTACATGGGCTTGAAAAGTGCATCACATTAGGTTAGCTAGGAAAGTTTTTTAGATTGGATCTTATTTGACCAGGTATATATACTTTGTACTGAGTTTTATAAACTAACCATGGAATCAATATAAGCCTTTTCTCCCTAAAAATCTCTCTTCCTCTCTTGTTCTCTCCCTTCTCTCCACACCTAGGATTTGCTAGGGTTTTGAAGGGAACATCTGATTTTTCATTGCAGGATCGTCTAGATCTGATTAGATCTTAGATAGATTTTTTTTACAAAAATTTCTATGATTTGATTAGATCTAAGAGTTCTCAAATCTGATCATGATGATCTGATATTAAAAATTAAAAATTAAATTAAATTTTAAGTATCTTGTTGGGTAATCTGATTATCCTGCAATATTCTTGTTAGTTTCTGAGGTTCTGGAATGAGCCACGCATGCATCTAGCTTCTACTGGTATCCACTCAGACAGGATCTAAACATCTTCTCCTCGTGAATCTCTTTTCGAAAGATCAAATCTAAATTTGATTTGTAGATCCTTCAAAACTATTTCTGAAGGCAGCCCGTCCGTCTCACAAACACCGTATAGATCCTGAATCTTATGCCAAAAATCTTGGACCTTCAACTTAGATTTGTGCCTAACCTTTTAGGCATATAGAAGAGAGGGAGAGAGAGAATTAGAGGGGCATGAAAGATGAAAGGGGCAGCACTTGGGCATGGAAAGGAGATCACCTCTTCAAGACCCTTTGGCGCAAGGGTTCTTATAGAAAACCCTACACCATATAGGAGTCCCTTTTGATCAAATAACCATCTTATTTGATCTTTTGGGACTTCTAGAATTAATCTCCATGTCAAACACTAGATCTCTATTTAGTTTTGATGCTAAAAAGCTATCAAAAAGGGGGTGGCATGAGTAGATAAGGAAGAGTCCATTGCGCCTAGGACTCTTCCCTTAAGAGTTTGATTCAAATCAAACTTTGTCTAGGCACCTCCATAAATCACAAAATTTGGCATACCCAAAGTGTGACTCGAGCCCTATCACATATCCAAAAATTAGATCAAAAGAATTTCTAGAGAATTTTTTAAAAGCATTTGATAAGGTGACCCTCAATTCTCTCAATTGGGTCAACTTTTGACCCTAGTCCAATTGCACTAGGAATAGATTTAATTTCTACAATTTATCTAACCTGAACTTATTCCAATTAGATGAAAATAAATCCATTCAATATACAAGAATGAGTCAAATTAAATTTAACTCAATTGTGATGAATCAAAAAGATTATAGAAGGAAAAAATCAGGCTCAATCGTGTGCTAGCATGATTACCTTGAACCTGATTGGATCTAATCTAAATCAATCGAACTGGGTTAGTTCAATTAATGACATCCAGACTCAAATCCTTATTTGTATAACTCAATTAAATTTAGTTTTGTATGAATCTAATTATAGCATGGTTTGGTCGACCTTGGCACTACTTGAACCTCTTCCCAACAAAAAAAACCATCCAAGCTGTTTGATATTGGACCAATGCTGGATCAACAAAACTTCTCTCCAGTTGAACTCCTACAATATACTAAGGATGGTAGACCTCAAGATTCCTGCATCAAGAGCTCTGAACATGCAGGCAAAAGGACCTCGCCTCCTTTTTATCAGCCTCCAGATGGCCTCGAAAGCAGCCAAGCTTCAAAGGAATAGATAAGCAGCTGGATTACTCCGCTAGTTAAACTCCATCCGGACTTCTTCAGTGGATCTTCATCTGGACCCTTCTAGTAGAACTACTTTTGAATTCCTCCAACGAACTTTCTTTAGGATTTCTCCAGTCATAGGACCTCCGAATCCCTTCCGATCGAACTCTCTGCAGTCGTCTAGAAGGGCCTTCATACCTATGCAAATCTAGCTATCTGCACAACATGAATCCACTTACAAATAGGCGACCTTTAAGGAATCCAAACTTCTCTAAAATTGATGAAACTTGAAGCTCTTCGCCGCTAATACCTACCTCCTTCGAACTTCAACTATTAAATCCCAATGGACTAGTGCGTCATAATAATGGATACCACTCTCCGTAACAAACTCCACATGGCTTGAACGATCCACTACTCAGCAGTTATGACTATCACCATGAATTTGTTACAGGCTCCATTTATAAAAGAGATCCTCCAGATATATTTTCTCTAAGCACTCTCCTCCATCCCAAAACTTGGATACTTTTTCTACTGAGCATTCCATTTCTGTTGACCGAAAGAGCTGACTTGACTGTCGGAAGATCCTACCGGAGCCACTCCTCCTTCGATTTAAACTTCTTTTGTAGGTCCCGATGTTGATCTCGACTTCTCCAGCTCCAACCAGTTTTGACATCAACTAGATTTTGCACCAATAGGATTGGCACTAGAGGAAAGGATCCTCTTTCTCTTAAGGTTCTCTTATTCTTAAAAGAGTGCTCAGCAGAGATCTCTCTTCTTCTCCCTCGGACTTCTTCCTCAACTGATCTCATGAGGATGCCTCTCAGAAAGGCTTCCATCCGACGGTCGACTGCCTCTGCGACCAGATCTCATCCAGATCTACCCACCTCCATCTCATCCCTGACATCTCAAGCTCTATCGATGGAAATGATAGATGTAGAGCAATTTAACCTATTGGTCCAGTAGGTTAGGAGCCTCACTAAAGTAGTGCGGGTCATGTAGCAGCTGCAACCTCCGGTGCTGGTCTAACTGAAGCAGGCTTCCCCAAAACTCTAGGATCTAGTCTGGAGATGACCAACTTAGGCGAGTCGGCCGGTAACTTTTGGAAAAGAGAAGCAGGGGGTAGGGAGCCCCTGCTCCGATCATGATTCTACCCCTAAAGGGACTTTGCCCCCATTCAGTCAAAGAACTTTGGAGATCCATGACCATGAGGATCTCCTAGATTGAAAATTATAAGAAATGAACTGGTGGATTGTGGAACTCTACCATACTCCCTCCTATCACCGTAATGATATCTGCACTGATCCTTCCTTCTCCTAGAAAATTATGCAGGAACCTATCCCACCGAACTTCAAGCTTCTTCAGCTCGAGAGCTACGATGGGACTATCAATCCAATCAATCATCTGAAGGCCTTTTGGATAATAATGTTGCTCCATGGCGTGCCTGACGCCATCTTATGCTGAGCTTTTTTCTCCACTTTGAAGGGAGCATCCAAGAACTGGTACTCGATCCTTAAGTCGGATACGATCTTTTTCTTCAATTTAATGAGCCATCAATTTGCAGCTCATTTTGTCAGTAGCCGACGTCCTCGATGAGGCTCAAACTCCCTCATCAATATTAAGTAGAAGGAGGAGAAATCCATATAGACCTATGTCATCCATTTCAATGCTGCTGCACTGGAGGTCCAAAATTTGGATCAATCTATCACAACGGCTACACTGAAGGATGGCCTTCAGAAGAATGATCTGCTGTTCTCCTTAGAAAAAAAAGTATCATAGAAATTTCACTGATATGCTGGCTCGGGCTAAAGGTTATGCCCAAGCAAAAGAGGCCTTCAAGGCCAAGGATAGTGAAGCCGTTGAAGAGTGGTGAGTGGCTGAATCAAGTATGCCCACTATTGATGAAAAGCTAAGTGAAGCTCGACCGCACTCCCAAACTTCTTCTGAGTGCAAGCGAGCCTGAACTCCTTCTCGAACTCAAAGGCAAAGAAGTCCAAATAGAAGGGCATGGTGGGGCTCTCTCCTCAGAAGATTCTACAACTATGCTCCCCTTAATGCTCTAAAAATCTAGGTGCTGATGGAAATCAAGGAGCAGCTGCCAAGGTCGAAGAGGATGCACACTCATCCTGATAAGTACAATCCCAACAAATGCTGTCTTTACCATCATGACCATGGTCACGATACTGAGGAGTGCATTCAGCTCCAAGATGAGATCGAAAAGCTCATCAAGCAGGGCAGGCTTGGCTGATTGCTGCGATGTCAACTTGAAGGATGGGAAGATCGACCAAGGGCACTGTCGCAACCAAAGCTGCCAAGGAGGGAGGAGCAACAAGATGATCGGCTCCCGCTTGGCATTATCAATATCATCTCTAAGAGACTTTGATAAGAGAAAGTCAGTGGATCTAGGGAATCGACAAAGAGGTGGAGAATTGAGGAGCCCCTTACTTTACTAAAGTAGATGCACGGGGAGTTCAGCTCTCGCATAACAATGTAGTTGTAATTGCTTTAAATATTGCAGACTATGTACGCCACATCCTTGTTAATAATGAAAGTTCGGCTGATATCTTATTTTATGATACTTTCTTCAAAATGTATATACCTAATAGCTGGCTTAGACCAATGAACTCTCCATTGGTAGGCTTCACTGGTGATGCGGTAAATAACTTTAGTTGTGGCTATAGGATAATATTCAAGACAGTCCAGGGCACAGGTGCACTTTCTAGTAATAAAAGCTCCATTGACTTACAATGCAATTCTCGATCGACCTGATCTAAATACGCTTCGGACAGTGGTGTCGACCTACTATTTAAAAATGAAGTTTCCAAGAAGCTATGTGATCAAAGAAGTTAGAGAAGATCAAACTCTGGCAAGACATTGTTATTCAATTACCTTATAAAGGGGTGAGCAGTCAGATCCTTATTCGATTGATGGGTTGGATGTCCGTGATGATCTAACTGAAGAGTGGGGTGAGCCCATGGAAGATCTTGTTTTCATCCCACTGAATGATAGGAATGCAGAGCACATGGTACAGATCGGTTCCAACCTGGCGAAAGAGATATGAGAGCAGCTTATCGAATTTCTATGGAGGACCGTAGATGTTTTTGCTTGGGTCCTCGACAACATGCTCGGAATAGATGCTGAAGTCATGGAACATCGTCTGACTGTTGATCCTAAACATCGGCTAGTGAAAGAGAAGATGTGTAGCCATGCCCCAGAGAGATAGAAAGTAACTGAACTGGATCTCCAATGTCATACTCATCAAAAAGACGAACGATAAGTGAAGAATGTACATAGACTTCAAAAAGCTAAATAAAGCCTGCTTAAAAGATAGCTATCCTCTGTCCAGGATTGATCAGTTAGTGGATACGACCTCGAGCCATGAGCTCCTCACTTTCAGGGATGACTTTTTTGGCTGTAACCAAATCTGGATAGCACCAGAGGATGAGAAGAAAATTGCTTTTATTACTGATCATGGTCTTTATTGTTATAGGATTATGCCTTTTGGACTCAAAAATGTAGGAGCAACATACCAATGCCTAGTCAATAAAATCTTCAAGGAGCAGATTGGCCGCAACATGAAGGTATATGTAGATGACATGCTTATTAAGAGCCGAGCTTCAATAAATCACATTATCGACCTTGAAGAGACCTTCAACATCCTTAAAAGATACAAGATGAAGCTGAATCCAACCAAGTACACCTTCGGCATGACTTCGGAGAAGTTTTTGGGATTCATGGTGTCGAGATGCAAAATTAAAGCAAATTCAGAGAAGATTCAAACCATTCAAGAGATGACTGCTCCAAAATTAATCAAAAAAGTTTAGCGTCTAATTGAAAAGGTGGCAGCCCTGAAGCACTTTGTTTCAAGATCAGTCGAGCAATGCATGCCCTTCTTTCAAGTCCTAAACTAGCCGAAGAACTTCTGTTGGACCATTGAATGTCAATAAGCCTTTAAAGAGCTCAAGGACTACCTCTGTTCACCTCTCTTATTAGCAAAGCTTGAATCTAGAGAGAAATTATTTTTGTACCTAGTGGTCTTCTCAATGGTAGTTCTAGTCAAAGAAGAGGTGAAAGTACAGAGGCCGATCTACTACATAAGCCGAGTCTTGAGGAACACTGAGATCAGGTATACTAAATTAGAAAAACTAACTTTTGCCCTACTAGTTGTAGCCCGAAGACTTTGACCTTACTTCCAAGGGCATACCATAACCCTCCTCATCGATCAACCAATCAAGGTAGTTTTTCAATGAATGGATGCCTCTAGAAGAATAGCAAAATAGGCAATTGAGCTCATCGAGTTTGACATCAACTACCAGCCTTGGCCATCGATCAAAGCCCAAATTTTGGTAGATTTTATAGTTGAATGCACTATTCTGGATGAAGCCGAGCTAGAACAGAATGAAGTCAATGTTTCCTGGTTACAACCAAGTTCCTCTGAGGAAAGAGCCGACCTTCCTGAAGATTTTTGGGTCCTATATGTAGACAACTTGTCCAATGCTTTTGATGTAGGCGTAGGGCTGATCTTGGTTAACCCAAAAGGAGTCATCGTCAAATATGTGCTGCGCTTTAAATTTTCTACTATAAATAATGGGGTCTAGTATGAAGCTTTGATTGTAGGGTTAAGAATCATCGAAGAATTGAAAGTAGATCGACTCCAAGTCTATAGTGATTCCCAATTAGTGGTCAAACAAGTTAATAGTGATTATGAGGCTCAAGAAGAAAGCATGATAAAATATCTCAAGAAAGTAAAGAGCTTGACTCCAGCCTTCAATAATTTTGACATCAAGTAGATCCCAAGAGCAAAAAATACTAGGGCTACCTTCTCTCAAAGTTGGCAACATCAGCCCTGACTGAGCTGCCCAAGGAAGTCTTCTTTGAAGTCCTAAAACACATGAGTCTAGAAGAACAATAGTCTGTAATGCAGGTTGACCATGAGCTGTATTGGATTGACCCATTGGTTGCTTATCTCAAAGATGGAGCTCTTCCTCATGATCCGAAAGAAGCTCAGAAACTCAGAAATTAAGCATCTCGATATGTTCTGTATGAAGGCAAGCTGTATAAAAGGTCATATTCCTTACTGCTCTTGAGATATCTTAGACCTTCAGAAGCCGACTTTGCATTATGAGAAGTGCATGAAGAAATCTGCAGAAGTCATGTAGGGACTAGATCCTTATCACACAGACTACTTCGGCAGGATTACTATTGGCCGATCTTATACCATGATTCTATAGAGTATGTCAAAAAATATGATCGCTGTCATAGAAATGCAAACATTCAATAGCAGCCATCTTCTAAACTCATGCCCCTGAGTACCTCATGGCCGTTTGCTCAGTAGGAGATGGACATACTCGGATCTTTTTTTATGGTACCTGGACAGCACAAGTTCTTCTTGGTGGCAATAGATTATTTCATAAAGTGGGTCGAGACTGAACCTCTGGCAAAATCACTAAAGCAAAAGTGTAGGACTTCATCTAAAAGTTAATCATTTGCAGATTTGACTTTCCTCGAATCCTCATAATAGATAATGGACGATAGTTTGCCAGAGTAAGATTTACCAAATTCTATGAAGATTTGAACATCTTCCATCATTTTACATCGGTAGCCCATCCACAGGCATACGGTAAAACTGAAGTAACAAATAGAATCCTGCTGCAAGATATCAAAGCAAGACTTAAAAAAGCAAAGAGGACTTGGGTGGATGAACTCTATCATATGCTCTGGGCATATCGAGCTATCCAAAGATTGCCAACTGGAGAGACTCCATTTGCCTTAGCTTTTGGAATAGAAGTAGTCAACCCAATAGAACTCAAACTCCCATCAGCACAAGTCGTGGCATTCAATGAGCAGCATAACTCATAGGACCTCAAGACTAATCTTGACTTGTTGGAGGAAAAATGAAAAAAAAGCTCAAGTTCGAATGACAGCCTATAAACAAAAAGTGGTCCATTACTACAACTCGAAAGTCAAAGGCAAAATATTCCAAGTAGGGGACTTAGTACTTCGACGAGTAGCTATTTCACAATCTCAAAATTAAAGAAAGCTCACTCCAAATTAGAAAGGCCCATACGAAGTAGAGGAGATCGTCTGGCCCAAAATTTATTACTTGAAAGAGCTTGGAGGAACAACACTCCCATGGTCTTGAAATTCAAAAAATCTAAGAATGTAGTACCAGTAATTTGCTTTCAATAAAGCTCCTCTATTTCAATATTATTATTTTTTGTTGCAAAAATCATGTGATGATAGAAAATAACTCTCCAAAATAATCAAAAATAGTCCATTAGAAATAGGAGGAGAACCTCATCCTAACTTGAGCAAGTTGAAGGCCTTATTAGTCTAAGATGAGATAAGGAGAGAGGCCCTTTCAATGGTCCTTATGTGTCCCTACAGTCCTATTAAGAATAGAAGGAGAATCTCATCCTAACTTGAGCAAAGCGAAGACCTTGTTAGTCTAAGACGAGATGAGGGGAGAGGCCCTTTCAGTGGCCCTTATGTGTCTCTACACCCTATTAGGAACAAGAGGAGAAACTCATCATAACTTGAGCAGTTGAAGGCTCGTTAGTCTAAGACGAGATGAGGAGAGAGGCTCTTTCAATGGTCCTTATGTGCTCCTACAGTTCTAATAGGAGGAGAACCTCATCCTAACTTGAGCAAAGTGAAGACCTCGTTAACCGAAGATGAGATGAGGAGAGAGCCTCGGTCAACGGCCTAACTATATCCCTACTACTATGATAGAAATAGGAGGAGAACCTCATCCTAACATTAGCAAGATGAAGACCTCCGATTACTTAAGACAAGAGGAGAGAACTTTTCAACGGCCATAATGGGAACAAGGAAAAGGCCTCACCTTAAAAAAAGTAAAAAATCAACCTCATTGAAAATAGGAGGAGAACCTCATCCTGATATGAACAAAGACCTTTGGTTACCTAAGGTAGGAGGAAGGACCTCATTTTGGTGAAAGGATGAAGGAAAATCAATAAAATTGAACATGAAAGGATAAACTCATCCCAGCATAGGTAAAAAATCTTCGGTTATGAAAAGATAGGAGAAAAGCTACTTTTTCGACAATCCTTTCAATGAAAGTCAAAGCAGAAGAGAGAAATGGAAAAATCAACAGGCACTGAATCTAAACAAAGCAAAAAGATGATCGAAGAAAATATTTCTTCATTAAAATCAAAGTTCATTACAAAGTGAAGGCCCATGAGACCATGTACAAAAAAGAAAAAGGAAAAAATGACAAAATCCTTAGAAGGCCCGGAACCCTCAAACTTTGGGCCATCGACCCTCGCCATTACAAGAGACTGCTTCAACCTAAAGATTTCTTCCTCAAGATCCCTCTTCTTCAGCAGACCCTCTACGTACATCCTGTCAGCTCATTGGTAGTTGTCTTTAGATTCTCTCAATTACCTCCTCAAAATCATCGACTCAGCCTCCGCATCCTTCATAACTTGATGCTCGTGTACCACTTGGATCTTCAATTGCTGGAGTTCAGCCTTATCCTTCTCGTATGCGACTGAAAGACCATCAAAGGACTCCCTCAAGAAGGTAAGCCACTCTGACTCTTTATCAACACTGACATGCTGATTATTGGATAATTATCTCTGAAGACAAGCCACCTCTTCGTTTGTCGATTTGAGCTCATTTTCGAGCCTACTTGCCTTCTCCGCTCAACCAATCCTATGCCTATCGTATCGAGCTTCGGCATCATGGAGCTACCTCTAGAGCTCAAAAAGTTTCTTCAACTAGTCTCAATCGCATTGTACCTTATCTGAAGACCACGACAGCTCCCCTCCAATAGTCGGATTGTCTCTCTAGCCAAATTAAGTTCGACTTCAAGGAAACTGACCTTCATAGTTAACGCCTAGGACTTATCACTGGCACTCTTTCTAAGTCTGGCCAACTCTTTCTCAAAGTTGCCTTTCCTAATGCTGAAGCTCATAGAATCTTTTATGTGTAGCTTTCGGAGATGGGTGACCTCAATCGCCGCCTCTGAAGTATTTTTTTTGGATCTCCAAAGTTCGTCTTATGTCTTCTTCAACTTTTTCTTCAGGTGATGAATCTTCCTCTTTAAATTTTTGACTATGAGCTTCAGACGGATACCTTGGGATAATAGCTCAGCATTAGTTGGAGATGATGGACCCTGACTATGATTGCTGGAGGGGTTCTGAACAACATCCACCATGACATAAGTATAAAGAAAAAAAGTTTATTTTCATTTCTCAAAATGTTCGGTATACATTGAAAGAAAAAGAGAAGAAAAGTACCAATTTATAAAAAATCTTAGACCTTGGCTGGTGCAGAGGCAGGCAAGGTCGGTACATTCTTTGCAGCATCGGGCTTGAGAATAGACTTAGAAGCTTCAACTACAAGTTTGGGAGCACCCGGGGTAGGTTTAGCAATAGGGGAAGTGGTGCCAACATTGGGGGTACTGGCTCCCTCACTGGGTTCATCTATCAGAAGGTTGAGGTCCACTTCAGGGAAGTTCTTCACAACCCTCCTCATGTAGATCTCGAACCCCTCCAAGAAGGCTTCCTGGGCGAACACGATCTTGATGTCCTCCATTTCTTTGAAGGACTTGAAGGCTTCGACAACCCTCTTCCTCTCGATGCCGACCTTTTCTTCAGCCTTCTTTCTTTTATCTTCGAAAAGGGTTAAGGCCACCCTCAGCTTCATGCAAACCTCCTCTTCCCTCCTCAATGCCTCCCAAAGGTGCTTGACTTCTGTAGTTTGAATTTCTAAGGTCACCTTCAAACACTCGACCTCGACTTGAACTCTCTCAACCTCCGCTTGAACCTCCTGTAGGGCTTTAGAAGCCTCAACTTGGCAAAGATCGGTGGCCTTCGAATGGGCAAACAAGTCATTTCCTAGCTATAAGACAGAAAGAAATTAAGTTAGAATTTTAAAAGTGCACCATTCATTCAAATAAGTTCAAAAAAAAAAGGGTTACCTCGAGATAGGTGGCAAAAGACTCATCAAATCTCATAGCATCCTCTATCTCAACCATTTTCTCGACAATGTGTAGGAGAATGCTACCCTTCATCAAGGATTGGACGATCTTTCGATCATCCAAAGAAGCTCGCTCCTGACTGGAGCCTTCGCCACTCAAATTCTCAGCCACCCTCCTCATCTTTTTCCTGATGGTATCCATTTTCTTTTTCTTCTTCTTCTCAGCAACCTTACGCTGCTCATGAAGCATGATGGTGGCATCCTCTTAGGATGAGATCGAAGTTGGTGTGGCTGCATCGGACTCGAGGATGGATGCTGCCTAGATCGACATGGCCAGGATCGGCTCATCAGTGTGAGCCTTCTTGAATGTTTCCCCCACAGAGCTGTCCTTCCTCTTGAGGGACTTGATCCCTTTGGCCAAACGGTTCTGCTCCTCAGGAGTCATCTTTGTAGAAGAAAAAATCATAGTCAGAAAAAGAAAGGAGACCATGCACAATTGACAGACTACAAAGGGCTATTTATCGTATTGAGAGGATTGAGATTGAAGTTAAATAAGGTCTAGTCCTCCAGGAGCTCGAAAGTTCTTCAGCTTGTCGGTCAAATTTCGATCCTCTTTCTCGAGCCCAGGAGCTTGGCGAACTGAGTCACTTATTTTCCTCCAAGAAAAAAGTCCTAGTTTTAGGAAAGGATAGGAAACAAAAAAGAATTTCTTCTTTCAATTATGAATGGAAGAAGGGGCATCCTTGAGCAACCCCTTCTTGCCGAACTGGAGAGACACATACCACTAGTCTTTGGCGGTCAAGTGATGTTTGAAAGTAAAGAAATTATGGAATAGGAAGATGGAAGGTCGGACGTCAGCCATAATGCACAAGGAGAGAAATCTTATGACAAACCTAAAGAAGTTTGGTACCATGGCGGCGAAGAAAATGTTTAAAAACTTGAACAAGTCAGTTATAAAAGAAGGTATCGACAGTCGAAGTCCCATCCGAAGGGTTTCAACGTACAAGCAAGTTCGGCCGGAAGGAGGAGAGCTAGCTTGATCACTAGGGCCAGGGAGTTCAAGTTCGCAATCCAAAGAAATTCCAAACTGGATCCTAATCAAAAAAAGATCTTCAGACCGAAGTTTACATGAAATAGTATCAGGGACGAAGGATGGCCGAGGTACTTCTACAAGCTCAGGATCCTTATGAGGAAGGTCCATTAATGCTAAATGAGCCGAACTTCTAGAACTGGTCGACCAAGACTCTTCAGAGGACATAAGGATCAAACTAAAGTGGAGAAAATTTTTAAAAAATCAAAGAAAATAAAATCTAAGACTTTCTTAAAGAAACAGAATGGGTAAAGACATCAAAAGACATAGATAATCAAAGAGAAAGATTCAAAAATTGATCTAAATCAATGGGAAAGAATGGAAAGACGATGAGCTCGATGGAAAATGAAGAAGAGAAGCCCCAAGAATCGAAGGAGTCAGCGAAAGACACTGGTGCCCTGGAGCAAGAAGGGAGAAGGGAGCCAGAAGGAAGGAGAAGGAGACCCGGGCAAAATGAAGCTCCTATGGAAGAAGAAGAGCTTAAATAGCTGCTGGGATCTGAGATGGTTATGATTGTAGATCTCCACTGACCAACCTTAGGTTGACGTGTGTTCCACTCACCATAGCGACAGACTGGCAACAAGCGGAACCTTTATTGCACCGCACCTTGAGCAGCACTTTCATGAAAATTTCAAGAATTTGTCTTTTTAGATCACCTCATATTTAAGAAGTTTCAATGCTAGCATGAAAAGAGTCAGGATCAGCTGTTCTATTAGCATGAAAAGAGAAAAAAGACTTCGGCACTCATATTTCTTTACTTCCTTCATTCAAATTTTGAACTTAGGAGTAGGAGGACTTGTGTTGGGTGTGAATCCTTTCCTACCAAATTCTGATAGGATATTTGGCCTTGAGAAAACTTCATCCGACAAGGACAGTCTTGCCTGATTCCAGTCGGTGAAGAGTTTACGCTCAGGCACCGAGACTGCAAACCTCCAACCTGAATTTATTGGCCAATCTTCTTCATTCAGATTTCTAGCTCCTTCGGATATCCCCAGAACCTATAGGGCATTATAGATTTTGCTCAAATGAACTTGAGCAGTAATGACAGGCCCTAGGCAGCTAAGTGATAGATCTAATTATGGTGTGGTTTGGCCGACCTTGGCACTACTTAAACCTTTTTTCAATAAAAAAAAACCATCCAAGCTGTTCGATATTGGACCAACGTCGGATCAATAGAACGTCTCTCAAGTTGAACTCCTATAATATACTAAGGATGGCAGACCTTAGGATTTCTGCATCAAGAGCTCTGAACACACAGGCAAAAGGACCTTGCCTCCTTTTTGTTAGCCTCCAGATGGCCTTGAAAGCAATCGAGCTTCAAAGGAATAGATAAGCAGCCAAACCTTTCCGCCAGTCAAACTCCATCTAGACTTTTCCAACGGATCTCCATCTGGACCCTTCTAGCAGAACTACTTTCGGATTCCTCCAATGGACTTCCTTCAGGATTTCTTCAATCACAGGACCTCCAAACCCCTTCTGATCGAACTCCCTCTAGTCACCTATAAGGGCCTTTACACCTACGCAAATCTAGCTATTTGCACAGCATGAACCCACTTACACACAAGCGATCTTGAAGGAGTCCAAACTCCACTAGAATTGATGAAACTCAAAGCTCTTCACCGCCAGCACCTACCTCCTCCAAACTTCAACTATTAAATCCCAACCAATTAGCGTGACACGATAATAGACACCACTCTCCGTAACAAACTCTATGTGGCCTGAATGATCTACTACTCAGCAGTTATGACTGTCACCATCAATTTGTTATAGGCTCCATCTATAAAAAGGATTCTCTATATATATTTTTTCTATGCTCTCTCCTACATCCCGAGACTCTTCTACTTTCTCTGCTGAGCATTCCATTTTTGTTAGTCGGAAGAATTGACTTGACCGTTGGAGGGTCCTGCTGGAGCCTCTCCTCCTCCAATTTGGACTTCTTTTGCAGATCTTGATGGTGACCTCGGCTTCTCCAGCTCTAGCTAGTTTCAGCATCAACCAAATTCTGCACCAATAGTATTAAATACCCACCTTCCATTTATGATTGTCGAACTCTATGATTCTGACAGCTTCAGTTAATGGGTCGGCCATGTTGTCTTTCCCATCGATCTTCTAAAGGTCAATATTACCTCGTTCCATAATCCCTCGTATAAGATGGTAATGACATAGAATGTGCTTGGTGTGCTGACATGTCTTTAGATCCTTTGCTTGAGCTATGACTCCAATGCTATCACAGTAAAGCAGAATCGGACCATCCAAGGAGGATGCCACTTTCAGCTCATCAATGAACTTCCATAGCCACACAACTTCCTTTATAGCATCGAATGTCATGACATACTCTGCCTCACATATAGAATCGACCATAATGTGTTGCTTAAAACTCTTACAGTAGATCACTCCACCATTCAAGGTAAATACATAATCTGACACACTCTTACTATCATCATGATCTGACTGAAAACTAGAATCAATATATCCCACAAATTTCAAGTCAGCATCTCCATAGATAAGTCACTGGTCCTTAGTATTTTTAAATACTTTAGGATTATTTTTACAATCTTTCAGTGATTCTCACTCGGATCAGACTGTTATCTACTCACTATTCCTAGTGAGTATCCCATATCCGAACTCATATACATCATGGTGTTCATAATAGAACACACTGTCGAAGCATATGGTATTCTATTCATATGCTCTCTCTCTTGAGGAGTTGTCGGATAATTTCTCTTCGAGAGAAAAATTTTATGACCTATCGAAAGATAGTCTTTCTTAAAATTTTTCATACTGAACCACTTCAACATGATATCGATGTACGTGGACTCAAATAATCCAAGCAATCTTTTAGATCTATCTCTATAGATCTTCATCCCTAAGATATAGGAAGCTTCTCCCAAGTCCTTCATGGAGAATTGAGATGACAACCAAATTTTTATTCTCTATAATGTAGGAATATCATTTTCGATTAAGAGAATATCATCTATATACAATACAAGAAATATGACTAAGAACTATGAGCCTATTTATACATGCAAGATTTTTCTCCATTCTTAATGAAGCCATATGTTCTAATTACTTTATCAAAATGCATGTTCCAACTCCAAGATGTCTGCTTCAATCCATAGATAGATCTTAGAAGCTTGCACACCTTGGACTCGTCTATAGATGTGAATCCCTCAGGCTGTATTATATATACCTCTTTGTCCAACTCTCCATTTAGAAAAGCCATTTTTATATCCATCTGTTAGATCTCATAGTCTAGATGTGCTGCTATTGCAAGCATAATCCTAATGGACTTGAGCATTGCCATCAGAAAAAATATCTTTTCATAGTCAATACCATAAAACTGACGATATTCCTTGACAATTAGATGGACTTTATAGATCTCCATCTTCCCATCTCCACCTCCTTTTCTTTTAAAAATCCACTTATACCTAATGGGTTTTACCCCTTCAGGTGGATCGACCAGTGTTCATACACTGTTAATCTTTATGGACTCCATTTTGGACTTCATGGCTTCTAGCCACTTATCAAAATCAAACTTCTGTATGGCATCCATGTAGGTGATCGGATCCTCGTCATTCTCATCGAGTTCAGTAGGATCACTGTCCTAAACTAAAAAATCATAGTATTTATTCGGCTAACATGGTACTCTACCGAATCTTCTCAAGGATGCCTCTACAATGGGCTTTGGGTTTGATCTTATGAAATCTAGTTCTATAGGTTCGCTAAAATGTGTCAGTTCTTCCATTTATTAAAATTCACTAAGCTCAATATTAGAGGCAGCTATTCCTTTCCTAAGAAACTTCTTTTTTAAAAAGATTATCCTATTACTGATAAACATCTTTTACTCTTTAGCAAGGTAGAAGTAATAACCCCTAGTTTTCTTGGGATACCCTATAAATAAGTATTTATCAGATCTGGGTCCAAGTTTTTATGCCTATAAATATTTGACATAAGTCGGACATCTCCAAATCCTATAGGAGAGAATGTTGGTCTATGCCCAGTCCATATCTCATATGGAGTCTTTGCAACAGACTTACTCCAAATATTGTTCAAAATATAACAAGCAGTCTCAAGTGCATAATCCTAAAAAAAATTGGTAGACTCGCAAATTCCATCATAGATCGAATCATGTCGAACAAGATTTGATTCCTTGTTGCCTAGAGGTTGCAACCTAAGAGACGAGGTGAATTGGATTTACAAAATTTTGGCCAATTTTAGCTATAAATAATTATGTGCCTAACTTAGATTAAGAGATTATATGGTGAAAGCAATTTATAATAGCAGAATTAAAGCATATATGTTGCTAAACAACAATAAAAAATTAAGCTAAACAAAAATTATAAGCAAGTAATGCAAGCAAAGAAATCACAACACAAACACATAAGAAATTTATAGTAGTTTAGAGCAACCCGCTCCTACGTCCACTACCCAAGTTTTTTTAGGAGTTTCACTATAATTCCTAGATTATAGTGCATTTATTTTAACCTGAGATAATAAACAAACCCAATTAATTTTGTCGGGCTCACCAACCATAACCCTACACCAATAGTTTTTTGGATTCACTATCAACCAAATTGGTTTTAACCTAGGAGCACCAACCATAACCTTTACGCCATCCAATTACCAGCTTGGACTAGCCTAATCTCCAAGTTTCTTTCTTCCAAAGAAACTTGTAAAGAAATGAAAATACAAAGTATATAAAAAAATTAGAACAAAATAAAAATAAAAAGGAAACTCTTTTTGATGAGTGAAAAAGATGCTGAATATGCACTCTTTGGTAGCTTCTCTTTTCTTCAAATGATGCTAAGAGATTTGCTTAAAGTATTATGGAAGATAACTCTTAAAGGCCCTCTGAATTTGAAGCTCAAATCTTTCTCTCTTTTTTTTTTATTGGATATTCAATGTAACTTCCTCTTCTTGAATGATTTTCTTTTTTAAATCCTTAATTCATTTTCTAAAATATTTTTCTAACTCTTTTTCTACTTGAAAGTAGCTTTTGAGTGAGTTTTGGCTATTGGAAAGCTTGGACTAGGCATTGGAGTGGAGAATGGCCCATTAGAGAGGTGCAGAAAATTAGCCATTATGCTCTATCTCATGCTTGGGATCGATATGTTTTCTTAAGGTGTTGATACTTTTTCCTTAGGTATCGATACTTTTTCTTAGGTGTGGACATCTCCTGGGATTTGAAAGATTTTTTCTCTATCTTCTATTCTATGCAGCAGAGATCAACCCTAGGATCATCCTCTAGCATAGGAGTCATCCTGTAGGTCATCTCCTCTACATGCCAGTGCATGCCAAAAGGCTATGATTGACACTTTTGCTCCTGGGGTCGACACCTAGACTTCTTAAACTTTAAAATCTTGATCCTTTTACTTCATTTCAGGATAGGGGTCTATTAGAATTTGATGCCTCGAATTTGATCCATAGTAAAGAAGAATCAGTATTAGCAAGTAGTCGAGTTGGCTCGGATACGGAGTCGAGCTGGCTCGAACTACAGTCGAGCTGACCCTCTCAGGTAGATAGAAAGTAGAAGTTTGGACAAGATGCAGTCGAGCCAGCTTGACCTCTAATCGAGCTGACTCGACGAAGACGAACAGAACTGGATGGGGTTTTCTATTTAGATTCGAATTATGATTAATCCAAAGGGTCTATGGGAGTTGCACGTGGACTATACGATCCAGCAATCATGGAGGGTTGCGGTCATGATCTGAAGGTTGAAAAATATTCCAAGACTCCATCAAGATCATGTTCGACTTATATTAGAAGAAAAATCACTATTAGGACTTCTGTGAACTGCTAAAAAAAGGATTCTCATCCTATTTAAAGGATTGAGGTGCTGTGAAGTAGTAAGATGGCATGTGTGACATGAGAGACATGTAGAGAGGCTCAAGCAGCCACTAAAAGGAGCTTGATAGAGTGTCGAGTACGTGCAGCCTGCGAGAGAGAGAAGCAATAAGTGCATAGCATCCGGCGAGGAGGATGTAAGGGTAGAGCATCTTGTAGCTTCTGAGGGTCTCCTTGAGATTCTAAGAGAGCTTTTATGAGGGTAGATTCTAGTTGAGAGAGATTTATGTATGATGAATTGAGAGTAGATGTTCTTCTCTTGTATCTATTTTTCTCTTTCATAGTGGAGCTTTGCATATTCCGTGGAGGCGAGCCCTTAGACTGATCCACATACTTGATTTCTTTTCTTGTTTTGTTTTCTTCTTTCTTCCTATCGCAATTCTTTGGTACTAGATTCATAACAAGTGGTATTAGAGTAGTTGATATTTCAATAGATTGGTATTAGAGCCAGATAGTACTAGAGTGCAGATTATAGTAGGTGATAGAGATTGAAGAATATGAAGAAGACAAGCACAATCAAGGTGGAGATCAATAGGTTCGATGGAAAGGGTAATTTTTCTTATGGCAAGCAAGGGTAAAGGATGTCCTCATCCAACATGGGTTGATTGATACTCTCTTGAATGATGAGATGTCAGCCACTATGGAGGTGAAGGATTGAAAGTGGATCTAGATTTAGGTGGTGAGCACAATTTACTTGTACCTAGCGGATGATGTGGTGATCCATGTACTTGATGAGATTTTTTCGATGGTGCTGTGGTCGAAGCTTGAGAAGTTATACATGGTGAAGTCACTCATCAGTACCTATTCTTTTGGAGGTAGTTCTACCAGCTATTGATGGATGAAGGTCAGAGCATCCAGGAGCATCTATCCAACTTACAGAAGATCCTTACCAATCTCCTCAGCATTGGTGAAAAAGTTGAAGAAAAGACCAGGGCATTAGTCTTCCTAGTATCGCTTTTTCCTTCATATAAGTCCTTGGTGACTACTCTTCTAGTAAGAAAGAGCACCATCAAGATAGACGAGGTCACTATAGCAATATTCCAAAATGAGATTCTTAGGAGGAAGAATCCAGCTTCGAGCTCAGATGGTGGTAGCTCAGCTTTGATGATTTTTGAAGGAGTAGGAGGTAGTAGACAGAGCGATAGAGGATTATGAGGAGGATGATCTAGATTTAAGATGAGGGACCAAAGCAAGATCAGATGCTACAGGTGTGATGAGTTGGGGCATCGAGTCAAGGATTGCCCATAATTCAAGGATCGGACGAGGCCTACTATAGCGACGATCAGTAGCGAGTCAGAGGATGATGTCCTGAAGATATCTGATGAGGTATCTATTTTTTTCAGTAGTGGATTTTTGTTCTGCATGCACATATCATGTTTATTAAAGAAAGGAGCAGTTTGACTCCCTAGATAGTAGTGAGGGCACTGCTTATCTATCGGATGGATCGAGTTATATGATCAAAGGCATCGAGATGATCAGCTGAAGGATACATGATGGTGTAGTGAGAAGATTGAAGGAGGTCTGATATATATCTGATTTCAAGTAGAATCTTATCTCATTGAGCAGACTGAATTCAAATAGCTATAGGTGGATTGTTGATGATGAAATTTTGAAGGTCATGCATGATGATAGGATGATATTGGAGGAGAAGAAGAGAATAAGAAGACATTACCATCTGATAGGAAGCTCAGTGCGAGATGGAGCTTCAGGAGCCAGGGGAAGCCCAGTACGAGGTTGAGCTCCAAGTAAAGGTGGATCAGGCACGAGATGAAATACTCAGGAGAATGAGAGGCGACATCGTAGAGTGAAGTTTCTATTATCGTAGGAGACTTTTCTGAGTAGGTCTTTGGTTCGAGTGGACACAATCCATGATGGAGGTGGGATCAAGTGGCCTGGCTTGACTTTCACGTTTGCCCATCCATGATCAGCAGGCATGCCCCAAGGCATGGGGGCGATATGGATCATAAGCTCTCAAAGTCAGATGGAGGCCGAATGTCGAGTTGAGGTAGAGATTGTTAGAATTTAACACCTTAAATTCGATCCATAGTAGAGGAGAATCAGTATTAGCAAGCAGTCGAGCTGGTTCGAATATGGAATTGAGTCGGTTCAAGCTGAGATAGAGTCGGCTTAAATCACAGCCAAGTTGGTCCTCTCAGGTAGATAGAAAGCAGGAGTTCGAACGAGATGCAGTTGAGCCAGCTCGACCCTTGACCAAGTTGGTTCGATGGAAACAAATAGAACAAGATGAGGTTTTCTATTTGGACTCGAATTGTGATTAATCCAAAGGATCTATGAGAGTTGCGCATGGATCATAGGATCCAACGATCATAGAGGGTTGCGATCATGATCTGAAGGTTGAAAAATATTTCAAGACTCCATCAAGATCATGTTCAACTCATATTAAGAGAAAAAGCTATGTTAGGACTCCTGTAAACTATTGAGAAGAGGATTCTCATCCTATTTAAAGGGCTAAGGTGCTATAGAGCAATAAGGTGGCACATGTGGCATGAGAGGTATGTAGAGAGGCTCAGGAAGCAGTCAAGAGGAGCTTGGCAGAGCGTCGAGTACGTGCAGCCCGTGAAAGAGAGAAGCAATAGGTGCATAGCATCTGAAGGAGAGGTTGTGAGGGCAGAGCATCTTGTAGCTTCTGAGGATCTTCTTGAAATTCTGAGAAAGCTTTTGTGAGGATAGTTTTTAGTTGAGAGAGATTTATGTACGGTGAGTTGAGAGTGGGTGTTCTCCTCTTGTACCTATTTTTCTCTTTCATAGTGGAGCTTTGCATGCCTCATGGAGACGAGCCCTTGGGCTAATCTATGTACTTGATTGCTTTTTTTATTTTATTTTCTTCTTTCTTTCTATCACAATTCATTGATACTTAATCCATAACAAGTGGTATCAGAGTAGTTGATACCTCAACAGGATCGACACATTTAGCTTTGGGATCGACACCTCCAAGTCTGAAACTAAAAAATTAATTCTTTGAAGCCCTTGACTTGATGGTTTTTGCTTAGATCTTTTTTTGGATTAATTCTTCAATTTAAATACCTGAAAAGATCTACATCACTCATAAAACACATGGTTAAATACTCAAATACTCAAAGTTTGGTAATCATCAAAATCAATCATGGGATCAACAATCTTCTTCTTTTTGATGATGGCAAAACTTTGAGTATATGCATAAAAATAAAATTTGATGTGTTTCAATAAATTGGCTAGTGTAAATCATGAAGTGATAATGTATACAAGTATAAATGCATGCTTCATGAAGGTTTCCATTTAGCTTAAATTCAGATTCATAAATTTAAAATCTTTTGATAAGCTCTAAGCTCTAAGCTCCATGAAATGTATAGCATATACTCAACAAATCTCTTCCCCCGCTTTTTGACAACATTAAAAGAAGATCTAATGGGAAGAAATAAGGAATATCATAAAAAACAATCGATATTAAAAAAAAGGATCAATTTCAAAAATTTTAGAAAATTAAGCTTGAGAGGGTATCAAATTTGAAATTCGTGGGGCCTTTAATATGAAAAGTGAGCATGCTTGATATCAAATTCATGTTGATGTCACTCTCCCTCTTTCGAAAATATTTAAATCCTGATCTTATCAAGATATATGGATAGAGCTTTCATAAGATGTATTAGTACAATTGATACCAAAAAATATGAAGCCAAAATTCTATTTTATACCGCTAAAGTAGATTTTCAATTTAAGTTAAAAAATTAGATCTTATTAATTAAGAACTATTGTAACAAGATATTTATTCTTTTCTTTTCTTAAAAGAAATCCAATAATTTAACTTAGAAAAGGTATGCATCATGAATGTATCAAATAATGAAAATTCGGCAAATTAAGTTTCAATTTTGAAACTCTTCCATATGGTAGCACTTAAAATCATTTTTAGATCCTTAAAGGAATTTGGAAGCTTGAAAATGTGTTAAAATTAGCATGTTTGTAGTATTTTAGCTTCAAATTTATTTCTATTAGTTTTCAAAGAAGTTTAGTAATGCAGTCAAGTAGATCCAAAGGAATAAGCATATGTAAATCAGGGTTCCGGAATAGGATGTAATTGAATTTTCTTAGCACAAATCAATATGAATCTTTTAGGATGAAATATGATTTGTCATAAAAAAAAAAATTTACATTCAGAGTACATTTCAAAATCAGTTAAACTCTAATTAATTGTTAAGAGTAATTAATTATTCAAATTATGCAAGTTAAGATAGAAGATTAAAGGCACATGAAGGCTTAATGGTGTCGTGCAGTGAATGTTCATTTTCCAACACAAGTCATTTAGAATTTTCAATCAAATCAAAATGAAGTATTTCTCCTCCTTTTTCTTTCAAATTAATGAAATTGAAATGTGTTTTCAATCAATTTATCATTTTTTCTTTAAAGTTTTCTCTCCTTTTGTTTTACAAACATAGCCGTTGTCATGACTGAGTAAAAATTTAAAAGTATTAAGCATTAATGGAGTAAGACTAATTATTAATTAATTCACATATCAATCAACCAACCAAATCATTCATTCAAGAAGAAACAAAATAATATGATGGAAAAAGTAATGGAGGCTTTTTTTTTTTGAATTAGTAATATTATTTATTCAAGTCTTAAAATTTGCTCTTATTAAGAAAACAAGAGTCAAGGTTTGTTCTTTTTGTGTTAAACTTTTTTACTTTCCAATTGTTCTTCCTTTTTAATGAGCACTTTTAAATTTTAGATTATCAAAATTAAATATTTATATTTATTTAAATTATATTTCTTTTGAATTTGCTCCTTACTTTTGTAACAAAAGTCAAATTCAAGAATATAAAAAGATAACAAGACAGTCATGCAAAAATTCCTAGCATCCTTAGTGATAAGGTCAGGCTCTATGAACTAGGATCAGGCTGGAGAGATGAAGGTGGTCTGACATTGACAGATGGCTGGCCTGAAACATCTATTCTCGTAGTAGAAATCTCCTGAAATAGTCATCTAGCCTCCTCTCTAAGTAGTGAGAGAGCCTCTAAGATGAGTCTCTGAATCTCTAAACTGACAATAGTGATGATCCTCAAGAAAAACCTCTTAACAAGCAAGTCCTCATCCAGTCTAAGATGTGATCTATCTGACATCTCTGGATGATCCATCGGTGCCTCTATGGTCTCACAAGTCTACTCTGCTAGTGCTGCTAGCTCCTCCATCTAAATGTCTAGCATTGGTATTGTAGGTAGAGCCTCAACTGGATCCTCTGCCTGAAACTGAGCTCCTCAATGAATCCAACGAACACCCAGTCTCTCAAATCCCATACGACTTAGGAAGTGTTCGTTCTAAGTATTTGTATGCATCAGAGCTCTAGTGGTCTCTCTATCAAGATCTACCCCATGCTCTTGAAAAACCAATGTCAACACCATCCCATAGGATAGAGAAGTCCTACATTTTCCTACTATATCCTTCATAAATCTGATCATAAGTGCCAGGAGGTTCAGGGGGATCTCTCAAATAATATAATACATGAAAGGTATGTCTCTTGCAGCTACAAAGTCAAGTCTCTCGATTTTAGGAAAGAAAATCTTGCTGGTAATGTGATATAGGAGGCATATTTCAATAGACAACCGATTAGCACTTATCTCCTCTATATCACTAATATCCTTTCTTCTCAAAATATATTTAAGTCCTTCAGATCTCTTTTCAAGTTTATCAATTTAGCTCCCTTCAGCTCTCATCATCAGAATTCTTCAAAACATTTCATAGTAAAAAATAATTAGAACTCCTTTCACTTTGGATTAAATGACCCCATCTCCACTTTTCAAGTTTAAATAAAATTCTCTAACAAGGTTAGGGTAGGTGAGTATATTCAAGGAACAGAAGAATTTTCAACCTAGATTTTTGATTTTTCTTCCAAAATCAAATCCATTTTTCTTAAGAATGCCAAAATCTATCTTTCTACTAGTAGAAACCACATAGGAGACTATGGTTGACTGAGAAGGGGTGGCTCACGAAGATGAGAGAGTAGTCGGAGTAGGAGACACCGCTAGAGACAAGGGAGGGGATGATCTTTGCTCGGCATGGTGCTTCGAGCGCCATCACAGACCAGAGATGGAGAAAAGGACGACCTAGGACTTGGAGAACCCGTATGGGGTCTTCTTTTCCGTCGTGCAATCCAGTTCACATGTGGCATTTTTCACCAAACCAAGGGAAGGAGGGAATGAGGAAGGGTTTTGAAGGTTTGGATTGGATGGGGAGGAAGTGTAGAGATGTCCCTATTCGAAGGAGCAAACCGAAGATAAAAATAAGAAAGGGATGGCTTGGGATTTGAAAAATCCAGTCCTAAAAAAGGAGTCGACACCTTGCTTAAAAAGTGGTGACACCTTAAAAAGTATCGACACCAGTAAAATAAAGTGTCGACACCTTCCAGAACTATTCTAGAATGATTTTTCTGTACAAGTATCAACACCTATAGGGCTTAGTGTCGACACCTTGATACAAAAAAATTTAGAAAAGATCCAAATCAAGAGAGTTTTAATCAAATTATGATAAAAAAGGTTATTCAATCAATTTTGGAGGTCAAAAATGATATTCAAACTGAATTTGAGATTTAATGATTTAACCAAAGGATATGATGATCAATTGATTTATGAGAATTTAAGGAGGGAAAATCTAGATGTAAGCTCTATATGTTTAGCTTCAACTAGGAAAGACTTGAATCTTTAGAGAACTAAAATGCAATGCAGCTTCAAACATTTAAATTTATGAAGGGATGATTTATATTCAAGTATTTATTTTATGCATGTAATCTTGAGTAAATTTAACAATTTAGCATTTTATGGGAGAAGGTCAAACTTAGTTTCTTGTAAATTTAGTAATTAAAGCATTTAAACCAATTGAGCATCTCTTAGTTTAAGTTTATCAAATATGGAATTGATATGGAGAGTCTTAAAATATCAAGCTAAATTTCAAGTTTAATCAATTCAATCATAAATATATAGAAGAGAGCATATTGGTCTTTAAAATCAAAACATCATGATATAAATTCATTCCATGCATCAAAATTAATCAATTGTATATAAGAAATATTTTAAGCAAGAAATTTCATATATATGCATATTAATCAATGATTTGAATGAATAAAAGAATTTCAATAATCATTGATGGTATGATGAGAGAAGCTTAGATTATACCAACAGTCACCATCCATCATCTATCTTTTCCAAGGCATCCAAGCAAGAAATTTTTTTCATTTTTTTAAGCTCATTGTATCCTTGACATACCTGCAAAATTACTTCATAGCTTTTGGTACCCAAGTCATCTTAGATCTATAAGAGTTAGTGTTTAAGGTTCCTTTTGGAACCTAAATTTATTTAATCAATGTTTGGCCAATTTTTTTAAGGTTACATTCTAAAATTTTGTGGCTAATTTGATTACATTTAAAGCATTTGATAGAATGATTTTTAGTTGTAACTCTTATAAAATTATTTCTAGTATTTTGCTATTTTTTTAAAATATTAAAATTTATTTTTATTTTTTAAAAATAGCACCATTAGTTTTTACCATAGATTAATGATTTTGAAGTCTAATTGTAAACTTTTTAGCTATAGATTTCAAAACCTCAACTTCTCTTTTTAATTTTTTATTTTTTTCAAAAGCTCTTTCTTTTCATTTAAAAGATTTTCATTTTCTTTTAGAAAAGATTTCAAAATATCATTTTTTTTAAAGCTCAACATTTTTTTAACTAAAAAATTTTTAGATTTAATCAAATATTCTTTTTCTTTAGCTAAAGAATTCTTTTCCTTCATTAAATTAGAGTTATCCTTTTTAGTCTCCCTACTTTTCTATCTTAATTTTTTAAATTCATGTATTAGTTTATTAAAGGCATCAAGTAGTTCATCAAAAATAAAATTGGATGAGTTTTTGGAATTTACCTCATTCTCCAAGGCCATGAGGCAAAGATTTTTATTTTTCTCTTCCTCATCCAAGCTTGACATGTCATCACTTTCCCAAATTCCTAGTAAAGCATTTTTCTTCATCTTTTTAGGGCACATTTGGTTGTTGGTGTCATTTATCTTCTTTTCTTTCTCTTTCTTTTTCATATCTTTCTTCATGAGGAACTTCTTAAATTTTTTTGAAAGAAGTACCATGTCCTCATCATCTTCCTCCAACTCATTGCTTTCTTAAAAATTTAAAGTAGACTTGAAGGTGATGGTCTTCAATTTTTTTTGCTCCTCTTTTTCTTCCTTTTGAGCCATATGCATCTCATAGATCATGAGAGAACCCATGAGCTCTTCTAGGGATAGCTTGGTGAGATCCTTCGCTTCTTGTATTGCCATCATCTTAGCTTCTCATTATTTAGGTAAGGACTTAAGCACCTTGCAAATAAAATCATGGTTAGAATAAGTTTTGCCTAGGCTATTTAAAGCATTTATAATTTTAGCAAATTTGATGAACATATAAAAAATAAACTCATATTTTTTTATCTTAAATATTTTATATTTATAAATAAATAAGTTAATTTTAGATTCTTTGACTTGGCTTACTCCTTCATGAGTTATTTCTAGTATGTTTGAAATTTTTTTAGCCGATGTGCAAGATGATATTCTATTAAACTCATGCACATCTAAGGAGTAATAAAGTATATTGATGACTTTTGCATTTAATTGAATCATCTTTTTATTAAATTGATCCCATTTCTTTTTCAGTTTAGAAAAAGTCATACCATTAATATCATTTATAATTTTTGTGGATGTGTGTGGTCCTCTAGTTATGATTTTCCATAAATCATAATCTAGAGCTTATACGAAAATTCTTATTTTGATTTTTCAAAAGATGTAATTGGTGCCATCAAATAAAGATGGTCTAATGGTGGATTGGCCCTCAATAAAAGAAACACTACATAGGATTGCCATTTGATCTTTTGTCCTTGATGGTTAGGTCAATAATTAATAATAAAATATTTGCTCTGATACCACTTATTGCTTAGAGGTTGCAACCCAAGAGGAGGGGTGAATTGGGTTTATAAAATTTTGGTCAAATTTAGCTTTAAACAATTATGTGCCTAACTTAGCTTAAGATATTATATGATGAAAGCAATTTATAGCAGTGGAAATAAAATATATACATTGCTAAACAAGAATAAAAAATTAAGCTAAGCAAGAATTATAAGCAAGTAATGCAAGCAAAGAAATAACAACACAAACACATAAGAAATTTATTATGATTCGGAGCAACCCACTCCTACGTCCACTTTCCAAATTTTTTTTGAAAGTTTTACTATAATTTCTAGATTACAGTGCATTTATTTTAACCTAAGATTACAAACAAATCTAGTTAATTTTACTGGGCTCACTAACCACAATCCTACATTGATAATTTTTTGGATTCACTATCAATCCAGTTGATTTTAACCTAGGAGCACCAACCATAATCTTTACACCATCCAATTATTAGCTTGGACTAGCCTAATCTCTAAGTTTCTTTTCTCCAAAAAAACTTGTAAAAAAATAAAAATATAAAGTATATAAAAAAATTAGAATAAAATAAAAATAAAAAGAAAACTCTTTTTGATGAGTGAAGATGTTGAATATGTGCTCTTTGATAGCTTCTCTTCTCTTTAAATGGTGCTGAGAGATTTGCTTGAAGTATTGTAGAAGATAACTCTTGAAGACCCTTTGAATTTAAAGCTCAAATCTCTCTCTCTTTTTTTTTATTAGATATTCAATGTAACTCCCTCTTCTTGAATGATTTTTTTCTTAAATTCTTAATCTCATTTTTTAAAATATTTTTCTAACCCTTTTTATACTTGGGAGTGGCTTTTGAATGAGTTTTGGCCATTAGGAAGCTTGGATTAGCTGTTGGAGTGGAGAATGGCCTATTAGAGAAGTGCAGAAAACTAACCATTATGCTCTATCCCATGCTTGGGGTCGACACTTTTTCTTGAGATGTTGACATTTTTTTCTTAGGTGTCAACACTTTTCCTCAGGTGTCGACACCTTCTAGGATTCGATGAATTTTTGCTCTCTATCTTCTATTCTATGCAACAGAGGTTGACCTTAGGGTCATCCTCTAGCATAGGGGTCATCCTGAAGGTCCTCCCCTCTGCATGTCAAAGCATGCCAGAAGGCTGAGGTCGACACTTTTGCTCTTAGGGTCCACACTTGGACTTCTTAAACTTTAAAATCTTGATCTTTTTACTTCATTTCAGGGTAGGAGTCGATGCATTTAGCTTTGGGATCGATGCCTCCAAGTCTAAAATTCAAAAATTAATTCTTTGGATCTCTTGACTTAATGATTTTTGTGTAGATCTTTCTTGGATTAATTTTTTAATTTAAATACCTAGAAAGATCTACATCCACTCATGAAATACATAGTTAAATACTCAAATACTCAAAGTTTGGCAATCATCAAAATCAATAATGGGGTCAACATTCCTTCTTTCAGGCACACCATTATGCTGTGGTATTTCAGGAGGAGTCCATTATGAGAGAATTTCATTTTCTTCTAGATATGTCAAAATTCATTAAAAGGGTATTCACCTCCTCGGTCTGACTGAATAGTTTTAATACTCTTTCTAAGTTATTTTTTTACCTCATTGTGATATTATTTGAATATTTCAAACAAATCAAATTTACTCTCCATAAGATAGACGTACCTGTACCTAAATAGGTCATCAATAAATGTGATGAAGTAGTAATACTCGTCTCTGGCACATGTATTCATAGGTTTACATGCATTAGTATGTTCTAGATCCAAAAGTTTAATGGCCTGTTCATCCTTTATAGTAAAAGGTGATTTGGTCATCTTACCAAGAAGGCAGGACTCACAAGTACTCAAGGATTCATAATCATCGATGTCAAGGATACGCTTCTTGACTAACTTGTTGATCTTATTTTTATTTATATGATCGAGTCGATAGTGCAAAAGATAGGCATCAGTGATATTATCTAGTTTTTAATATTTATTTGATGTGTACATTATACTAATAGACTATGATAAAACATAAATACCATTTTTTAATTATCCTTATGTGTTGTGACATCATTCATAATGATATCATAATAATTTTTTTTATTGATAAACAATAACCATCTTGGGCTAAGAGCCTAATAAATATTATGTTTATCATAAAAGATGGATAATAGTGACAGTCACTTAAAATGATATTATTAGTTTTGAAAACAAGCTCAAGAGTTTTCAATGCTAGGACTGAAACATTTCTTCCATCCCCAATATTCAAAAATCTATTGCCATTCTCAAACTTTCTATCAATTTAAAGTTCATGCAATGAGTTGCATATATGAACTGGACTTTCGATATCTAATACCCAGGTTGAAGTATCATAAATGGTGAAATTATAAGGTGTTATCATATAACAGCCTTGACCAGCAACTCCTTGTTGATTTCTCCTATTTAGCCTATTCAAGTCAAGAGGACCATTTCTCTTTGGATCTACCTGATTAGGGTCAATACTAGACTTCTTGAAATAAGGTCCTATAAGCTTGTCACTATTCAATAGTGAACGGAGCAGACTAACACTAGCCATTCTATTTATCTGAAAGAAAAATCCAAGACCATATTAGCACTTAAATTATTTAACCATAAAGACTTGGACTTTAGTTTAAAGGTTCTCTCACTATTTTTATGAATTGGTAGCATCTACCTCCAATTTGAGGAATTGCACTAACTCCTTAGTGGATACTGAAATCTACATAGACTACAAACAGGCTGGAGAAAAGCTCTGGCCAACCTACATGTATCTTAAGTTCGATGCATCAAACAAATGAAGATTAGACCCGAGAAAAGTTCTGGCCAACCTGATCACCATTCTAAGAGTGTGATCGAGTCATCATTTGATGGATAATAATTTCAATATCCAAATGAATACCAGGTGTAAGACACCTCCAATGTCCACCTAAAAAATTGAACTCATTACCATTCACCTTAATAGGAGGCTATGACTCAGTTATCCCCATAACTTTATTATTTTTAAGGATCCAATAATTTAGAGAATTTAGTTTATATGTGATTTAAGGATAGAGAAGATATGGACCAATTTACTCCCACTGACTTCACTAAGTCAAATCCTCCTACTGACTTTATAAGTCAATAAATGAGGACTAGGATTAAATTTGGTCCATGTCCACCTAATTCAGTCTTATTGATTGAAATTAGTCAAACTAATTCCTAATGACATCGGTCAGCTCGAATCACCAAGTGATCTAATCAAATCCTGATTGACCATGTCGACCAAGTGAGTGAGATCAGTGCAAGGGATATACCATTAACTCGTCAAAGATCGAATCAATGTGAGTAGCTTCCAATTAAAAACCACTGGTCTAGACTACCAAACTTATCTTAGATACCAATCGATTAATTAGGTTTAATCCGATCAACCTAGTAATTTTGGATTGGACCATTTAGCCAGGAATCAAGTTGATCTCGGTCCTTGTTAAAGACATGGACTTGTCCAACTACAACTATTGAAGTTAAATCTAGAGTGTTCTTGACTTAATCTAATTCAACATTTGGTTAGATTCGATAAATTACTCTAGTTAAGTTCATTTTTTAACTAATCTTAGGTCTAACCTAATTAATGGATCTATTCATCTAACCCCTTAACTCACAGTCTTATTCTTTTGTCTTAGAATCTTTAATTCACAATTCTAAAACCTACTAGACAACACTTAATCTTTTAATTAAGTTTTTGGGCTGATGGGTTGGGGTTCAACATTTTTAAAATAATTTTTAAATTTTGAAAGATTTTCTCTATTTTCTATTCACTAAATGGGTCGACTTATTTTAAAAATTAGTCGACTCATTTTGTAAATAGCAATCTATTGCTAATTTTATAATAAAAAATAAAGTATAATAAAAATTAAACTATGAATCATCTTTTAGATCAAATCTAAATTTATTCATGTTTAATTTTTAATTAAAATAATTTTAATAATAAAATCCTTTCACTATTTATCTTAATGAATGAGTTCACGGTGGCATCCCTACCACCATAAGAGATCCCCATCAAATAGAAGGAGATGACCTTTAAACCATACTTATCCTTTATGATCGGATAGCTTGGTGGCTCATTCTGAAGGAACCAGATTTAGGATTTCAAGATTAGATCTTGAAACTTTTTCTAGATCAGCAATGGAAGACTCAAAATTAATCTAATTAATTCTAAATATCAGATAATCCCTAGATCTAAGACCATATTATATGATTATTGGATGGCATTTAAATCAAAAATCAAAAATAAATAAGAAGAAAAGATTGATCACATCAATCTAGATCTACACTACATTACATGCATGTATGAAAAAAATAATAGATCAGATCTATTACCTGAGTGAGTTAGACATTCTAACATATTGATCCGGACTTGGGGATGAAATTGTAAGCTGTACACACGTTCGGCCTCTAGGAGTCATCCACACGAGTCCATGATCACGATAAAAAATCTAGATGCTGAAAATCAGCACAGTATGCTAATACTGCACTGATCTTTCTTCAATGGTTAATCAGATGCCTCTTTTCTTCTAGATTGGACTCTTCCAAAAGAGGAGAAGAAGAAGAAGAGATTTTAGATGTGAGACACTCCCAGAAAACCCAAGGAAGAAGGAAGGAAAGAGATGAATACAGCAATCCTAGAAGAAGACCCTCTTCTTCTTCTCTTTGCTCTCACCTGACACCTAGTTTGGTGCCTATGGAACCCCAACACCCAAAGGTCCTTTCCATCTAATTTTTACATACCTTAAAGCCCTCTCAAAGATCTATAATCCACAAAAATTTTAAGCTAAAATTCATTCAAAATATATAGAAAAATAAGAGTCCTTGTCTAGGTCAAATACTAGACAAGGAAAGGTCAAACAGGGCAAGGCAAGGGGCGCCCAACTCTTTGGCACCCCCTCCATAATTTTGGCATGTACTAGCAAGAAAAGATGCACAAAAAAAGGGGTTTCTCATATGGAATAAGAGAGAAATTAATTAGGAGAGGGGGTGGCACCTTTTGAGAAGAGTTTGGGTTTGTTAGGATTCTATCTTATAGAATCCAATATCAAAACAAACTCCTTCTTTGACTTGGTCTTCTATCCAATTACCATATGAGAAAGAGAGAAAAAGAGGGGGCATACATAAAGATTAGGAAGAAAAAGATTTTTCATGAAAAATATCAAAAAAATAGGCATGGGGGCACTGGGACAAAGGTGGCACAAGGAGGAATCCTAGTCTTACTAGGATTCTATCTATGACTTGGTCAAAATGATTTCTTAAACCAAATTAAACCAAAGCCAACTCAACCAAATTAAATTAGGTTCTAACCCAATTAATGATTCAATTAAATTAGATTAAATTAGATTTAATTTTAATTTAATTTTTTAATCAAATTAAGAAATTGGGTTAACCTAAGTCCTAGTTAGACTAGGACTAGTTTTTTTTCTTGCACTTGACTTATCCAATAAGTCAATTGGAATTGATCCAATCAAGTCCAAACCAAATATAATTAAATCATATTTAATTAGACTTAATCTCAGTCCTTTGATTTAATCAAATTAAGCCAATTAGCAATCAAATTGCTAATCAATCCTCCTATAATACTTGCACTAGGTTAAACATCAATTGTATTGATCATTTAATCCTAGAACGATTCTCAATCGTTGATCAACCATCAAATTAGATTGTGAGCTCTAATGTGTGTGGCCTCATAGGTTCAAACCTAAGCTGATAGCATATGAATAAATTTTTGTACTAATTAAAGTGACCATCTAGTAATGATATCCGATGGTCGGATAGTTTGAATGTGTAGAACACCATCCTTAGAACGCATGCGGATATTGTTTTCATATAATTCATCCTCTTAACCAAAATGCTCGTAAGATACTTTAGAGTTCAACTATAAACTCTGATCAGATTGTCCACATTGTATTTCAAAATATCAAATCCATCTGATGGATTATCCTAGCTAAGGTTTTGCTATATTAAAATACAGTGATACATTCTTCTCCAACTCTTGGAGTGGTCAATTCCATCTTGATTATACATCGACTTTGCAAGTACTTGATTGTGCCCAGAAGTCTTCTGTTACTGAATTAGAAATTCAGTTAGTCCGGTACCAAAGCATAGTGAGTTGCTTACAAGTTATTGTGGTGATCTCAGGTCTAAGGGATACTTATACTTATATCCCATCAGAGACATCCTCGACAGTAGAATGCTCTAGAGTTGATCACGTTCAATGACGATGTACCCATACATCTCACCTGTATGCCATACTAGTGTCTCCACACTTCTTGGTTAAGAGAACAACCAACCTATATGGCATACAGTGACCTATGCTCGATAGACGCTATTATCCTAATTAACAGTCTATCATTTGGTCGTGAATAAATTTAAGGACTAATCGATAAATCCTCTCTTTATCGAAGCTAAATAGTCCTAAGAACTTCATCACAAAAATGGAGTTCGTTAGAAGATGAAGACTTGTGATGAAAAATATGCCAAAGTATTTTATTTATTAATGATCAATTACATATACAAAGTAGCTCAACCATTAATAGGCTAACGATTGCTTTTGGGATATAATTTTCAACAACTTTCACTTATTCTAAAGCCACTTGGCACAGTATCTAATACCCATCTTTGACTTATAGTTGTCGAACTTCTTGATTGCCAGGGCTTTAGTGAAGGGGTCAGCTAGGTTCTTCTTTCTGTCGATCTTCTGAAGGACGATGTCATCATGATTCATGATCCCATATACCAGATAAAAGTGGTGCAGAATGTACTTTGTCTGCTGGTATACCTTCAGTTCCTTTGCTTGAGCTATGGCGCCGGTGCTGTCGCAATAGAGTAGGACTAGACCATCAATGACGGATGCTACTCCGAGCTTGGTGATGAACTTTCTTAGCCACACAGCTTCCTTTGCTACATCTGATACTGCCATGTACTCTACTTTGCAAACAGAGTCTATCACTATATGCTGCTTGAAACTTTTTCAACAAAAGCCTCTACCATTTAGAGTAAAGATATACCCTGATACACTTCTGCCATCATGGTCAGATTGAAAATTAGAGTCTGTAAACTCCATAAGTTTCAGATCTGACTCATCATAAACCAACCATTAGTCCTTAGTATTTTTCAAATACTTAAGGATGGTTTTAACTATCTTTCAGTGATTTTTTTCAGGATTAGACTGATATCTACTCACTACTCCTAGTGAGTATACCACATCTAATCTCGTACATATCATTGCATACATGATAGACCTCACTATCGAAGCATATGGGATTCTACTCATATGCTCTCTCTCTTTAGGAATTATCGGATAATCCTTCTTAGAGTGTGAAATTTTTTGACCTATTGGAAGATAGCCCTTTTTGGAATTCTCCATGCTGAACCTCTTCGGCATAATTTCTATGTACGTGGATTGGGATATACCAAGCATCTTTTTAGATCTATCCCTATAGATCTTCATCTCTAGGATATAGGATGCTTCATCCAAGTCCTTCATGGAGAACTATGATGACAATCAGACTTTTATTTCCTATAGTGCGGGAATATCATTTTCAATTAAGAGAATGTCATCCACTTACAAAATAAGAAATATCACTACTGGACCATTTGTCCATTTATAAATGCAGGATTCTTCTTCTTTCTTAACAAAGCCATACATTTTGATCACTTTATCAAAACGCATGTTCCAACTCTGAGATGCTTACTTCAATCCATAAATGGATCTCTGAAGTCTGCACATCTTGGACTCATCTATGGATGTGAATCCCTAAGGTTGTATCATATACACCTCTTCAGTCATCTCTTCATTTTGGAAAGCTGTCTTCACATCCATCTGCCAGATCTTATAGTCTAGGTGGATAACTATTGCAAGCATATCCGAATGAATTTGAGTATTGCCACTATAGAGAATGTCTCATCATAGTCAATACCATAATGTTGACGATACCCCATGGCAATCAGATGGACTTTATAAGTCTCTACCTTTCCGTCTGTGCCTCTTTTCCTTTTGAATATCCATTTATATCCAATGGATTTAACCCCTTCAGATGGGTTAACTAATATCTATACATCATTGACCTTCATGAAATTTATTTCGAATCTTATGGCTTCTAGCCATTTCTCAGAGTCGGATCTCTGCATAGCATCCATGTAAGTGATCGAATCCTCATCATTCTCATCGAGTTCGATGGGATTACCATCCTGGATCAAGAACCTATAGTATCTATTCGGATGGTGTGGTACTCTATCAGATCGCCTTAATGGTGTGGATTCCCTAGGCTTTGGATCTAATCTGATCAAATCCGACTTAGATTCAGCATTTTGTGTCAGACTTTCTATCTATTAAACTTCATCAAATTTAACATTAGAGGCAATAGTTTCTTCACTAAGAAACTTCTTTTCCAAAAAGGTTGCCCTAAGACTGACGAACACCTTTTGTTCATCAGCATGGTAGAAATAGTATCCTTTGATATCTTTTGGGTACCCTTTAAATGCACACTCGTCAGACCTAGGTCCAAGTTTATCTATAATTAATCGTTTGACATAAGCCGAGCACCTCCAGACCCTGAGGTGTGAAAGTGCTAGCTTACATCCTATCCATATCTCATATAGAGTTTTAACCATAGATTTACTTGGAATCCTATTTAAAAGATAGCAAGCCGATTCGAGTGCATATTCTCAAAGGAATATCTACAAGCTGGCAAAATTCATCATGGATCAGACCATGTCTAATAGAGTCCGATTCCTCTTTTTAGATACACCATTATGCTGTGGTGTTTCTGAAGGAGTCCATCGAAAGAGAATCCTATTCTCTCCTAGATATGTGAGAAACTCATCAGAAAGATATTTTTCTCCTCGATCAGATCGAAGAGTTTTATACTCTTTTTAGTTTATTTTTCTACTTCACTTCAAAATTGTTTGAACATTTCAAAAGAATCCAACTTATGTTTCATCAGATAGACATATCCATATCTAGATAGATCATCTGTGAAAATGATGAAGTAGACATAACCACCTCTAGCACTTATGCTCATTGGTCCATATACATCAGTATGTACTAGACCTAAGAGCTCCGTGGCTCTCTCATCTTTTTTAGTAAAAGATGACTTGGTCATTTTACCAAGAAGACAGGACTCACAGGTTGGAAGTGATTCACAATCACTGACTTCGAGGATTCTCTCTTGACTCAACCTATTTATACTATTCTTGTTTATGTGACCTAGCCTACAATGCCATAAGTAGATATCAGACACACTATCTAATTTAGAATGCTTGCTGGTTGAATAGACTACATTAATAGGTTGTGATAATATATATACACTATTGTTCAATTATCTGCAGCAAGCAGTAACACCATTCATAATGATATTACAAACTTATTTCTTTATTTTTTATAATTGTTCATGGTCAAAAGGCCTACAAAAATTATATTTAAAAAAAAATTAGGACAGAAATAACAATCACTAAGAACAACAGTATGAGATTTAAATACAAGTTTAAAAATTTCTAAAGCTAGAACTAGAACTGGTCTTCCATCTCCAATGTTTAGGAATCTTCTATTATTGTCCACATCATTCCAGACATCACCTAGCTCTGATGCCAAATTGTAGACCCATGATATCGCTCGAACACCAATCATCCTTGACATCACAAGCATCCGATACCATGTTGCGGAAGCCCCTGATCTTTAGCACAGACCTGAAGGAATCTGTGACGTTCTCTATGGGCAGCAAACCATCGATCCTCCATCTGGATCTATGATGGGGCACCTCCCTCCTTGGGCTTGAGGGAGACGCCCCCCTTCTCTAGGGCTTCTTCAAGAACCCTAGTGCGGCAACTCTAGAGAAAAGAGAAGAAGAGAGTTAAGAAAGAAAAGGTCTGTATTCCATAGCTTAATGAAATCTTAATACAACCTATGTATTTATATATAACCATTAGGTCCGACCAAAAAACTTTTCGACTAACCCAATACATGAAAGCACTCACCGAGCCTATGTACACCCATGTCTCCTATGCTCTCATCCTCTGGATCTAGACCCGATCCATACATGAATTAGCCACCTTAAGACCTCTCAAACTAGACCTTAAGATCCCTAGGATCAACCTAGACCCTAGTCCAAAATAGACCCTCACGTAATTCTGCCCGTGCACTGAGCCAGCTCAGTCTCAGCACTGAGTTGGCTAAGTTTCACTAGGTCGGCTCAGTCTAAAATTGAGTCGGCCTAGTTCTGTGCCGTGCATAAGAAACTAAGTCAGTCCAGTTCTGTGCCATGCCAGCAGTTTTGAATGCGCAACTCTCTATTTTGCTTGTGTGCTGAGACTTAGTCGACCCAATTTTGGACTGAGCCGACTAACCTGTAGAAAATCTTCTTTGTATAGTCTTGATTTTTTGACTTTGGTTCCTTACTTCATCTTGTATCCCAGATCTCCAAAGCACCAACCAAGCCCCTAGAATTTTCGGAGCCAACTCCCTGACTCCTCCCGTGGCCTCCCAAGGCTTGGAAGCACCACAAATCCTCACATCTTTTGCCTTGCTCGAATCTTCTACTGACTTGCAACCCTTGCAACGAATTGCAAATATGATAAGGTCTTTCGGTATCCAATACCTTGCCTGTAATATCACCAATAGAGAAATTACAAGAAGTTATCATATAAATACCTTGCCCAGCAACAGCTTGCTTCTTTCTCTGCCTGTTCGGATCCCGGAAGGCAATGTACTGAGGACTGTTTCTCTTTTAGTGCCCTCGCTTCTTGCAAAATAAGCATTCAGCTTGACTCTTATCGAGATTGATTTTTCTGGTCTGGCCCTACGCAAATGTCCTAGCCTAAACTTCCACCTTCTTAGCTTCTTCTTCTTATTCTTCTTCCCTTTTCCAAAGGACCAAGAATGAGAAGATAAACCTCCCACTAAGTTCACCGACTCCTTGTGGAGTTGGTGATCCTTCTCAATGTTCTGAAACAACCTTAATAACCCATGGTAGTCTACTTCAGACTTTGTTATTCTAAAATAAGTAAGGAATGGAAGAAAGAACTTGGACAATGAGTTTAGTATTGCATCCTTTTCAAGCTATTTATGCAAAGAAAAGCCGAGCTTTCTTAATCACTCTATCAGTTCGATCATGTACAATACATGATCAGTAATAGAGGCACCATCCTGCATATTGGCATTGAAGATGGCACAATTAGTCTTGTGCCTCTCCACATCATCGGATGTGCTAAAGGAATCCTCCAACACTTGAAGCATGTCCTTTGGCTGAGCCATCTCAAATCTATGACTGAACTCGTTGCTCATCACAGCCAGCATAATGCAGTGCACCATGGTTTGATCACTAAGCCACTTCTGATAAGTGTCTCTAACAGTTCCACATGCATTTGTAGCTGGCTCCTCAGGTGCATCATCCATTATCACATGTAGGATGCGTTCATACTTTAGGACAATCTTTAACTTTCGGTACCAGCTACCAAAGTTGGATCCTATCAACTTATCACTATCCAAAAATGATCGGAGCAATAGAAAAGTGGCCATATCTGCACAAAAAAAAATTATAATCTAATTAGTAATTGATTCATTAAATCTAAAGATTTGGACTTTTAATCAAAAGATTCTTCCACTATTTTATTAGAATTGGTAGACTCTACCTCTAATTCAAAAAATTATCCTAATTCCTTAGTGGATACTAGAATCCACATAGACTGCACATGTGCCCAACTTTGGTTGGCCAACCCATGTGCATCTAAGGATAGGTTTATTAGATATGTGTGCCTTAGAAGCCAGAATTGGCTGACACTTGTTATATACTTCTAAGGGCAAAATTATAATTTTGACTATAAATAATAAAATGGATTATTTTCTGTCACACTGCATATTTAGTGTCTGTGATACATCCTTTGAGTTAATGGCAATGATAATTCTTATTTTCAAGAGTTGAAAATTTAAGACATGAATTTTTATTATTAACTCATAAAATACTCCTGACCATAGGATCATCATGAGGATGGTGATTGATCCGGAAGGTTAGTGTAGAATCGCTTCTTTATAGTAGATGAGTCTTGAGTCTATGGTGTAGAGACACTGGAGCGAGAGTATAGATACTTGTTAGAGAATGAGGGCACTAAGCGTGACCACCTCGAGCAGTCATTAGAAAGTCTACCTTCTCATTGATGACTAACTCGAAGGTGTAATGGTGTGTCTGATTCTTTGACCTGAGGTGCATCGGCTGAGGGTGTTATAGTTTGACTACTAAGGGAAATCCATCCCGGTCATGATTTGAAGGAAAATCCTGATTTCCCGGTCCAGGTTCGTCAGATCTGATTAGATCAAGAGATATATTTCAAAAATTTTCTCTTATCTTGAATCTCAATCAGATCTTGATATGTTTCAGATCTGATTCTTATTATTTTAATAAATAAAATAAAATAAGATAAATTAAATCAAATTTAATTTACCTGATTTGGGTAATCCTATTACCCTGTAGATGATCCTGATTGCAGCGGAAGGTTCTGGATCTTAGCCACGCAAGCGCCTGGCCTCTACCGGTATCCACTCGGGTTGGATCTGGAGATCCTCTTCTTCTCTATCACACCTCCAAAAATCAGATCTGGATCTGATCTGGAGGATCTTCAAAACTCTTTTGAAGATCTGCAGTCGTCCTTTTGCAGCAGCGCAGCCTTCTTGCTTTTGATCGCCTTTCCTTGATCTGAATCGCACCAAACTAAAGTCCAAAACACTTTTGGACGTGGAGAGCAAGGGGAGAAGAGACTATGGCATGGAGAAGGAGGGGAGAGGCAGCCTTGGGGCGTGGGGTCTTAAATTCACTTTTAATTAGGGTTGGGCGCAGGGTCTTATTTATAGACCTCTTGTGATCCAACTCCTCTTCCTCTCAACCAATCACAACCCTTTGTGAAATCAGATCTAAATCTGATTGGTTGGAATAGAGACCCCTGGAGAGACCCCTGATTCCTCCTTAGAGGATTCTTAGGAGTAGAACTCTGATTGGAACAAGGACTCCTAGGCCCTTACTTGGGCTCCAACAAGGACTCCTTCTCCTTGCCAGGTTCTGGCAGGGGGACAAGCCCCCACCAGCTCTCCAATAGGTGCATGACATGTGGTCAAAAGTCAAAGGGTCAATGGTCAACGTTTGACCAGTCAACGGTAGACTTTTGACCAAAGTCAAAGAACAAGAAATGGCAGGTGACCAAAAATGGCAGGTAATGTCTTACAAATAAGACAACCTATTCTGACTTGGACAACCTCCAGTCAGACCATATGAAGGCCTCTGATTGAGCACAAACTCCTTTGGCTCAGTCAGGACAACTTATTTATGATAGTAAAAGAAGAACGTTAGGTTCAATCGAGTGCTAGCACGATTTCCTTGAACCTAATTGAATCTCATTCAGATCAATTGAACTAGATCAGTTCAATTGATGATCACCAGATTCAAACCCTTGTTTGTGTGACCCAGTTAGGTTCAGTTCTGTATGGTAATGGGATATGTCATGATCTCTATCATAGACATCATCGAAACTCCTTTCGATGGATCAGAACTCTTCTGATTCGAACAGCTAGAATGATCGATCATCTAAATCATTCTAATTGCTCCCAAAATCCACCAGTGACACCTAGCAGTATATGGTGGCAACCCATCAGAGCTGAATGCGAACCTCTTGGTGCAGCTACCTGTGTGATTCAAGTTCTTCTATCTTGAGCCCCGATCAGATTAGGGTTAAGGTGAACTCGTCAAACCCTAGTCTCTGTCATATGATGTAATCATTCGATTCGAGTCCAATGTGAAAATCTAAATAGAAACTCTTTCTATTATTTCACTCTACCATGGCCATGGATTTCTGGACTTGATTCTCATGATCATCATAGGGCTACTCCTCTACCACCGAGGTAGATAGATTCCCATCTTGATGCAATCCAGTTCCTACAATGAACATGCTATAGCCAACATACACCTCAGGGTTCCATATGGCTAGGAGACCGAGTAATGGTGTAGTCAAACTATAACACCCTCAAGGTGAACTGCCGATGCATCTCAGGTCAAAGAACCAGACACACTACTGCAGCATCGAGTCAGTCATTGACGAGAAGGTAGACTTCCTAATGACTACTCGAGGTGGTCACGCTCAGTGCCCTCGTTCTCTAACGAGTACCTGTACTCTCGCTCCGGTGTCTCCACACCGTAGACTCAAGACTCATCTACTAAAGAGAAGCGATCGTACACCAACCTTCCGGATCAATCACCATCCTCGTGATGATCCTATGGTCGGGAGCTGTTTATGAGTTAATAATGATTATTCATGTCTTAAATTTTCAACTCTTGAAAATATGAATTATCATTACCATTAACTCAAAGGATGTATCACAGACACTAAATACACATGTGTGATAGAAAATAACCCATTTCATTAATTATAGTCAAAATTATAATTTTGCCCCTAGAAGTGTATTACAAGTGTCAGCCAATTCTGGCTTCTAGGGCACATATATCTAACAATCTCCCACTTGTCCTAAAGCCAATTGGCTACAAGTCTAAGTCCCATCTTCTCAAGGTGGGCTTCGATCTTCTGCTGGCCCAACGGCTTTGTAAGTGGGTCTGCCACATTATCTGCGGAGTTGACTCTCTTGACCTCAACGTAACCTTTCTCAAGGTAATCGCGGATGAGATGATATCGCCGCTCAATGTGCTTGGACTTCTGGTGAGACCTCGGCTCCTTAGCAAGGGCTATGGCGCCATTGTTGTCGCAGTAAAGAGGAATGGCATCTGATGGCATTACTCCAATTTCTGCAGCAAACTTCTTGTACCAGAATGCTTCCTTTGCAGCCTCTGATGCAGCTATATATTCTGCTTCCATGGTGGAATCTGCTATCACAGTTTGCTTGGAACTCTTCCAGCTGACAGCTCCACCATTGCACACAAACAGACTTCCAGATGTCGACTTTCGATCATCTATATCGGACATGAAGTCCGAGTCTGTGTATCCCTGAACTTGGAGTTCTCCATTACCAAAGACCAACATCATATCCTTAGTTCTTCTCAAGTACTTAAGGATACATTTCACAGAAGTCCAGTGTTCTTCACCTGGATTTGACTGATATCTGCTTGTGACACTCACAGCATGGGCTATATCAGGTCGTGTACATAGCATGGCATACATGAGGCTCCCTATTGCAGAAGCATAAGGGATCTTGCTCATGCGTTCTATTTCCTCAGGTGTGCTGGGGCACATCTTCTTGGAAAGATGAATACCATGTCTGAAGGGTATTAATCCCCTCTTAGAGTTTTCCATACTAAACCTCTTTAGTACTTCCTCTATGTACATCTTCTGTGAAAGTCCTAGCATCCTATTCGGTCTATCCCTATAGACCTTAATTCCTAGAATAAAGGATGCTTCACCTAGGTCTTTCATGGAGAATTCCTTGGACAACCACATCTTGACTGATGTCAACATGGGAATATCATTCCCAATAAGGAGGATGTCATCCACGTACAATACGAGGAAGACAACAGCGCTCCCACTGACCCTTTTGAAAACACATGGTTCCTCTTCATTTTTGATGAAACCAAACTTTTTGATCACATCATTGAAACGAGTGTTCCAGCTCCGAGATGCTTGCTTAAGTCCATATATGGACCTTTGCAGCTTGCAAACCTTGTGATCAGTATCACTGGATGTGAAACCTAGCGGCTGTTCCATATAGATATCTTCCTCAAGATATCCATTTAGGAATGCCGTTTTCACGTCCATTTGCCATATTTCATAATCGAAATAGGCTGCAACAGCAAGCAATGTGCGGATGGATTTTAGCATAGCTACCGGGGAAAAGGTATCCTGATAGTCAATGCCTTCACGTTGACTATAACCTTTTGCCACCAGTCTAGCCTTGAATGTCTCCACATTCCCATCTGCACCAATCTTTCTCTTGAAGATCCATTTACACCCAATAGGTACTATACCTTCTGGTGGATCTACCAAGGTCCAGACTTGGTTTGAGTGCATCGAGTCGATCTCTGACTTCATTGCCTCAAGCCATTTCTCGGAGTCGATATCTGATATCGCCTCGTTGTAGGTTTTGGGATCATCACCATGAGCACCATTACCTATGAGGAACATTTCCTCTACATCCTCTGAAATAATACCTAAGTATCTTTCAGGGGGACGGGAAACTCTTTCCGATCTACGAGGTGGAGGAGGTAGTGTTCTTATTGGCTCAACCTGATTTGGTTCCACTTGGTCCTTAGCTCGTTCTGCTTGTGAGACTTTCTCATCAAGCTTAATCTGCTTTCCAATGCCACTATCTTGAATAAACTATTTTTCAAGAAATATGGCATGTCGACTCACAATCACATTGTGGTCTTCTGGAATGTAGAAATAGTATCCTAATGACTCTTTAGGATATCCTATGAATCGAGCTCTAAAGGACCTAAACTCTAACTTGTCCGCTTGTTGTCTTTTGACATGAAGCCGGACAACCCCAAATTCTGAGATGACTCAGACTTGGTTTCTTACCGTGCCATATCTCATACGGTGTGGTAGGAACGGTTTTAGAGGGAACCCTATTCAGTAAATAGATTGAAGTTAATAATGAATGTCCCCAAAGAAAATCTGGGAGGTCTGTGAAGCTCATCATGGATCGAACCATATCCAATAGAGTCCGATTTCTCCGTTCTGAAACCCCGTTGAGTTGAGGTGTTCCTGGTGGAGTCCATTGAGAGACTATGCCATTTTCCTTAAGATAGTCTAGGAATTCCCGGCTAAGGTATTCACCTCCTCGATCTGATCGAAGAACCTTAATGGGTTTTCCAGTTTGTTTTTCTACTTCATGTCTGAATTCTTTGAACTTTTCAAAGGCTTCAGACTTATGTGTCTCATAAGATACACATACCCATACCTAGACAGATCATCGGTAAAGGTAATGAAGTAGACAAAATTGCCTCTAGCCGGCACATCGAAATGGGCCGCACACATCAGTATGTACTAGGGCAAGGAGATCTGTGGCCCTCTCCCCATGTCCAACAAAAGGGAGTTTAGTCATTTTGCCTTGAAGACAAGATTCACAAGTTGGATATGACTCAAAAGTCAATGGACTCAATAGCCCATTTTTCTCCAATTTGTTAATCCTATCTTCTGCTATATGACCTAATCTCAGGTGCCATAGATATCTGTCGTTTGGACTATCCCTAGGTCGTTTGGCATTCACGTTTTGCTCGATAGTTAAAACAGGTACATCAATATGCAACTGATAAAGACCATTAACAAGGAAACCATTTGCAATTTTATTTCTTTCATAAAGAATGTTACAATGGTCCTTAAAGAAGGTGATCACATAACCTTCTTGTGCTAAGCATGAAACAGAAATCAAATTCCTGCTAGCTGCAGGCACATAATAACAGTCTTTTAAAACTAAGTCTAAACCAGATGGTAATCGCAGAGGGTATGTTCCCACGGCTACTGCAGCAACTCTTGCTCCATTACCGACGCGTAGGATCATGTCTCCATCCCTCAGCCTCCTGCTATCCTCAAGACCCTGCATAGAAGTGCACAGATGAGCACTAGAACCAGAGTCAAGCACCCAACTGGATGCAGAAGAAACCGTAAGGTTAGACTCAATAACGAGCATACCTCCAGAAGGACCTTCCTTCTTGTTCTTTAGGGTGGCCAGGTAAGTAGGGCAGTTCCGCTTCCAATGGCCGTCGCTGTTGCAATGGAAACACTTTCCTTTGCCATCGACCTTCTTCTTCGGTTCTGCCTTCTTCTTCTTTGATCCTTCTACCTTTTGCTTTTTCACAGACTTCTTTTTCTTTCCATAAGACTTTCTTTTGGAAGAAGTCCGTTCCATAGCAAGAACTGAGCCTTTAGAACCTTTCATAGAAAGCTCAGCGGTAACCAGCATATTCATCAACTCGGCCAAGGAATTTTGAAGTTTATGCATGTGGTAATTCATGATGAATTGCCCATATGCATCAGTCAAGGATTGCAGAATAATATCGTTCTGCAAGTCCAAGTCCAACTTCACACCGAGCTTCTCAAGCTCTTCCATGTCCTTGATCATTGTCAGACAGTGATCTTGGACTGACTGCCCATCACGCATCTTAGCCTTAAAAAGTCATTTCGTGACTTGATATTTGGCTGCGCGACTCTGTTCACCAAACATCTCCTGCAGGTGAGCCAACATTTGGCGAGCAGTCCCGATATCTTCATGTTGGCGCTGGAGCTCATCAGACATCGAGCCCAACATGTAGTATCTGGCCTTATTGTCTTCGTCAATCCATTTTTCCAGAGACGCTCTCTGTTCAGTGGATGGACGAGCTGGTAAGGTGGGAGGGTCCTGGTCCAAAACATGTGTTAACTTCTCTGAACCCAAAACAATTTTGTAGTTCCTGAGCCAATCTTTATAATTGGGTCCAGTCAGTCTATGTGTGTCTAGGATACGTGCCAGTGGGTTGGACGCAGACATTTTCCTGTAGAGAGTCAAAGATTCTAGTTAGATACTGTAATTTTGACTTGACCAATTTGTTTAGGGATTTTATTTTTAAACAAATTAGCTCCCACTATTTTCTCGGATCCCTACACTCCCTCTGTAGAGATGCGAAAATCTCCGCGATTGATGATTTCTAGTGGGTGGTGCGGTCTCACCAACTGACTCATCACCTCACCTAACAGTTATTGGTGATGGGTTAGCCAATGAGTGAACAACTCTTGTTCAATGATTCTCTAATCATGGTGCACCCAAACTTGGTCTCTAATTCATGAATCTCACCGTATCCGGAATATTGATCCACTCCTTAGTTAAGTCAGACCCACCATTTGCATAGACTGGGTTCCTAATTGGGTCTCTCACCGTATCCGAAATATTGAGCCCAACTCATCCTCCAGCCCATAGCATCCAATGCCTAATAGACATGGTTGCGTCTTCCCGGTGCAACTGAGCCACTGTATCCAGCCGAGAACAATCAACCCCGGGAAGGGCCCGCACGTCTACAATGGTGGAAGACCTCAGGACTTAATCTTTTCTTAGGGAGAATTGATTCAGGTCTCATTAAACTAGACTTGGCTTAGTCATAACAATTATGACTAACCTAGTGGCATGGGTCAGCTCGGATTATTGACCACCTCAGATCAGAACTGTGTCAACAGATATGGCCAGGTAAGTGAGACCGGTGGAAGGAATATGCCGTTAACTCGCACAAGAACGCATTCAGGTCGAGTAGCTTCCAATTAAAAACCAGTCGGTCGTCTGTGCCAAACTTACCTTAGACACCAAATTGTTGAGTCAGAACCAATTGGGTTAGCCTACAATCCAGACTCTAACCTCTGAGCCTAATTAGGTCTTGCTTGATCGTGACTCGATCTTGACCCAGACTTAATCCTATTAGGCTGGTCAATTTAAGCATTGTTGATCCCATCTAACCAACTCTTGATTCGGTTTGATCAACCGCTTAGACCTAATTGAGCTACCCAAGCCCGAACCCAGTATTATGAATATGTCTTAGATCTGAAATTCTCAATTTTAGACCTAATTAATATTCCATAAACTTAATTCTTAATTAAGTTGGGTTCATAAACAAAATATGCACAATAAATCCTAGGGTTTCAGGATCTAGGGTTTTGCAGAAAGTAAGTTTTGGGTTTCTGATTAAGGACGAACACGCAGCACCCCTACACGTCATAAGAACACCCCATCGAATGGGAAGAGAGGGCCTTTAAACCCTTCTTCGTTCTTATGACCGGACGGCCAAGAGGAACGCCTTAATCAGGAACATGTCAAATACTACAAAACAGTTATAGATCTATATCATATATCTCATATACAAATTTAGATCTAATCAAGGCATATTTTGCATACATCTCATGTATCAAATCATGCATGTTTTCAGATCTAAATTATCACATAATAATCTAAAAAATTAGATTTAAATTGATCTAATCAAAATAAATTCTAATCTAGACAATTATGTAGAACTATTCTACAACTAGTCTAGTCATGCATCTATCATATCTCATATGATATTTAAAATTAAATAATTTTTATTTGCTGTTTATCAGATGTTATTATAACACTTATAATATCAGAAAATAGTAAATAAGAAGATCTAAAATATGATTTAATCAGATTAAATCAAAGACATGCAAAACTATTCTATAGAACTATTCTATTCTAGAACTAGTCATGCATATCTTCATGTTCTTAGATCCAAATCATTTAATTTTAATTTTTCTGATTTCAGATCTGATCACATCTCATGTGACATCTGAAATCACTTATTTTTTCTAATTAAAATAAAATTAAAATCAGATCTAAACAATTTTAGAACCATGGCTCTGATACCAGTTGAAGGGAAATCCTGATTTCCCGGTCCAGGTTCGTCCAGATCTGATTAGATCAAGAGATATATTTCAAAAATTTTTCTCTTGATCTCAATCAGATCTTGATATGTTTCAGATCTGATTCTTATTATTTTAATAAATAAAATAAAATAAGATAAATTAAATCAAATTTAATTTACCTGATTTGGGTAATCCTATTACCCTGTAGATGATCCTGATTGCAGCGGAAGGTTCTGGATCTTAGCCACGCAAGCGCCTGGCCTCTACCGGTATCCACTCGGGTTGGATCTGGAGATCCTCTTCTTCTCTATCACACCTCCAAAAATCAGATCTGGATCTGATCTGGAGGATCTTCAAAACTCTTTTGAAGATCTGCAGTCGTCCTTTTGCAGCAGCGCAGCCTTCTTGCTTTTGATCGCCTTTCCTTGATCTGAATCGCACCAACCTAAGTCCAAAACACTTTTGGACGTGGAGAGCAAGGGGAGAAGAGACTATGGCATGGAGAAGGAGGGGAGAGGCAGCCTTGGGGCGTGGGAAATCTCTATTGAATTCACTTAGGATTAGGGTTGGGCGCAGGGTCTTATTTATAGACCTCTTGTGATCCAACTCCTCTTCCTCTCAACCAATCACAACCCTTTGTGAAATCAGATCTAAATCTGATTGGTTGGAATAGAGACCCCTGGATTCCTCCTTAGAGGGCGCCTAAGACCAGTCAAACTGGATTCTTAGTAGAACTCTGATTGGAATCCAAAAGGGAGGTGGAGTCCTTGTCCAACAAGGACTCCTAGGCGCCTCCTACTTGGGCTCACGCCACCCTTGGCGTGCGCCCTTCTCCTTGCCAGGTTCTGGCAGGGGGACAAGCCCCCACCAGCTCTCCAATAGGTGCATGACATGTGGTCAAAAGTCAAAGGGTCAATGGTCAACGTTTGACCAGTCAACGGTAGACTTTTGACCAAAGTCAAAGAACAAGAAATGGCAGGTGACCAAAAATGGCAGGTAATGTCTTACAAATAAGACAACCTATTCTGACTTGGACAACCTCCAGTCAGACCATATGAAGGCCTCTGATTGAGCACAAACTCCTTTGGCTCAGTCAGGACAACTTATTTATGATAGTAAAAGAAGAACGTTAGGTTCAATCGAGTGCTAGCACGATTTCCTTGAACCTAATTGAATCTCATTCAGATCAATTGAACTAGATCAGTTCAATTGATGATCACCAGATTCAAACCCTTGTTTGTGTGACCCAGTTAGGTTCAGTTCTGTATGGTAATGGGATATGTCATGATCTCTATCATAGACATCATCGAAACTCCTTTCGATGGATCAGAACTCTTCTGATTCGAACAGCTAGAATGATCGATCATCTAAATCATTCTAATTGCTCCCAAAATCCACCAGTGACACCTAGCAGTATATGGTGGCAACCCATCAGAGCTGAATGCGAACCTCTTGGTGCAGCTACCTGTGTGATTCAAGTTCTTCTATCTTGAGCCCCGATCAGATTAGGGTTAAGGTGAACTCGTCAAACCCTAGTCTCTGTCATATGATGTAATCATTCGATTCGAGTCCAATGTGAAAATCTAAATAGAAACTCTTTCTATTATTTCACTCTACCATGGCCATGGATTTCTGGACTTGATTCTCATGATCATCATAGGGCTACTCCTCTACCACCGAGGTAGATAGATTCCCATCTTGATGCAATCCAGTTCCTACAATGAACATGCTATAGCCAACATACACCTCAGGGTTCCATATGGCTAGGAGACCGAGTAATGGTGTAGTCAAACTATAACACCCTCAAGGTGAACTGCCGATGCATCTCAGGTCAAAGAACCAGACACACTACTGCAGCATCGAGTCAGTCATTGACGAGAAGGTAGACTTCCTAATGACTACTCGAGGTGGTCACGCTCAGTGCCCTCGTTCTCTAACGAGTACCTGTACTCTCGCTCCGGTGTCTCCACACCGTAGACTCAAGACTCATCTACTAAAGAGAAGCGATCGTACACCAACCTTCCGGATCAATCACCATCCTCGTGATGATCCTATGGTCGGGAGCTGTTTATGAGTTAATAATGATTATTCATGTCTTAAATTTTCAACTCTTGAAAATATGAATTATCATTACCATTAACTCAAAGGATGTATCACAGACACTAAATACACATGTGTGATAGAAAATAACCCATTTCATTAATTATAGTCAAAATTATAATTTTGCCCCTAGAAGTGTATTACAAGTGTCAGCCAATTCTGGCTTCTAGGGCACATATATCTAACA